>OZ012675.1:37599504-38199504 GCA_963942505.1 Lordithon lunulatus | reverse complement strand
AGGTTTTCATTGTACGAATTGTTTTAAATTAATCGACTGATTTATAAAAATGATACAAAATCAGATATTTAAGATATTTAAATTTGTGATATTATTTTACATTTTACATTGAATTGGGCTTAAAATAAACTATTTTTCCATAATTTTCACGTAGCAATAAAGTGTACAGGAAGATTTTTATTGTACGAGTTCTTTTAAATTTTAAATTAATCGATTGAGTTATACAAAATAATAAAAAATCATTCAATTAGATATTGGTTTACATTTTATATTTAATTTTGATCAAAATAAGCCTTTTTTAATAATTTTTACCCAAAGATTATTATAATACCAACTATTTTAAATTAATCGACTGAGTTTTAAAAAATTATAAAAAATTAAATGTTTTTTAAAGATTGATGATATTGATGATATTATTTTACATTCTACATTTAATTGGACTCAAAATAGACTATTTTTTTATATTTTTCGCTAAAAACTAAAATCTCCAGGAAGGTTTTTATTGTACGAGTTGCTTAAATTAATCGACTCAGTTTTAAAAAAATATAAAAAATCAAAGATTTAAAAATTTTAATTTATGATATTACTTTTTATTCTATATTTAATTGTGCTCAAAATAAATCATTTTTCCATAATTTTTATCCAAAAATAAAGTCTACAGGAAGGTTTTTATTGGACGAATTGTTTTAAATTAATCGACTGAGATGATAAATGATAATTATGCGAGCTTTATTTTATTAAAATCATTCATGCAGGGTTGAAAATAGTTGAACAAATATTGATATTACATGTATTCATATCAAAATTAACAGAGCTAGCAGATTTTGAAGTCAAAAATGGTATAAATTGTATTGGTTTAGTAGTAATAGCGATTGAACGTTTCTAGATGGTAATTATCCTAACTTTACTTTTGATATTATAACCATCTTACAAGGCTATTCATATAAGAAACAGTTGAAGTTTTAACAGTAACTAGTATTGAAGAATAATAATACTTTAATACCCGCTAAGAATTTGAAGAAAACCTATCCATATCACTAGAAAAGCGATTATTATCAGGATATTTAATATGGTAAACTTTTGATATTAGAACCAACTCAAAAAGCTCTGCAGATGGCAAACAGTTGAAGTTTTAACAGAAACTAGTATTGAAGAATAGGAACACTATAACACCCTATCTGAATTTGAACAAAGCATTTGGATATCATTTGTTGTGGTAGACTTTTCGTATTTCAACCAACTTAGAAGGTTTCAGATGAAACAGTTTTAACAATCACTTGTATTGAGGAATATGAACACCTTAATATTCTCTCGGAATATGAAAGATGCATATCCATATTTTCATAATCAACGGATATTATCAAGTATGGTAGACTTCTGATTATTTTATTTCTATAAAAACTATATTACTTTTTTTCTTAAGGTTTAGATTTTAAGAAAATGCGTCCCGTGTTTCCCACGCGACTCTAATTCTCGATTGAATTGTTGACCTTTTCTGCGCTGGAGCTTGATTAAGACAAAAGCTCGCGTTGCCGGGGCTTTGCTGTCGCACTTGTCGCCGCGATCAGCGGCCCGACGTTGATTAATAACCGGCGCAATAAAAGAACAATGGGGGCGCGAGCGCGATAGAAAACGCACGCAGGTAAAACTCCCGGGGAATCTAGTTTAGTCATATAAAAGCCCACAAAGGGAATCGAAGCCGCATCCATATCTGTCCGATTCCGATCTGTCTGCGTCTCCCATTGTGAGGGGCGCACGTAGAACGTATCATTCCGCGGTGACTGCGCAACATTTTGACGGGAGGATTTGAAAATGTTCATCTCGCGCGCGCGATCGCGATATATTGCCTGAAAATGCATACACCCCGCGAACCGGTTCGCCGTGCCTATTGTCTAAACGACGTTATGGGAGCGCGAACGGCATCGTGCATGCATTAACCAATCGCGCTCGTTTCATTAATTATCCTTTATTGAGTGCGATTTTTATTCTCTGTTCCCAGTACCCCCCACACATACACACACTCGCACACACGTACATGTCGATGGCACTTAACAAATAGCAAGAACCTTTGTACATATAAATACATGCATCGGTATAAAAGCCCGACTCGACTCGTTGATATAAAGCTGTATAACATTTTTCAAGTACTGTGTACTATACTCACAACACAAGTTTTATTTTTATCAATATTTATTGATGAAAGTACAATTTCTTGTTTTGTTCTTTCTTCTATTGTTTATTGGGGGAATTCTGTATTTTGAAGGGGTTATACCAAATAAAGGTCTTTTTTTACAATCTAGTGAAACCTTGGTTTTTTTCAGTAACATCCCAGAATATTCTATAGCGTTAATAATTAAAAATGAGCTCTATTTTCTATGTTAATCGCAAACAGTTCTGAAATGTAACTGAAAAGCAACTACAACGGTCGTAAAAGCTGGAAATTTAGGTTCAAATACCATCGGAGTATGAATAAATGAATATACATTTTATTTAATAAATCTCAATATTAAGTAAAATGTACTCAAAATACTTTACATTTGAATGTATTCATGTTGTTTATCTTACTTTTCTTGGTAGTTTATTGTATTATGCTGTTATCCATCAGTAGCCCCGGTGGATAACAGCATAATACAATAAACTACCAAGAAAAGTAAGATAAACAACATGAATACATTCAAATGTAAAGTATGTGAGTAGAGCATGCAAATAAGTGAAAAAATAAGGGAAAAAGATAAAAAAATATTCTACCAGCACCAAATCTTGAAAATTTACAAGAATACACCATTAATACATAGTTATTCCAGCACATTTGCCCTTATTCATGCTAATTCGTCCTTATCCGTCCTTATTAACTGAGTCGATTAATTTAAAACAGTTCGTATAAGAAAAACCTCCCTGCAGACTTTATTTTTGGATGAAAATTATCAAAAAGCGGCTTATTTTGAGCTCAATTAAATAAAGAATATAAAATATTATCTAAAATGTAACCATCTTAAATCTTAGATTTTTTATAATTTTTTATAACTGAGTCTAATAATTTAAAACAGCTCGTACAATAAAACCGTTCCGAAAACAATATTTCTGGGAGAAAATTATTTAAAGAGAGCTTATTTTTAGTAAAATTAAATATAGAATGTAAAATATTGTCATAAATTTAAATAACTTAAATGTTTGATTTTTTATCATTTTTCGTAACTCAATCGATTAATTTAAAACGTTCGTAAAATCCTAGTAGACTTAATGTTTGGGTAAAAATTATTAAAAATGGCTTATTTTTAGCACAATTAAATATATAATGTAAAATAATATCATAAATTAAAATTTCTTAAATATTTGATTTTTTATCATTTTTTGCAACTCAGTCGATTAATTTAAAAGGGATTGTATAATAAAAACCCTCTTGTAGAGTTTATTTGTAGGTGAAAAATATCAAAATATAGTTTATTTTGAGCTCAATTAAATGCAAAATAAAAACTAATATCATAAATTAAAATTTCTTAAATATTTGATTTTTTATAATTTTTTATATAACTCAGTCGATTAATGTAAAACAGTTTGTACAATAAAAACCGTTCTGCAGACTTTATTTCTGTGGTGAATATTATTAAAAAGGGGCTTATTTTGAGTAAAATGAAATTTAGAATGTAAAATAATATCATAAATTTAAATATCTCAAATCTTTGATTTTTTATCATTATTATAACTTAGTCGATTAATTAGAAACAGCTCGTACAATAAAAACGTTCTTGCAGACTTTATTTTTGGGCAAAAAATTGAAATGATTTTTAGCCCAATTAATTGAAAAATGTAAAATAATATCATCAATTTAAATTTCTTAAATATTTAATTTTTTATCATTTTCTATAACTCAGTTGATTAATTTAAAACAGTTCGTATAATCAAAGTCTTCGTGTAGACTTAATTTTTGGGTGAAAATTATTTAAAAACGGGTAATTTTAAGCAGAATTAAATATAAAATGTAAAATAATATAATAAATTTAAATTTCTTTAATATTTCAATTTTTTATATATATAACTCAGGCGATTAATTTAAAACAACTCGTAGAATTAAAATCTTTATTGCTGGGTGAAAATTATGAAAAAACAGTTTATTTTGAGTCCAATTATATATATAATGTAAAATAATATCATAAATTCAAATTTCTTATATCATTTATTTTTTATAATTTTTTAAAACTCAGTCGATTAAATCAAAACGGTTTGTATAATAAAAACCTTCCTGTAGACTTAATTTTTGGGTAAAAATTCTTAAAAAGCAGCTTATTTTGAGCACAACTAAATATAAAATGTAAAATATTATCATACATTTAAATATCTTAAATCTATGATTTTTTATTATTTTTTATATCTCAGTCGATTAATTTAAAACAACTCGTACAATAAAAATCTTCCTGTAGACTTTATTGCTGGGTGAAAATTATGGAAAAACTGTTTATTTTGAGACAAATTAAATATATAATGTAAAATAATATCATAAATTCAAATTTCTTATATCATTTATTTTTTATAATTTTTTAAAACTCAGTCGATTAAATCAAAACAGTTCGTATAATAAAAACCTTCCGTAGACTTAATTTTTGGGTAAAATTTATTAAAAAGCAGCTTATTTTGAGCACAATTAAATATAAAATGTAAAATAATATCATAAAATTAAATTTATTAAATCTTTGATTTTTTTATCATTTTTTAAATCTCAGTCGATTAATTTAAAACATCTCGTAGAATATAAACCTTCATGTCGACTTTATTTTTGGATGAAAATTATTCAAAAATATCATGTTTTGAGTAAAATTAAATAGAGAATGTAAAATAGTAGCATAAATTTAAATATTTGAAATCTATGATTTTTTTTTTCATTTTTTATAACTCAGTCGATTAATTTTAAAAAAATCGTACAATAAGAACCTGCCTGTAGACTTTATTTTTTGGTGAAAATTATGGAAAAACGGTTTATTTTCAGCCCAATTAAATATAGAATGTAAAATAATATCATAAATTAAAATCTCTTAAATCTTTGATTTTTTATAATTTCTTAAATCTCAGTCGATTCATTTAAAACACCTCGTAGAATAAAAACTTTCATGTAGACTTAAATTTTATGTAAAAATTATGAAAAAATTATTTATTTTGAGCCCAATTAAATACAAAAGGTAAAATAATATCACAAATAAATTTTTTTTAAATCTTTGATATTTTTTTGTTTTTTAAACTCAATCGATTAATTTAAAACAGTTCGTATAATAAAAGCCTAAGGAAGGCTTAATTTTTGGGTTAAAATTATTTTAACATGACTTATTTTGAGCACAATTAAATATAGAATGTAATATTTCTTATATGTTTTTTTTATATGTTTCTTTTTTTATAACTCAGTCGATTAATCTAAATCAACTCGTAGAATAAAAACCTTCCTGTATACTTTATTTGTTAATGAAAATTATAGACAAAAAATTTATTTTGAGCACCATTAAATAAAGAATGCAAAATTATATAATAAATTAAAATTTCTTAAATCTTTGATTTTTTTATAATATTTTAAACTCATTTGATTAATTTAAAACCGTTCGTATTATAAAATCTTTTCTGTAGACTTAACTTTTGGGTAAAAATTATTAGAAAATATCTCGTTTTGGGTAAAATTTAATATAGAATGTAAAATAATATCATACATTTAAATATCTTAAATATATGATTTTTTATAATTTTCTATAACTCAGTCGATTTATTTAAAACAAGTCAATCAATAAAAACCTTCTTGTAGACTTTATTTTTAGATGAAAATTATAAAAAAAATGTTTATTTTTAACCCAATTAAATATAGAATGTAAAACTTTATCATAAATTATAATTTGTTAAATCGTTGATTTTTTATATTTTTTTAAATCTCAGTCGATTAATATAAAAAGGTTCGTATAATCAAAATCTTCCTGTAGACTTAATTTTTGTGTAAAAATTATTTAAAAAATGGTCTATTTTGAGCACAATTATATATAAAATGTAAAATATTATCATAAATTTAAATATCTTAAATTTATGATTTTTTATAATCATTTTTTAGAACACAGTCGATTAATTTAAAACAACTCGTACAATAAAAACCTTCCTGTATGCTTTATTTGTTAATGAAAATTATAGACAAAAAAATTATTTTGAGCACCATTAAATATAGAATGCAAAATTATATAACAAATTAAAATTTCTTAAATCTTTGATTTTTTTATAATATTTTAAACTCATTTAATTTAAAACCGTTCGTATTATAAAAACTTTTCTGTAGACTTAACTTTTGGGTAAAAATTATTAAAAAATATCTCGTTTTGGGTAAAATTTAATATAGAATGTAAAATAATATCATACATTTGAATATCTTAAATATATGATTTTTTATAATTTTCTATAACTCAGTCGATTTATTTAAAACAAGTCGACTCATAAAAACCTTCCTGTAGACTTTATTTTTGGGTGAAAATTATAAAAAAATGTTTATTTTGAGCCCAATTAAATATAGAATGTAAAACTTTATCATAAATTATAATTTCTTAAATCGTTGATTTTTTATATTTTTTTAAATCTCAGTCGATTAATATAAAACGGTTCGTATAATAAAAATCTTCCTGTAGACTTAATTTTTTGGGTAAAAATTATTTAAAAAATGGCCTATTTTGAGCATAATTATATATAAAATGTAAAATAATATCATAAATTTAAATATTTTAAATCTATCATTTTTTAGAAGACAGTCGATTAATTTAAAACAACTCGTAGAATAAAAACCTTCCTGTATACTTTATTTGTCGGTGAAAATAATAGACAAAAAGGGTTTGTTTTAAGCACCATTAAATTAAAAATGCAAAAATTATATCATAAATTATTGTTTCATAAATTTTTGATTTTTTGTAATTTTTTAAAACTCAGTCGATTAATTTAAAATAGTTCGTATAAAAAAAACCTCACTGTAGACTTAATTTTTGGGTAAAAATTATTGAAAAATGGCTTATTTTGAGTACAATTAAATATAAAATGTAAAATAATATCATAAATTTAAATTTCTGAAATAGTTGTTTTTTTTAATAATTTTTAGTCAATAGTACAGTGTACGATCTGTTTTAGATTATTTTTTTACTAAAAAAAACCTTCCTGTAGACTTTATTTTTGGGTGAAAATTATCAAAAAACAGTTTATTTCAAGCCCAATTAAATATAAAATAATATTATAAATTTAAATTTTTTAAATCTTTGATTTTGTATCATTTTGTATAGATTAATTTTAAAAAGCTCGTACACTAAAAATCTTCATATAGACCAGTGAGATTCTTAACCTTTTTGAAGTCAGGGGGCACTTTTGATGCAAAGAAATACTAGAGGAGCAAACATTCAATCTCTGCTTTCATGATTTATTAGTGCACTTGCAACAAGCTGGCGGAGCACCGGTGAAGGCCCACTGATTTAAATGAATATGGATACCCATGGAGTGCTATACTTCAAAGTACTGCGAAAAAATTATGACTTGGCTGTGGATTATGGTGTGTTATTTAATTATGGTTGAAACAAAATTATGTAATTCAAACATAAATATCAGTCGATATAATATTATAATGTTGTACTTCGTGCTCCCGTGCATTCCATCATCCTCTGTTATGACCCAACGAGAACTAAAAAAAAATGGGTCCTCATACTTTTTAATAGTTTCAATTAATGCGCTCGTTAATGGTTCCAGGTCGGGTCATAAACAACGCGGCCCGGGCATACAACGGGCCCGAAGAAGAGAAAAAAACGCCGGTTACACGCACGAGGAGCTCGGGCACGCCTACAAAAATATTGAATATCGTATCTCTAATTTCACAATTACAATAAATTCCAGTTCCGAAATGGCCGAGACAAATGATCCGGATCACGGGCCCACGCGCGCGCCAACAAACTTTTTTTCTCTCCCCCCCGGTTCGGACCGCGCGCACAACAATTAAATTTAATTGAGGCGGAAAGGCGCGCATGCCACCGCGCAATTTAGATGCATCGCGCGAAATCTAATGCAAATGATATTCATAGTTACCGGGAATCATTAATGTCGCAAACTGGGCGGGGGCCTTCGCGGCGGCGGCGGCGATCGCGATTGGGTTTAATTAAAAGCGCGGATAGAGGGTTTAAATTGTCGCATTTGCAGTGGAAATAAATGAGGGATAGATTTTTCTGAAGCCAGATCTATTTCTAAGAAGATACGCGTTTTACATGAAAAGACACGAAGCTGCTTTCGTTTAACCGTCCCGTGGCGTGCTGTATCGCTCCAAGTTTTGTGATCGCGCACCGGTTGTAAGGGGCGAGGTAGAATTGTGCGCATTGGGAGCGACAAATATAACAGAGAAAATACGCCGAAGCAGCAAATAGTGATAAACCAAAACAGCTTTAGTGCAGTGGTTAGCAGCCTTGCTTTACAAACGGCGACCCTGGTTCGAAGTCAAACCCGCGTAGTCAGATAACTGTTGAAAAAAAAATTGCAGCTTTCCTAGAAAATCTTGATGGCGATGTGAAGTGGTCCGAGTTCGAATCCCGGTCTGGGTAGTCAATTAACGATACTTTAGTACTTTAGTACAGTACTGTATATTACATTATTACAATTTTTGCCACTACAGTACTATTACAACATTAGTAAATTCTATAATTAATTCATATTCGATAGCGGTAAGTTATATTCGTCAGAAATATGGCACCCAGCATATGGGTTTTAAAAAAAGGGTTGAACGGACTCGTCGCCGAAGGGCTGCTATATTTAAATGCATAGATAAATATAAGAGGAAGCGTGCATTATATTTTTGTCGGCATCCCGGATAAAAAAATGTGTACGCGTATGAATATGGAAGAATATAGATGCGGCCGGAAGAAAATTGAGATGTCAAGAGGGAGACGAAAGGCACTTCAAGTCATTAAATTTAGATGAAAACGTCATGTTCACTTTTATTGGTATATTCTTAGCTAACGGTTTTTCAGTGCTTTCAAAATTAACTTCTAGCTGAAAGCAAACTTATATTAGTTTTATATAAAATAATTTACACGCCGGTTTTCATCATCATTTTCATACAAAACTATACAGTATATTGTTTTTTCTCATGACAAATTAGTTTTAAAGCCACTGAAATTTAGTGAAAATTAGTTTTGCCTGATATTCAATATCAAGCAAAAACAACTTTCACTAATTTTCAATTTGCTATAAAACTAGTTGTTTAACTATTATAGACTCATCAAGCTTCCCAAAAACGTTTTGCATTTTATTCTATCTGGTATGAAATAGAAGTTACAGTTATATTTAATAAAATACATTAATTATGTAAATATGTACATGATTATCTGCAAATAGACTCATCAGGCTTGCTAAACACGTTTTGCATTTTATTCTATCTGGTATGATATAGAAGTTACAGCTTACTGAAAATTCCTGAAAATATAGACTTTTATCGAAATGTTCAGTTTATTAAATCGACTTCAAATTTAATATTTGGGTTCTATCTATCCGAATGAATTTAATTTGAAAATTTCAGATGAAAATATTCAGCCAGTTTTTGTTATTGGATGAAAAACTTCAGAAATCAAGGCTTCGGTTTTCAGTGAATATTTCAAAAAATATACTACTAACATACAGTTTTACATTATTATCATTTATGCATCACAATATAGACTAATTAGGCTATCTAAATCTGTATAGCATATAGAATTTTTATCATGAGATACTAATTTTATAGCTTCCTGAAAACGGGTGAAAATTAGTGATCAGTTGAATTAATTCATCAATATCTCAAAAAAGACTGACTGGAAATCGCTGAAAATCGTCTCAGATGTTCACAATAATACACAACTGATTGTGCAAAATTTGATATCGAACGCGAATATAAAAAAATTCTGCTAAAAAATTTGGCATTTTTTCGATTTAATTTAAAATTTGCAAATATAAAACAAATGACTAGAAAACACTATTTTTGTGAGCTTTAGTTGCTTCAGGTTACAATTCTGTCAGTTATAGCTGAAAAACTTCTGAAATAGTGGTTTTAGTTTTCATGAAATATTTAATAAAATACATTAATTATATAAATATTTAGATGATTATTTTAAAATAGACTCATCAAGCTTCCCAAAACGTTTTGCATTTTATTCTATCCGGCATGAAATAAAAGTTAAAACTTACCGAAAATTCCTAACTATATAGACTTTTATCGTAAGCTGTAACTTCTATACGTTTTCAGGAAGCTACAAAATTAGTTTCTCATGATAAAACAGCTATATGATATACAGATTTAGTTAGCCTAATTAGTCTATTTTGTGACTGACTTGAATGACTGATAATAATGTAAAAATGTATGTTAGTAGTATATTTTCTGAGATATTGACTGAACACCGAAGCCTTGATTTCTGAAGTTTTTACAGCCATTAACACAAACTGGCTGAATATTTTCAACTGAAATTTTCAAATTAAATTAATTTGGATAGATAGACCCCAAATATTAAATTTAAAGTCGAAAACTGAAAATTTCGATAAAAGTCTTTTTTTTTCAGGAATTTTCTGTAAGCTGTAACTTCTATATCATACCAGATAGAATAAAATGCAAAACATCTTTGGAAAGCCTGATGATTCTATTTTCAGATAATCATATAAACATTTATATAATTAATGTATTTTATTAAATATTTCACGAAAACTAAGCCAATTATTTCAGAGGGTTTTCAGCCATAACTGAAAAAGTTATAACCTGAAGCAACTAACCCTCACAAAAATAGTGTTTTCTAGTCATTTGTATTATATTTGCAAATTTTAAATTAAATCGTAAAAATGCCAAATTTCGACCAAAATTATAAGGCTAAGAGTTAACCTTTTTAGCAGATTTTTTTTATACTCGCGTTCGATATGAAATTTTGCACAATCAGTTTATCTATACAGTTTTGGATAGCCTGATTAGTATATTTTAAGGTGAAAATAAAAAATATGTATGCTAGTTGTCTATTTTTTAGAGATATCGACTGAAAACCGAGGATTTGATTTCTGAACTTTTTCAGCCATATTAGAAAATCTGCAAGAATTAATTTTGTGATATTGTAAAATTACAATGATCTAGATAGAATTTTAATGTAAAATTTATAGTCGATTAAAAAAAACTGAACATTATGGTGATAATCTATATTTTAATGATTTTGTGAAATTTTGTAATTACATTCATCTAGAAAGAATTCTAATATAAAATTTAAATTCGATTTGAAAAAAACTGAAAATTATGGCAATAATTTATATTTTAATGAATTTGTAAAATTTTAAAATTACATTAATCTAGATAGAATGCTAATGTAAAATGTAAAGTCGATTGAAAAAAACTGAAAAAGACTGTAAAAATCTATATATTAATGATTTTGTGAAATTTGGAAATTACATTAATCTAGATAGAATTCTAATGTAAAATTTAATGTCGATTGTAAAAAACTGAAAACTATGGTAAAAATCTATGTTTGAATGATTTTGTGAAATTTTGTAATTACATTCATCTAGATAGAATTCTAATGTAAAATTTAGTCGATTGAAAAAAACTAAAAATTACTGTAAAAATCTATATTTTAATGATTTTGTGAAATTTTTAAAATTACATTCATTTAGATAGAATTCTCATGTTAAATGTAAAGTTGATTGAAAAAAACTGAAAATTTACCAATGAATGCATTTTGATAGTTTCAGAGAAATCGTTTTTTAGTAATGATTGAAAAAAACTAAAAACTAAAACTAATGTCCTTAAATTTCATCTAATATCTTGAAAATATATAATACTGACATTATAGTCTGAATTACTATTCTAAAATAGATTAAGGTTATCCAAAATGCTGGTTTAATTACTAACTATGATTTTCTTATAGGAATTGAAATATTATAAGATTTCTAGAGATATAAGTGTTATTTCACAGTATTATTTAGCTTTCTTTATTGTTATATATTGTTATATGTCATTGTTCTCACTCTAGTCGAAAGATAATTTAAATAACTTTCGAAAATGTTGAGTTTTCGATAGAATTATTTGCTGGTTTAATTAGTAACTATGATTTTCTTGTAAGAGTTGAAATGTTACAACATTTCTAGAGATATCTTTCTAATTGTTATCTTACAGTCTTTATTCTCACTCCAATCGAAAGATAAATTAATTATTTTTCGAAGGTTATCAGTTTTTGATAGAAATATCTACTGATTTAATTAGTAATTATGATTTTCTTGTGACAATTGAAATGTTACTATATTTCAAGATATATCTTACTTGATTGTTATCATACAGTCTTCATTCTCACTGCAATCGAAAGATAATTTAATTATCTTTCAAAACTAATTAGTTTTCAATAGAATTTAGTTGCTCGAATAATTAGTAACTATGATTTTCTTGTATGAATTCTAATGCTACAACTTTTCTAGAGATATCTTTCTTGATTATTATCTTATAGTCTTCATTTTCACTCGAAGTAGTATATATTAATAATTTAATTATCTTTCGATAAGAATGAGTTTTAGATAGAAATATTTGCTGGTTTAATTAGTAACTATGAGTTTTTGTAAGAATTGAAATTTACTACATTTCTAGAGACATTATTCTTGATTGTTATCTTACAATCTTCATTCTCACTGCAATGGAAATATAAATTTATTATTTTTAGAAAGTGATCTGCTTTCGATAGAAACAATTGCTGGTTTAATTAGTAACTATGATTTTCTTGCACGAATTGAAATTCTACAACTTTTCTAGATATATCTTTTACGATTGTTATCTTACACTCTTCATTCTCACTGTAACCGAAAGATAATTTAATTATCTTTCGAAATTGTTGAGTTTTATATAGAAATAGTTGCTGGTCTAATTAGTAACTATTAATTTTCTAAGAATTAAAATGTTACAACATATCTAGAGATATATTTCTTTGCAGTCTTCATTCTCAATTCAATCAAAAAATAAATTAATTATCTTTCGAAGATGAACAGTTTTTGATAGAAATTGTTACTGATTTAATTAGTAATAATAATAATAATGAATTTTTTGTAACAATTGAAATGTTACTACATTTCTAGAGATATCTTTCTTCATTGTTATCTTACAGTCTTTATTCTCACTCCAATCGAAAGATAAATTAATTATTTTTCGAAGGGGATCAGTTTTTGATAGAAATAGTTACTGAAATTGATGAGTTTTAGATAGATATATTTGCTGGTCTAATTAGTAACTATGAATTTTTCTAATTCAAAAATTATAAGTTTTTGATAGAATATATATATTTATATATATATATATATATATATATATATATATATATATAT
This sequence comes from Lordithon lunulatus, assembly GCA_963942505.1. Classification (NCBI taxonomy): domain Eukaryota; kingdom Metazoa; phylum Arthropoda; class Insecta; order Coleoptera; family Staphylinidae; genus Lordithon; species Lordithon lunulatus. Next base: position 38,186,169 of record OZ012675.1, on the reverse strand, counting down.
ATATATAGTTTTCATTCAATAACTCAAAAATTGATACTAATGACATATATATTTATTACTGTAATCTGATAATCTGATAAGAGATTAAATAGGCTAGCTAACTGTGTATGATACATAGATTTATCTGATTAGGATATAGTTTACTGAACTTCTGAAAAAAAGAGTGAAATTTAATTTTACTGGAAAATTATAGCCTCCGTTTTCAACAAATATTTATCAAAAATTACATCATTATTTTTCATTATTCTTTCAAATTAGATTAAGGAGGCTATCCAAAATAGTAATGCATATAATTTTATCTCACAAGAAACAAATTTTACAGCTAACAAAAAAAAATACTGAAATTTTGTGTAACTGACTTTATTAGTCAATAACTCAAGAAGTTTTAGAAGGAATTGGCTTGATAATCATTTGCTATGTTCAGAATAACAACTTATGCTATATTTTCAGATTAATCGTTGGTCCACAAATTTAGCTAAAACACTTTTTCTATAAGTGGTCCAGAATCCCCTAAAAGTTTAAGGTAGCAGTATTTTCTCTAATCGAGGTTTATATTCAATTGCAATTTCTCAAATGTTAAACATGAGTGTCAATGAAATGACTGTATTTAACTAGTGACTTCAAATGCCAAATTCTTCTATTTGTACACATCTCAGGATTTTTTTCACATTCTGATTGTATCGTCAGTGCCTCTGTCCAGGTTTCGGTTAGTACACTCAAAAAGTTATCCAGCTATTTTATATTTTTCTATTGAGAAGAGAAATAAAAGAATTTGTATATAGTTAATTTATCTTCCAATAATATCCCAAGGTTTATTTATTTAATTTAATTTAATTTTGTTTAATTCTATTTTTACACATTGCTTATTACTCAGATATTATTATACATAATATGTTTAAAAGAAGAAGAAGAATGAAAACTGACACCATAATTATCAATATTTTTCAGTCATACAAATGTTCACTCTTTTTCCGTAAGTTATAAGTTAGTTTCTCCTGAGGAAAGCTTAAAATTATAAATTCTAAATTATAAATTATTAAACCGAATAATTTCGTATGTTTATACGCTTTTTGTTTCTTAAAACTTCTATCGTTAATGTCTACCAGCCGTGACACTTTTCCACCGGTCAATAGAAAAACTCAGAGGAGTTTAATCACGCGGCATTTGCCTTTACTTCACAGATTCTCTGAAAAACTGTTAACGGTGATTCGCGAAAATTCGTTCTGATGGGTTCAACTCACGCTCCCCATTACTAAAAGACGGAAATCCGAATTTTGACTTTTCTCCAAGTTTTTTAACTTTTCTAGTCGAAATAGACTATTTTTGGAAAATGTGTTTATGTATGCGGGTATCTCTCTCTCTCTCTCTCTCTCTGTGTGTGTGTGTGTGTGTGTGTGTGTGTGTGTGTGTGTGTGTGTGTATGTGTGTATTTGTCAAAGACAAATTATTTGGGAGGAGGATATATGAATTCATTTCTTGAACAACTTTTGAGCTACTATATTGGCTTGTCCAAAACGACCTTTACTAAAATTACCATACATAACATTGTTTCCAAAAGTGGGCTGAATATAAAGCCTTATATCTCTATTTATAAGAAAATAAGTATCCTCTCCGCCTAATTCTTCCCACTAATCAGTGTCTACCTCTCCACGAAAACGCATTTAAAATAAACTCCAGTGCCTCAAATTCATTAAAATATTTATTGCGGCAATTAAAAAATAATAATTAAACACGCGTTAGTCCCCAGTGCAGGGGAATTTTAATGTCTTTTCTCTCCCATCGGTCCCCAGCTTTTCCACCTGATTACGGCTTAATATTTCCGAATAACGTTATAAATTAACGCTGAACGTCTTCATACGCGCGACCAGCTCGCATTCCGGTTGCCCCGTTAATTACCGTAGTAAACATAAAGAAACCAACAGAATTATTAGAAACTAAAAATCTTGTTTCGTGTACACGAGTGTGTGTGTATGCATGTGTGTGTATGTGTGTGTGTCGCTCCGGCTATTTATTCTGGTTTAATCTGTTTTAAAAGGTGCCTGCAGTACAATATAAATACCACGGGATGCTGGTTATTATCAATTTAAGCTAATTACACGTTTTATTCGGTGTTGGATTTGAATAGACCGGGAGAATAGTAGTAACTGTTTTGTATTATTGTATTACATGGTTTTTATACTAAATTGGAAAGACTATGGACTTAATTTTGATTATTAATTTGAACAACGCCCTTAATGATGAATTTACTTTAGACAAATATAAAATTGATCATTTATTATTTACAAGAAAGAAACATTAGATCTTCAATTTAAATATAAAATATATCTTTCCTTACGGAGTAAGATATATTCGGAGTTCGATCCCCACCGCGAAAATTCGCGCGAAATACCTTTCACAGTTTTTCAGAGAGGTTTTCTGTAAAGTTAAGTTAAATGCCGGATGATTAAACTCCCATGAGCTTTCATAGTTTTTTCAGAGAGGTTTTCTGTAAAGTTAAGTTAAATACCGGATGATTAAACTCCTATGAGCTTTCATAGTTTTCCAGAGAGGTTTTCTGTAAAGTTAAGTTAAATGCCGGATGATTAAACTCCTATGAGTTTTCATAGTTTTTCAGAGAGGTTTTTTGTAAAATTAAGTTAAATACCGGATGATTAAATTCCTATGAGCTTCTCCCTTGATCGGCGAAAAAGCCTCACGACTGATAGCCGTATGTAGATAGAAGTTTTTGTTTATAATCAATCTATATTCGGCTATCGATCCATTTATGGTACATTTAAATATTAAGTTTGTCCAACATTTTACTAGCCAAAGAAGCAACTGAAATACTTACAAAACAACATTATATCCCCAAAAAAAACAGTAAAACAAACATTATGCAAGCCATTAAAATCTCCAAAACGGCTATAATTTCTTCAGACGAACACATTTATACAATAAAATTTAATAGTATTATTCTACCGTTTTGTTAAAACGTTCTATTCTAGAAACACTTTCTAAATGTTTCCAATATTCTGTGATAACCATAATTACCATATTATTTTTAACACAATTCAATTATTTGATTAAAAGAAAACGCTTAATTTCTCCACTATTTACATGCCACCTGTGTGCCGTTTTGACGCCCAACAAGTTTATTTGGGAATTCCCAAGTCGTGTAAAACACTTGCGCCGGAATTCCGTAAAAAAGTCAGCTTTTGGGGGAGCGTGAGCGTGAGAAGCCGCCGAAAAAACGCGCAGCAGCAGAACGAAACTCGCGCATTGCTTAAGGGCAGATTTATAATATTTCAGATGGGGGGCGCGTTTTAATTATAGGTATTTATAATTGCGAGAGAGGGAGAGGTTTTTTTTTAAGAGCGTCGCGCATATGCGAGCGAAAACATTGTGGGAACAATCTGAAAGGGGTGGCGAGAGCTGCTTTTTTTTGTATTGCCATTAAGAAAGTAAAACATGGAAATTCGTCGTGTCGGATTAAATCCGGGTAAAAAATTAAGAGCATACGCAGGAAGTGAAGATGAGGAGCGTTCTGGAGGGGAAGGAAATTGTTTTTTTGTTGTTGGAAATAATGTTGTGTGGATTATTAATTTGCTAGGCTCTATTTCTGTTTTGAAAGAGATTGGACACTAATTTTACTTGTAGTAAAAAAATTAATCTAACAAATCCAACTAATTGACAAATGTATTACAGATGTATAATTGACCATTAATGTGAAAGCAGATTTCAAAAAATTTATCAGATTTTTGAGTTATAACGAACTAAAATAGGTTATTAGAAATGTTATGGTGGTTATTTGTTTAATATAGCTGTGCTACTCCTATCTACATCTAAGTAATCTGATTACTAGATAATTATATTATAGAATTTATCTTGGAATATGAATATGAAAATAGATTTTAAAAAATCTAGCAGATTTTTGAGTTAGAACGAACCAAAGTCGACTATTAGAAATGTTATATTGGTTATTTGTTCAATCTAGCTCTTCCACTCTAATCTACATCTAATTAATCTAATTAATAGATAATTATATTGTAGAATTTATATTTGAATATGAATATGAAAACAGATTTCAAAAAATCTAGCAGATTTTTGAGTTATAATGAACCAAAGTCAGTTATTAGAAAAAATATGTAGATAATTGATTAAATATAGCTTTAGCACTCTAATCAGCATCTAAATAATCCAACTAATAGACGCATATATAGTAGAATTTATCATTGAATGTTAATATGAAAATAGATTTCAAAAAATCTAGCATATTTTTGAGTTATAACGAACCAAAGTCGACTATTTGAAAGGTTATATTGGTTATTTGTTCAATCTAGTTTTACCACTCTAATCTACATCTAATTAATCTAATTAATAGATAATTATATTGTAGAATTTATATTTGAATATGAATATGAAAATAGATTTCAAAATATCTAGCAGATTTCCGAGTTATAACGAACTATTAGTCGACTATTAGAAATGTTATATTGGTTATTTGTTCAATATAGCTCTTCCACTCTAATCTACATCTAATTAATCTAATTAATAGATAATTATATTGTAGAATTTATATTTGAATATGAATATGAAAACAGATTTCAAAAAATCTAACAGATTTTTGAGTTATAATGAACCAAAGTCAGTTATTAGAAAAAATATGTAGATAGTTTATTAAATATAGCTTTAGCACTCTAATTAGCATCTAAATAATCTAACGAATAGATGCATATATAGTAGAATTTATCATTGAATGTTAATATGAAAATAGATTTCAAAAAATCTAGCACATTTTTGAGTTATAACGAACCAAAGTCGACTATTAGAAATGTTATATTGGTTATGTGTTCAATCTAGCTCCACCACTCTAATCTACATCTAACTAATCTAATTAATAGTTAATTATATTGTAGAATTTATATCTGAATATGAAAATGAAAACATATTTAAAAAAATCTAGCAGATTTTTGAGTTACAACATACCAAAATCAGTTATTAGAGAAAATATCTAGATAATTTAATAAATATAGCTTTAGCACTCTAATCAGCATCTAAATAATCCAATTAATAGATACATATATAGTAGAATTTATCATTGAATTTTAATATGAAAATAGATTTCAAAAAATCTAGCACATTTTAGAGATATAACGAACCAAAGTTGACTATTAGAAATGTTATATTGGTTATGTGTTCAATCTAGCTCTACCACTCTAATCTACATCTAGTTAATCTAATTAATCTAATTAATAGATAATTATATTGTAGAATTTATATATGAATATGAATATGAAAATAGATTTCAAAAAATCTAGCAGATTTTTGAGTTATAACGAACCAAAGTCAGTTATTAGAAAAAATATGTAGATAATTTATTAAATATAGCTTTAGCACTCTAATCAGCATCTAAATAATCCAATTAATATATACATATATAGTAGAATTTATCATTGAATGTTAATATGAAAACATATTTCAAAAAATCTAGCAGATTTTTGAATTATAACGAACCAAAGTCAGTTATTAGAAAAAAATGTAGATAATTTATTAAATATAGCTTTAGCACTCTAATCAGCATCTAAATAATCCAATTAATAGATGCATATATAGTAGAATTTATCATTGAATGTTAGTATGAAAACAGATATCAACAAATCTAGCAGATTTTTGAGTTATAACGAACCAAAGTCGACTATTAGAAATGTTATAATGGTTATTTGTTCAAACTAGCTCTACCACTCTAACTTACATCTAACTAATCTAATTAATAGACAATTATATTGCAGAATTTATATCTGAATATGAATATGAAACCTGATTTAAAAAAATCTAGCAGACTTTTGAGTTATAATGTACCAAAGTGAGTTATTAGTAAAATTATGGAGGTAATTTGTTAGATATAGCTTTAACAATGTAATCTACATCTATATAATCTAATTTATAGATACTTGTATTGTAGAATTTATCATTGAATATTAATATAAAAAGATATTTTAAAAAATCTAACAGATTTTTGAGTTATAACGAACCAAAGTCGGTTATTACAAATGTTAGAACGGTTATTTGTTCAATATCGCTCTAACATTCTATTCTACATCTACCTAATCTAATTCATAGATAATTATAGTATGCAATTTAATACTGTATATTAATATGAAAATAGATTTCAAAAAATCTAATAGATTCTTGTGTTATAACGAACCAAGGTCAGATATTGGAAAAGTTATGTATGTAAATTATTCAATATAGCTGTAAACCGCATGCAACTAATCTAATTCATACATAATTATAGTACAGAATTTAACACTATATATTATTATGAAAACAGATTAAAAAAAATCTAGCAGATTTTTGAATTATAACGAACCAAAGTCAGTTATTAGTAAAGTTAAATGGGTAATCATTTATTTAAATATAGCTGTAACACTCCAATCTATATCTAATTAATCTAACTACTTGTCAATTATGTTATAGAATTTATCATTTAATATAAATATGAAAACGAATATTAAAAAATCTAGCAGCTTTTTGAGTTATAACGAACCAAAGTTGGTTATTAGAAAAGTTTATATTAGTTATATGTTCAATATAACTTGAACATTCTAATCTGCACCTAACTAATTTAATTAGTTATAGTAAGTTTGTAATTATATTATAGAATTTATGTCTGAATATGAATATGAAATCAGATTTTAAAAAATCTAGCAGACTATTGAGTTATAATGTACCAAAGTCAGTTATTAGTAAAGTTATGTAGGCAATTTGTTAGATATAGCTTTAACACTGTAATCTACATCTATATAATCTAATTTATAGATACTTGTGTTATAGAATTTATCATTGAATATTAATATGAAAAGATATTTCAAAAAATCTAACAGATTTTTGAGTTATAACGGACAAGTCGGTAATTAGAAATGTTTTACTGATTATTTGTTCAATATAGCTCAACCACTCTAATCTACATATAAATATTCTAATTAACACACAATTATATTATAGAATTTATATCTGAATATGAATATGAAACCAGATTTTTTAGATATAAGGTACCAAAGTCAGTTATTAGTTGAGTGATGTAGGTAATTTGTTCGATATAGCTTTAACACTGTAATCTACATCTATATAATGTAATTTATAGATACTTGTGATATAGAATTTTTTATTGAATATTAATATGAAAAGATATTTCAAGAAATCTAACAGATTTTTGAGTTATAACGAACCAAAGTCAGTAATTGGAAAAGTTATGTACGTAGTTTATTTAATATAGCTGTAAGACTCCACTCTACATCTAACTAATCTAACTACTTAATAGTTATGTAATAGAATTTATCATTTAATATGAATATGAAAATTAATATTAAATACTCCAGCAGTTTTTAGGGCTATAACGAACCAAAGTCGGTTATTAGAAATTACAAGTCTAATCTACATCTAACTAATGTAATTTATGAATAATTATAGTATATAATTCATCAGTACCTATATATTAATAAGAAAACAAATTTCAAATTATCTAGTAGATTGTTAAGTTATAACGAACCAAAGTCAGTTATTAGAAAAGTTATGAAGATAATTTATTTAATATAGCTCTAACACTCTAATCAGCATCTAATTAATAGAATTAATAGATGAATATAGAATTTATCATTAAATGTTATTATGAAAACAAATTTAAAAACATTTAGTAAATTTTTAAGTTATAACGAACCAAAGTCGATTATCTAACAGATTTTTTAGTTATAACGAACTAAAGTCGATTATTAGAAATGTTATATAGGTTATTTGTTTAGTATAGCTCTAATCTACATCTACCTAATCTAATTCATAGATAATTGTAGCATAGACTTTAACACTGTACATTAATATGAAAAAAGATTTTAAAAAATCTAATAGATTTTTGAGTTATAACGAACCAAAGTCGATTATTACAAATGTTATATTGGTTATTTGTTCAATATAGCTCTACCACTCTAATCTACATCTAACTAATCTAATTAATACATAATTAAATTGTAGAATTTATCTCTGAATATGAATATGCAATCAGATTTCAAAAAATCTAGCAAATTTTTGAGTTATTACGAACCAAAGTCGGTTATTAGTAGTTGTGTAGATAATTTTTTCGATATAGCTTTAACACTGTAATCTACATGTATTCTATATAATCTAATTAATAGATACTTGTATTATAAAATTTATCATTAAATATTATTATGAAAAGATAATTCAAAAAATCTAACAGTTTTTTGAGTTATAGTTCAGGTCAGGTCAGGTCAGGTCAGTTATTCGAAATGTTATGTAGGTAATTTGTTCAATATAGCTGTAACACTTTAATATCCATCTAAATAATCTAATTAATAGTTAATTATATTATAGAATTGATGTATGAAAACAGATTTTATTGAACTCATATTAACTCAATTTTTTTTTGCATACTCCCACCTTTTCCATATTAACTGAATATATTTTATTAAGAATTTAAATCAAATCCAAAAAAGTAACAAGAAATCATCATTGTTTAAAATACAAACTAGCCTTAATTTATACAATTTCCTCCAATCTGGTGCTCCATTTAGGGTTTCGAATTTTAAAAAAAAATCTCCCAAACACAATTAACTCAAATAAATCTCACTCACCAGCGTTGTCGTCCCGCATAGTGGGGCTGGTTCCTCTTCATCGCGGTCTGCGCCGTTTCCGGTTTTACTTAACCCTTCCCGTGCATCTGTAATGGACCAAAAAAAATAATACAGTTCACTGTGCGGGCGCGCATATGAAAAAGGCGAATATAAATACATTTATCAGAAATAAAAATGAGACGGGGGCATGCACGCAGCACATTTATGAAATCCGACATATGGTTTTCTCAACAGCAACCGAATTACAGGCGCATATATACATACAACAAGGCGCACACATCATCCGAAATGTAATTTATATTTACGGACGGTGTTTGTTTTTATTTTTTCTTGGATGTCAGAGCTGGTGGGAAACGGGCGAGTTGGGAGTAATTAAATCTTTTAGGGAAAATAGGCCAAATCGTTTACACGCGCTTCAACTCATTCAGTCTTAAATGTGTTCAGATGTTTATAATTTTATGTAGCGTAAAGATTAACATTCATCCACATTAATATTTACATAAAATACAATAGTAACAAATTCTTGAAATATTAGTCGTAGTCGTAGTTAATTAATACATCTGAGGAAGATTATTTGTATGAAGAAACAAATTACTATTATTTCTTCATACAATTAATTAACTATTACTAGGACTATGATTAATATTTCAAGAATTTGTTACTATTGTATTTTATGTATATGTTTAAAGAGGTAAAATATTGATGTGTAGAACACCGGGGTTTCGCTGCCACCACCTCAGGAATATAAAAAACACTTCAAATTTTCAAAACTGTTTCATAAATGGATACTGAATGGGCCATCCATCCTCTTTTTTGCCACCCTGTGGGTCTAGCCTGTAATTTCAGACTTTTGAGTTATAACGAACCAAAGTCGATTATTAGAAATGTTATATTGGTTATTTGTTTGATATAGCTCTAACACTTTAATCTACATCTAACTAATTTAATTAATACATAATTGTATTGTAGAATTTATCTCTGAATATGAATATAAAATCAGATTTCAAAAAATCTAGCAGAATTTTGAGTTATAATGTACCAAAGTCAGTTATTAGTAAAGTTATGTAGGTAATTTGTACAATATAGTTGTAACACTGTAATCTACATCTATATAGTCTAATTTATAGATACTTGTGTTATAGAATTTATCAATGAATATTAATATGAAAAGATATTTCATAGAATCTAATAGATTTTTGAGTTATAACGAACCAAAGTCAGTTATTCGAAATGTTATGTAGGGAATTTGATCAATATAGCTCGACTACTCTAATCTACATTTAACTAATCTAATTAATAGATAATTATATTGTAGAATTTATCTCTGAATATGAATATAGAATCACATTTCAAAAAATCTAGCAGACTTTTGAGTTATAATGTACCAACGTCAGTTAATAGTAAAGTTATGTAAGTAATTTGTTCGATATAGCTGGAACACTGTAATCTACATCTATATAATCTAATTTATAGACACTTTTGTTATAGAATTTATCAATGAATATTAATATTTCATAGAATCTAACAGATTTTTGAGTTATAACTAACCAAAGTCATTTATTCGAAATGGTATGTAGGTAATTTCTTCAATATAGTTCTAACACTCTAATCTCCATCTAACTAATCTAATTAATATATATTTATATTGTAGAATTTATCTCTGAATATGAATATAAAACCAGATTTCAAAAAATCTAGTAGACTTTTGAGTTATAATGTATCAAAGTCAGTTATTAGTAAAGTTATGTAGGTAATTTGTTCGATATAGCTTTAACACTGTAATTTACATCTATATAATCAAATTTATAGATACTTGTGTTATAGAATTTATCACTGAATATTAATATGAAAAGATATTTCATAGAATTTAACAGCTTTTTGAGTTATAACGAACGAAAGTCAGTTATTTGAAATGTTATGTATTGAATTTGTTCGATATAGCTTTAACACTATAATCTACATGTATATAATCTAATTCATAGATAAATATATTGTAGAATTTATCTAGAATATGAATATAAAACCAAATTTCAAAAAATCTATCAGACGTTTGAGTTATAATGTACCAAAGTCAGTTATTAGTAAAGTTATGTAGGTAATTTGTTCGATATAACTTTAACTCTATAATCTACATCTATAAAATCTAAATTATAGATACTTGTGTTATAGAATTTATCAATGAATATTAATAAGAAAAGATATTTCATAGAATCTAACAGTTTTTTGAGTTATAACGAACGAAAGTCAGTTATTCGAAATGTTATATAGGGAATTTGTTCAATATAGCTCTAACACTCTAATCTACATATAACTAATCTAATTAATACAAAATTATGTTGTAGAATTTATCACTGAATATGAATATAAAATCACATTTAAAAAAATCTAGCATATTTTTGAGTTATAATGTACCAAAATCAGTTATTAGTAAAGTTATGTAGGTAATTTGTTCGATATAGCTTTAACACTGTAATCTACATCTATATAATGTAATTTATAGATACTTTTGTTATAGAATTTATCAATGAATATTAATATGAAAAGATATTTCATAGAATCTAACAGATTTTTGAGTTATAACGAAGTCTGTTATTCGAAATGTTATGTAGGTAATTTGTTCAATATAGCTCTAACAGTCTAATCTACATCTAAATAATCTAATTAATAGATAATTATATTATTGAATTTATTATTGAATATTAATATGAAAACAGATTTTATTCGAAGCATGGCTTTAGCTCAATTTTTATTCTGTAATTTCAGACTGGTCTGTTATCGATGGCAACCAAATAAATACAGTGCAGCTGTCATACTTAATTTGACAGTAACGTGTCTAATAAAAGTTACCCTACAAATGTCTGATGATGACGAAGATGCTTCTGCTGGAGAAAGTGTAGGGGGAGAGCATAAAGAGTAAGACTGTTAATTAATAGTGATAGTTTTATAAAGTAACGTCCGTTAATTTTAGAGTACCCGGAGAAGGTGCTAAAGTAACTTTAGAGGTTGTAGTCCAAGACAAAAATTTGACCTTTGAGGAAGCCTCTAAATGCCTAAACCAGCTCGGCAAGGACGAAAGTGGCATGCGATATGCCTACTTAAAAATGTCAGCTGTTGATAGGTAAAATTGGTTTAATTCTGTAACCTGCAGGATGGTGATCGTACGTCAAGCTAGCTTGGCAATTCTAGCAGAATAGTAATTAGTTACGCAAAAAAAATAATATTGTTGCTCTTGCAGAAAATTAACCAACATTAAAATAATCCTCAACTTCCGCCACTTGCTCTTCGTGGACGTCAGTGGTAACTACTTGACACTGGATGCGTTACAACCGTTAGTTGGTCTTCCGTTTCTAATCCAGTTGCACGCGCAGAGAAATTTTGTAAATAGTGCCGAACTACAGGAAATGGCCTACTTACAGGTAGCAGTTTTGAGGTTACAAGATAATATTGGCTAAATGTTTACATTTTAGGATCTAGTCCTTTCCCGCAATAATATTGTTCAAACAGCTGGGATTGCTCAACCAGAACTCGAGTATCTTGATCTCAATTGTAAGTAGTTTTCATTTAAATTAATAGATTCGAGCTACGAACACATATTCTTCAATACCTCTAAATTAGAACTAACATTATCTATCCATATATCCATCTATCCATCTATCCATCTATCCATCTATCCATCTATCCATCTATCCATCTATCCATCTATCCATCTATCCATCTATCCATCTATCCATCTATCCATCTATCCATCTATCCATCTATCCATCTATCCATCTATCCATCTATCCATCTATCCATCTATCCATCTATCCATCTATCCATCTATCCATCTATCCATCTATCCATCTATCCATCTATCCATCTATCCATCTATCCATCTATCCATCTATCCATCTATCCATCTATCCATCTATCCATCTATCCATCTATCCATCTATCCATCTATCCATCTATCCATCTATCCATCTATCCATCTATCCATCTATCCATCTATCCATCTATCCATCTATCCATCTATCCATCTATCCATCTATCCATCTATCCATCTATCCATCTATCCATCTATCCATCTATCCATCTATCCATCTATCCATCTATCCATCTATCCATCTATCCATCTATCCATCTATCCATCTATCCATCTATCCATCTATCCATCTATCCATCTATCCATCTATCCATCTATCCATCTATCCATCTATCCATCTATCCATCTATCCATCTATCCATCTATCCATCTATCCATCTATCCATCTATCCATCTATCCATCTATCCATCTATCCATCTATCCATCTATCCATCTATCCATCTATCCATCTATCCATCTATCCATCTATCCATCTATCCATCTATCCATCTATCCATCTATCCATCTATCCATCTATCCATCTATCCATCTATCCATCTATCCATCTATCCATCTATCCATCTATCCATCTATCCATCTATCCATCTATCCATCTATCCATCTATCCATCTATCCAAAATTGAATGGCTTTGCTAATTTTGATTTCAAAATATATAATCACCATATTTATTCAATTGTTTAACACCATGTAAGAATGATTTCAAAAAAGTATGCTTCAAACAGATACAATTTGCTACTTTATGTTACTATTACTACAAATGTAATGAAATTACATAATTTTTTAATTTCTAATTTGTTTACTAATAAAGAAATCAAATCATGTGATCTTTGACTTCAGAATCTAAGTCTAAGACACTGAGCGTGTTTTTTGGATTTTATTTGTGGATTGCGCTAAAATCATCACAACATAGTTATTTTTAAACATCATAAGACTACAACAAAATACTGTTTTATGTGAGAAAGTTAAAGGATTAAAAAACCTTTCTCGTCCTTCCGATCCATTCGGTCCGCCTCACAATCGATCATTTCCACTTCGCGTGCAATTTAATCCATTTTTTTGGGGCGATTTACATCGTTTTCATTATTAGTTCTTCTTTTCGATTTCTTTTTTTTTTGGGGCAATTTCTCACGAAACCCAATCCGCACTTCGGCGCCTAAAGAGGCACCGATTAGGGCACTCGATCATCGCTTCCGCTACCTGCGCCCGGCCTGCCCCTAGGCCGCCGGGACGCGCGCCCTTTGTGCGACGTTTTTTAATGATGTGTCGCGCCGAGCTTCTTTATGCCGCCACCCCGAGGCCTTTTTTTTCTAATCGCACGACACCCCGAAGGGTTGCGTAACCGGAAACTCGAGTGGCCAGATGATACACGATACGCGCCGTGATGGATGGCGTCGCGAGAGGATTTTTGATCGATGGTCGATTGTGCGTACGTTTTGAAGATTGTTTCCCCTTTTCTGCAGCTTTTAGGCTCGTTTTTTATGGGAATTGGTGGGAAGCAACAGGGTTTTGAGGGCTTAATGATGTTGACGAGTCGAGTCAATGTTCCTCACATTGAAGAAAGTTAGAAATCGTTTAGGAAAATGTACAAAAAAAACTTCTATCTTTATAAGGCTAGTAAGGCTTTTCCGCCGAAGTCAATATACTTTTTTAAGAACAGAAATTGTAATTTTTGTATTAAATCGTTTAATTAAAATATTTTTCATACTTTAATTAAGTGAACATCTTATACAAAAAATAATAATAATTTTCTGCTGAGATATATTTATAAAATCGTAAAAATTCATCTTAGAGTTTTGAATTTTAATAAAGCTAAAACTAGGCTGGCTACTAAATTAGATTCAAAATAGGACATTTTTTGTTCATTTTATTGTATTGATTAATTTTCAGTTCATGTGATTTTTTAGCTTTTTCATGATTTTTCGGTCGTAACTTCTTTTCTTAAAAGGCACCTTGCATGATCAATATTACTGTCAATATTTTAAAATAATGACAGTATTACTCTACGATTATATGTTTAAAATGTTCATTATTCTAAAATATAGACATTATTACTTATCGTGTATTGTATAGAAATGATGTAATGAAGAGAATACTGATGTTTATCCGGAAAATTGATTACTTGATAAATATTAAAGGAAGATTCAAGCAAATACTGACAGTGCTAGGATTGACAGTATTATTGACCGTGTAAGGTGCCTTTAAAGCTTTAAGGGCCGAAAAACCGTGAAAAGTTTGAACAAAACTTGTTCACTATCTCTTACCACGTTCTCAGAATATAGCAAAAAGTAAGCGGAAATTAATAATAATAATAATAGTAATATAAGACTTCTCTACTTTACATTTACATGTAGTTTAATAAAATCATAACTCATAAGATATATAAGCTAAGAAACTCAAATTTGGTAGAAAGATTCAAAATTTAAGATTGCTATAGATAATAGCATCAATAGTATTCATAATCTCCTATTTTACTAGTTATATCTATCTAAATTAGCGTAATATAAGGCCTCGATTTTAGTTTTCATAACATGTAGTTTAAGAAAATCACAACTCATCAGCTAGATAAGCTAAGAAACTTACATTTGAGAAATATATTCAACATTTAATGTCAATACTAATCATAACTAATCTATTTTGCTAGTTATAGCTATCCAAAGTAGCGTAATTTAAGACTTCTCGACGTTACATTTATATGTAGCTTAACAAAATCATAACTAAAATATATAAGCTAAGAAACTCAAATTTGCTAGAAAGATTCAAAATTTAATGTTGCTATAGCAAAAATCATCAATACTAATCATAACCTTCCATTTTGCTAGTTATAGCTATCCAAATTAGCGTAATATAAGACTTCTCGATTTTATTTTTCATAACATGTAGCTTAATAAAATCATAACTCATCAGCTAGATAAGGTAAGAAACTCAAATTTGAGAGATATATTCAACATTTAATGTTGCTATAGATAAAAGCATCAATACTAATCATAACCTTCCATTTTGCTAGTTATAGCTATCCATATTAACGTAATATAATACTCTCGATTTTATTTTTCTTAACATGAAGCTTAATAAAATCATAACTCATTAGCTAGGTAAGTTAGGAAACTCAAATTTGAGAGATATATTCAAAATTTAATATTGCTATAGATAAAAGCATCAGTACTAATCATAACCTTCCATTTTGCTAGTTATGGCCATCCAAATTAGCGTAATATAAGACTTCTCGATTTGTTTTTCATAACATGTAGCTTAATAAAATCATAACTCATCAGCTAGATAAGGTAAGAAACTCAAATTTGAGAGATATATTCAGCATTTAATGTTGCTATAGATAAAATCATCAATACTAATCATAACCTTCCATTTTGTTAGTTATAGCTATTCAAATTAGCGTAATATAAAACTTTCGATTTTATTTTTCATACCATGAAGCTTAATAAAGTCATAACTCATAAGCTAGATAAGCTAAGAAACTCAAATTTGAGAGATATTTTCAAAATTTAATGTTGCTATTGATGAAAGCATCAATGCCCTTCCATTTGGTAGTTATAGCTATCCAAATTAGCGTAATATAAGACTTTTCGATTTTATTTTTCATAACATGTAGCTTAATAAAATCATAACTCATAAACTAGATCAGCTAAGACTAAAACTTGAGAGATATTTTCAAAATTAACTTCACACCGGTCTCCCATTTAAGTTAATAGAATAAAAATAGTATGATAAATTTCAAAATATAATTTTATAAATTGGGTAAAATTGAGTACTTTGCATACATTTTTTATTAATAAAAAAAACTTGTATCATTTAATATGATATTGGAATCACATGTATAAATTTCAATCCAATTTAGTAATCTTTTTTAATGTAAATACATTAGATGAAGAACTTAAATAATTTTGGGCAAACTCAGCGGAGTTTAATCACCTGGTTAAGGAAAACTCCTCTGAGCTTCTCCCATGATCGGCGGAAAAGCCTGACGGCTGATATCCCTAAGTTTTTTTTAGACCAGAAAATAAACAAAAAGAATCTAATCTTTATAGGGCTATCAGTTGTGATGTTTTTCCGCCGGCCAAGGGAGAACCTCGGAGGAGTTTAATCAGCCCGTATTGACTTTAACTTCAAAGAAAACCTCTAAAAAAAACTGTGAAAGGTGATTCGCAAAAAATAGCCCTGGAGAGGATCGAACTCTCCCATGCTCAGTACAAGACGGACGGTGCCTCTAACCATTCGGTCACTAAGCTGGGTTTTATTAATAAAAGGCATAATTAATAAAATAACAATTGAAAGAACTAATGAAGAAACATAATTTTTAATTACGGTAACTGAATTACGATCTATTCTTAATAAATTAGGAGGATTAATTCTCCTAATTTATTAGGAATATCTCGTAATTCGGTTACCATAATTAAAAAATATGTTTGCTCATATTTTTTTGAACAGTCAAACTTGATTCCGTCGAATCTAGGCACTGTACAGCCATCAATTTTATTCACCGGAAGATATTTATTTCCCTCGTTATTGTTTTATTATTCTTACATTGCGCCGGGGACGCGTGATTGAGTTCCCGAGCGACTCTATTAGGGGTGCCACAAGTGCGCCCAGTTTATGCCCGCTCTCGCTCTGGCCCGCCCTGTGTGCGAAAGAGATGCCAATAGTTGGGGTCCCCCATCAATCAACCCTCTGGACTACCTGCGACGCGACACGACAAACAGACGAGTCGTAAAAAATGTGTTACGCGAGAAAGTGAAATCCGAGAAGTCGGAATTCCCTGTTTCTGGTTAAAATAAATGAAAGAGGATCCCGGTGATGGAAGGGGTGCCCCCGACACGCCCTCGAGTGATTTACTGGGTTTCAGGGCTGTGGGAACTAGGATTTCTAATAGGAAATTATCATGAAAGAGTTGCCAATAATTAAAAGTTTACAGTAATTAACCCTTTAGGTCCTGCCGGTGGCATTTGCCACCATAACATTTACATGTCTATTTACTGTGCCTACCCATATTTTTGCTCTTAATCACTAACTGTACATATATATATATATATATATATATATATATATATATATATATATATATATATATATATATCTATATCTATATATATATATATATATATATATATATATATATATATATATATATATATATAATGAAATTTATTTGAGGCGAAAATCATTAATAAATCAAAATACCTGAGCTGGTCGGCGTTTACAGATTTCAGCGATATTAGGTCTAATATTTGATATAGCTACTCCCAATTATTCGTCTAAATTGGTAAGTCAATCACATACAGTAAAAGAGCTTTCATAATTTTGCGTAGCAACATGCTCGCGGTGGACCGGTTAAGGTCGTTTTAGACAAGACAATTTCTTAGCTCAAAAGTTGTTCAAGAAATAAATGTATATATCCTCCTCCCATACAATTTGTCCTTGACAAATAGAACGCATTATATTTTTCCATTCGATCTACCATCCACTTTAATATTTCAAATACTTTGCTGTATGATACAAGACAATTTAGATTGTCTCGCATCTTGACTAACATTTGAGTCAAGACATTGTCTTGTCTAAAACGATTTAAGAACCACTGCCGTAAACAAAGGGAAAATCAAAAAGATAGTTTTTTCATATAGTATCGACAAGGATTTTGATTTTTAACTATTTTACGTGTGCACATTGATCCATCCAAAGCCTGTAATTTAAAGCTTAATATTTTTGCAGCCTGCGCGTATTAGCCAACACATTGCGAAATAAAAAAGGGAAATGCGTCTCGTCGCACAGCTGTGTTTACCTCCAAATAAAGGGTTTAAAATCCGTATAGGGTTACCGAATTTTTCAACTTTAAAATAGGGTGCGGCGTTTCTTTCTTGCCGGCAACGGGGTAAAAAATGCAGCGCGCGGAAGGGGTGCCCCCCACAAGCGTTTCTCAGGCTGCACTTTTTTCCATTAAAATGCAGAAAGGGTTATTATGTGGGAAAGGATTGCGAGAGGAACTATGTCAAAAAAAAAACGTGAGTTGACGGAAATTGCTTGACGGTGTAAATGAAAAAAAAAAGGATTAAGGATATAGGGTTAGAAAATTAATGATTCGAATGTTTGATGAGTGGAATCAACGTAAAACCGTTTTTAACCGACAATTGGTTAGAATGAGTTGATGAATATTCTTTAAATTTATTTATTTATTTTTATTTATTACAATAACGGATGCGTTTTAGACTTTTGAATAAATTTTCAAATTATGAATTATAGTACTGTATCATAACGAAAGTAGTGTCTCTACTTTGTAGTGGAGTTGTAGTGTCTCTAATTCTTGAAAAATTGTCACAAAATATTTAATAAAAACCGCGCATGTTGCAGTGGTTTAGAGATAAATCTATTAAAGCTAAAAATATGTGATATTACTATTATACAGCCTCGTATATCTAGTTTCTATGGACATATCAATGGCATCAATCCCATTACCAATTTTCCAGAAATCTTCAAATTTATAAGCATATCTCAATAATTCAGATCCCCAGTACAGTAGTCATGAAAGATTGGTAGTTGGTTGGTTAATATATATATATATATATATATATATATATATATATATATATATATATATATATATATATATATGTATGTATTTTGTAGACAAAAATTTTGGAAATTCTATCTCAATTAATTTTACTATTTTTTCAGTTGCATATAAATGTTGGAAATTGTAACTCGACTATTTATATACGTTTTTGGTCTTCAAACTTAAATTTCATAAAATCATCCGTTGTGAGCTAATAAAACTGAAAATTTCATGAAATTTTCAAAAAATAGTGGCTATTGTTTTTATTTTGTGGACACTAATTTTGGAAATTCTATCTCAATGAATTCTATATGTTTTTGGCCATGAAACTTACATATAATTAAATCATCCTATATGAGCTATAATAACTGACCGTAACTTGTTTTTCTATTCACCAAACTCTTTTTCAGAATATATATATATATATATATATATATATATATATATATATATATATATATATATATTCCAAAAAATCAGTTACATATATATATATATATATATATATATATATATATATATATATATAAATGAATTTTTGGAAAATGTGATAACCGTAATTTGAATTTAACATGCAATTACAAATTTTGTACGAACAAAAGCTATCAGTTCATTTTGAAACATATTCAAAAATATAAAATAACAATTGAACCCATATTGTTAACCCATTGATTTCATTTCCTTCCGGTTCGGTGCGACACCACGGTGTGCACGTCGCAATCATTAATATAAATTCCCTTTCGGTGCCGTTTTTCTGGCGTGTAATCGATTTTTGAAAAACGCACAGGGCCCGTACCAGCTAATGGTTTGTTGGTCGGTCGGTGATTGATGATCACGCGCGCGCTCACGTCTGCCCACGGTCTGGGATCGCTTTTTTTTGGACGAGGGAAGAAAAAAATAAGAAACGTTTTTTTCCACATTTCTCACAACGGCGGATGATGATGAATCGAGTCGGGGCGCCCCCCGCGGACGCATTAGAATAAACAGCAGAAATATAAGGACGCGAGAGGGGCGGATGACGGATGGAAGTGGGCTCGGTGAAGGGTTAGAAGGTCCCTGTGAAAGGTTTTGTTTGTCATTTATTTATTCATGGTTGAGAATTTATTGAAAATCATAGTGAAACGATTATTTTTGATTGGTTTTATAGAAACTAAGAATTTTTCTATATACTCTTGCTAGACTCGGCATTCGTGTCCAAAGCATATACACTGCCCTATAATTCTTAATAGTGTGCATAATCTTGATTATTGAGACATAAGACTCAGCTTTGAAACGGTTACTATATATTCTGTATAATAATATAATAGCAAATGTTGGATTACCTGGAAAACACTTTATTCGCAGAATTAATGTAATATAAACAATGACACAAAATCATTAATGAATTTACTTGAAAAATTACGATGTGGAAATAATATAAACATCAATATTGAGAAAACTACAACGTACGTTTTTTCATAAAAAGGGCAAACCAGAACTAGATATATGTGAAATTTAGTACTAAATATTTTTATTATCACAAATAAATAATAATGATGAATATATATATAATGTCTCAAAAATTTTACTCTTTTATTCTCACAGGCTCAGTGAATAAAATTCCGGGAAAACGGCTCTATGGATTGCGACCAAATTTGGAATATGAAACGTCAAAACGTAAAAATGCGGGAAATTGATACGAATTAAATTTAAATTTAATATTTATTAATTAAATCGGAAAATCGTGAGGTGCCCCCGATATTTTCATATTAATTTTACAAGAATTTTCTTCTATTTAGACAATCAAATTTATCAGATTATGTTTATGGCCGACGCGGTGCCCAAGTTGAAGGAGCTTGAGATGCGAGGAAACTTCCTATTCGAGCTGGGTGGCAATTTTCCGACTACAGTGGAGAAATTATTTTTGGTATGATAAAAAAAATTTTGCTATAACGTAATGTAAGTGTTACAGTAAAGCCTACACCGTAATAAATATATATATATATATATATATATATATATATATATATAAATATATATATATATATATATATATATATATATATATATATATATATAAATGATGATAATTTACAAATTTGTAATAGAAACAAATTTCTCATTAGTTGCAGACAAACCGGATGCTATTAATCTACCGGTGTTATTACTTAAAATCAATCAAACTCTATTTAATAAAAAATAAAAAAAATTCGGTACAACCTAAGATAGGCGCGGGCTATCGAATATTAATTTATTGCAATACAATTTAAATTTATAATTTATAAAACAGAACGCAGGGCAGAAAAACATGAAAAGAAAAATACAAATATATAGGATAAATGAAAAAACTAAAACGCCTACTCCTTACAGTAGAAGGCAAATAATTTTAGTATCACACATCACTTCAAAAAGGGAAAATTGTAGGTACCCAGTACACCCCAGCGCTCATCATAGAATATTTATATATAAAACTTGGTTGGCGGCTAACCCGTGCTGCCATCCAATAACTGTTAGCAGAACTATTAGCTATAAATTTATATCCAATTTAGAATTTTAATGAACATCTATTGACTAAACTTGCAAATAACTACAAATTTACTATAATTTTATCTTTTAAATGATTTAAAACTGTATTGATTGGTAATTTAAAGTTGTATGGTGGCTCGCTCTATGCAACCCACATCTCAGGTTTGATTTGTTGCATAGCATACAGCTCCAACATTTTAAAAATGTTCCATAGATATGTCGGTACATAAAGATCAAAACATCGGCAAAAACATCTCGTGACAATTCTACATTATTTTTCAATGCTATCTCAAAGAACATAATATTATCTTTAATTTGGTGTATAGAAAACTTAAAAATGATACATAGATATGTCGGTAAGTGAAAAAATCAAAACATCGGCAAAAACAACCATTGACGATTCTACACTAAAATTTGAAACATTACTCATTTTTTTCAATGCTATCTTAAAGAGCATAAAAGTATCTTTAATTTGGTCTATAGAAAAGTTAAAAATGTTCCATAGATATGTCGGTAAGTGAAAAAATCAAAACATCGGCAAAAACAACCATTGACGATTCTACACTAAAATTTGAGACATTACTCATTTTTTTCAATGCTATCTTAAAGAGCGTAAAATTATCTTTAATTGAATGTATACAAAACTTAAAAATGTTCCATTGATATGTCGGTAAGTGAAAAAATCAAAACATCGGCAAAAACAACCATTGACGATTCTACACTAAAATTTGAAACATTACTAATTTTTTTCAATGCTATATTAAAAAGCATAAAATTATCTTTAATTTGGTATATAGAAAACTGAAAAATGTTCTTCGGCAAAAACAACCCGTGACGATTCTACACCAAAATTTGAAGTATTACTCAATTTTTTCAATGCTTCCTTAAAGAGCATAAAATGATCTTTAATTTGGTGTATAGAAAACTTAAAAATGTTCTATAGATATGTCGGTAAGAGAGAAATCAAAATATCGGCAAAAACAACCATTGACGATTCTACACTAAAATTTGAGACATTACTCATTTTTTTCAATGCTATCTTAAAGAGCATACAATTATCTTTAATTTGGTGTATAGAAAACTTAAAAATGTTCTATAGATATGTCGGTAAGTGAAAAAATCAAAACATCGGCAAAAACAACTCATGACGATTCTACACTAAAATTTGAGACATTACTCATTTTTTTCATTTCTATCTTAAAGAGCATAAAATTATCTTTAATTTGGTGTATAGAAAAGTTAAAAATGTTCCATAGATATGTCGATAAGTGAAAAAATCAAAACATCGGCAAAAACAACCATTGACGATTCTACACTAAAATTTGAGACATTACTCATTTTTTTCATTGCTATCTTAAAGAGCATAAAATTATCTTTAATTTGGTGTATAGAGAAGTTAAAAATGTTCCATAGATATGTCGGTAAGTGAAAAAATCAAAACATCGGCAAAAACAACCATTGACGATTCTACACTAAAATTTGAAACATTACTAATTTTTTTCAATGCTATCTTAAAGAGCATAAAATTATCTTTAATTTCGTTTATATAAAACTTAAAAATGTTCCATAGATATGTCGGTAAGTGAAAAATCCAAACTTCGGCAAAAACAACCATTGACGATTCTACACTAAAAATTGAAACATTACTCATTTTTTTCAATGCTATCTTAAAGAGAATAAAATTATCTTTAATTTCGTTTATATAAAACTTAAAAATGTTCTATAGATATGTCGGTAAGTGAAAAAATCAAAACATCGGCAAAAACAACCATTGACGATTCTACACTAAAATTTGAAACATTACTCATTTTTTTCAATGCTATCTTAAAGAGCATAAAAGTATCTTTAATTTGGTGTATAGAAAAGTTAAAAATATTCCATAGATATGTCGGTAAGTGAAAAAATCAAAACATCGGCAAAAACAACCATTGACGATTCTACACTAAAATTTAAAACATTACTCATTTTTTTCAATGTTATCTTAAAGAGAATAAAATTATCTTTAATTTCGTTTATATAAAACTTAAAAATGTTCCATAGATATGTCGGCAAGTGAAAAAATCAAAACATCGGCAAAAATAACTCATGACGATTCTAAACTAAAATTTGAGACATTACTCATTTTTTTCATTGCAATCTTAAAGAGCATAAAATTATCTTTAATTTGGTGTATAGAAAACCTAAAAATGTTCTATAGATATGTCGGTAAGTGAAAAAATCAAAACATCGGCAAAAACAACCATTGACGATTCTACACTAAAATTTGAAACATTACTCATTTTTTCAATGCTATCTTAAAGAGCATAAAATTATCTTTAATTTGGTATATAGAAATCTGAAAAATGTTCCATAGATATGTCGGTAAGTGAAAAAATCCAAACTTCGGCAAAAACAACCATTGACGATTCTACACTAAAATTTGAAACATTACTCATTTTTTTCAATGCTATCTTAAAGAGCATAAAAGTATCTTTAATTTGGTGTATAGAAAAGTTAAAAATGTTCCACAGATATGTCGGTAAGTGAAAAAATCAAAACATCGGCAAAAACAACCATTGACGATTCTACACTAAAATTTAAAACATTACTCATTTTTTTCAATGCTATCTTAAAGAGAATAAAATTATCTTTAATTTCGTTTATATAAAACTTAAAAATGTTCCATAGATATGTCGGCAAGTGAAAAAATCAAAACATCGGCAAAAACAACTCATGACGATTCTACACTAAAATTTGAGACATTACTCATATTTTTCATTGCAATCCTAAAGAGCATAAAATTATCTTTAATTTGGTGTATAGAAAACCTAAAAATGTTCTATAGATATGTCGGTAAGTGAAAAAATCAAAACATCGGCAAAAACAACCATAGACGATTCTACACTAAAATTTAAAACATTACTCATTTTTTTCAATGTTATCTTAAAGAGAATAAAATTATCTTTAATTTCGTTTATATAAAACTTAAAAATGTTCCATAGATATGTCGGCAAGTGAAAAAATCAAAACATCGGCAAAAACAACCATTGACGATTCTACACTAAAATTTGAGACATTACTCATTTTTTTCATTGCAATCTTAAAGAGCATAAAATTATCTTTAATTTGGTGTATAGAAAACCTAAAAATGTTCTATAGATATGTCGGTAAGTGAAAAAATCAAAACATCGGCAAAAACAACCATAGACGATTCTACACTAAAATTTAAAACATTACTCATTTTTTTCAATGCTATCTTAAAGAGAATAAAATTATCTTTAATTTCGTTTATATAAAACTTAAAAATGTTCCATAGATATGTCGGCAAGTGAAAAAATCAAAACATCGGCAAAAACAACTCATGACGATTCTACACTAAAATTTGAGACATTATTAATTTTTTTCATTGCAATCCTAAAGAGCATAAAATTATCTTTAATTTGGTGTATAGAAAACCTAAAAATGTTCTATAGATATGTCGGTAAGTGAAAAAATCAAAACATCGGCAAAAACAACCATTGACGATTCTACACTAAAATTTGAAACATTACTCATTTTTTTCAATGCTATCTTAAAGAGCATAAAATTATCTTTAATTTGGTATATAGAAATCTGAAAAATGTTCCATAGATATGTCGGTAAGTGAAAAAATCCAAACTTCGGCAAAAACAACCATTGACGATTCTACACTAAATTTTGAAACATTACTCATTTTTTTCAATGCTATCTTAAAGAGCATAAAAGTATCTTTAATTTGGTGTATAGAAAAGTTAAAAATGTTCCATAGATATGTCGGTAAGTGAAAAAATCAAAACATCGGCAAAAACAACCATTGACGATTCTACACTAAAATTTGAAACATTACTTATTTTTTTCAATGCTATCTTAAAGAGCATAAAATTATCTTTAATTTGGTGTATAGAAAACTTAAAAATGTTCCATAGATATGTCGGTAAGTGAAAAAATCCAAACTTCGGCAAAAACAACCATTGACGATTCTACACTAAAATTTGAAACATTACTCATTTTTTTCAATGCTATCTTAAAGAGCATAAAATTATCTTTAATTTGGTATATAGAAATCTGAAAAATGTTCCATAGATATATCGGTAAGTGAAAAAATCCAAACTTCGGCAAAAACAACCATTGACGATTCTACACTAAAATTTGAAACATTACTCATTTTTTTCAATGCTATCTTAAAGAGCATAAAATTATCTTTAATTTGGTATATAGAAATCTGAAAAATGTTCCATAGATATGTCGGTAAGTGAAAAAATCCAAACTTCGGCAAAAACAACCATTGACGATTCTACACTAAAATTTGAAACATTACTCATTTTTTTCAATGCTATCTTAAAGAGCATAAAAGTATCTTTAATTTGGTGTATAGAAAAGTTAAAAATGTTCCACAGATATGTCGGTAAGTGAAAAAAATCAAAACATCGGCAAAAACAACCATTGACGATTCTACACTAAAATTTGAAACATTACTTATTTTTTTCAATGCTATCTTAAAGAGCATAAAATTATCTTTAATTTGGTGTATAGAAAACTTAAAAATGTTCCATAGATATGTCGGTAAGTGAAAAAATCAAAATATCGGCAAAAACAACCATTGGCGATTCTACACTAAAATTTGAAACATTACTCATTTTTTCAATGCTATCTTAAAGAGCATAAAATTATCTTTAATTTGGTGTATAGAAAACTTAAGAATGTTCTATAGATATGTCGGTAAGTGAAAAAATCAAAACATCGGCAAAAACAACCATTGACGATTCTACACTAAAATTTGAACCATTACTAATTTTTTACAATGCTATCTTAAAGAGCATAAAATTATCTTTAATTTGGTGTATAGAAAACCTAAAAATGTTCTATAGATATGTCGGTAAGTGAAAAAATCAAAACATCGGCAAAAACAACCATTGACGATTCTACACTAAAATTAGAAACATTACTCATTTTTTTTAATGCTATCTTAAAGAGCATAACATTATCTTTAATTTGGTGTATAGAAAACTTAAAAATGTTCTATAGATATGTCGGTAAGTGAAAAAATCAAAATATCGGCAAAAAAAACATTGGCGATTCTACACTAAAATTTGAAACATTACTCATTTTTACAATGCTATCTTAAAGAGCATAAAATTATCTTTAATTTGGTGTATAGAAAACTTAAAAATGTTCTATAGATATGTCGGTAAGTGAAAAAATCAAAACATCGGCAAAAACAACCATTGACGATTCTACACTAAAATTTGAAACATTACTAATTTTTTACAATGCTATCTTAAAGAGCATAAAATTATCTTTAATTTGGTGTATAGAAAACCTAAAAATGTTCTATAGATATGTCGGTAAGTGAAAAAATCAAAACATCGGCAAAAGCAACCATTGACGATTCTACACTAAAATTAGAAACATTACTCATTTTTTTAATGCTATCTTAAAGAGCATAACATTATCTTTAATTTGGTGTATAGAAAACTTAAAAATGTTCTATAGATATGTCGGTAAGTGAAAAAATCAAAACATCGGCAAAAACAACCATTGACGATTCTACACTAAAATTTGAAACATTACTAATTTTTTTCAATGCTATCTTAAAGAGCATAAAATTATCTTTAATTTGTTGTATAGAAAACTTAAAAATGTTCCATAGATATGTCGGTAAGTGAAAAAATCAAAACATCGGCAAAAGCAACCATTGACGATTCTACACTAAAACTTGAAACATTACTCATTTTTTTTAATGCTATTTTAAAGAGCATAAAATTATCTTTAATTTGGTGTATAGAAAACCTAAAAATTTTCTATAGATATGTCGGTAAGTGAAAAAATCAAAACATCGGCAACAGCAACCATTGACGATTCTACACTAAAATTTGAAACATTACTAATTTTTTTTAATTCTATCTTAAAGAGCATAATATTATCTTTAATTTGGTGTATAGAAAACTTAAAAATGTTCTATAGATATGTCGGTAAGTGAAAAAATCAAAACATCGGCAAAAACAACCATTGACGATTCTACACTAAAATTTGAAACATTACTAATTTTTTTCAATGTTATCTTAAAGAGCATAAAATTATCTTAAATTTGTTGTATAGAAAACTTAAAAATGTTCCATAGATATGTCGGTAAGTGAAAAAATCAAAACATCGGCAAAAGCAACCATTGACGATTCTACACTAAAATTTGAAACGTTACTATTTTTTTCAATGCTATCTTAAAAAGCATAAAATTATCTTTAATTTGGTGTATAGAAAACCTAAAAATATTTCACAGATATGTCAGTAAGTGAAAAAATCAAAACATCGGCAAAAACAACCATTGACGATTCTACACTAAAATTTGAAACATTACTCATTTTTTTCGATGCTATCTTAAAGAGCATAAAATTATCTTTAATTTGGTGTATAGAAAACCTAAAAATGTTCTATAGATATGTCGGTAAGTGAAAAAATCAAAACATCGGCAAAAACAACCATTGACGATTCTACACTAAAATTTGAAACATTACTCATTTTTTTCGATGCTATCTTAAAGAGCATAAAATTATCTTTAATTTGGTGTATAGAAAACCTAAAAATGTTCTATAGATATGTCGGTAAGTGAAAAAATCAAAACATCGGCAAAAACAACCATTGACGATTCTACACTAAAATTTGAAACATTACTCATTTTTGTCAATGCTATCTTAAAGAGCATAAAAGTATCTTTAATTTGGTGTATAGAAAAGCTAAAAATGTTCCATAGATATGTCGGTAAATGAAAAAATCAAAACATCGGCAAAAACAACCATTGACGATTCTACACTAAAATTTGAAACATTACTCATTTTTTTCAATGCTATCTTAAAGAGAATAAAATTATCTTTAATTTCGTTTATATAAAACTTAAAAATGTTCCATAGATATGTCGGTAAGTGAAAAAATCAAAACATCGGCAAAAACAACTCATGACGATTCTACACTAAAATTTGAGACATTACTCATTTTTTTCATAGCTATCTTAAAGAGCATAAAATTATCTTTAATTTGTTGTATAGAAAACTTAAAAATGTTCCATAGATATGTCGGTAAGTGAAAAAATCAAAACATCGGCAAAAGCAACCATTGACGATTCTACACTAAAATTTGAAACATTACTCATTTTTTTCAATTCTATCTTAAAGAGCATAAAATTATCTTTAATTTGGTATATAGAAATCTAAAAAATGTTCCATAGATATGTCGGTAAGTGAAAAAATCCAAACTTCGGCAAAAACAACCATTGACGATTCTACACTAAAATTTGAAACATTATGCATTTTTTTCAATGCTGTCCTAAAGAGCATAAAATTATCTTTAATTTGGTGTATAGAAAACCTAAAAATGTTCTATAGATATGTCGGTAAGTGAAAAAATCAAAACATCGGCAAAAACAACCATTGACGATTCTACACTAAAATTTGAAACATTACTCATTTTTTTCGATGCTATCTTAAAGAGCATAAAATTATCTTTAATTTGGTGTATAGAAAACCTAAAAATGTTCTATAGATATGTCGGTAAGTGAAAAAATCCAAACATCGGCAAAAACAACCATTGACGATTCTACACTAAAATTTGAAACATTACTCATTTTTTTCAATGCTATCTTAAAGAGCATAAAAGTATCTTTAATTTGGTGTATAGAAAAGTTAAAAATGTTCCATAGATATGTCGGTAAATGAAAAAATCAAAACATCGGCAAAAACAACCATTGACGATTCTACACTAAAATTTGAAACATTACTCATTTTTTTCAATGCTATCTTAAAGAGAATAAAATTATCTTTAATTTCGTTTATATAAAACTTAAAAATGTTTCATAGATATGTCGGTAAGTGAAAAAATCAAAACATCGGCAAAAACAACTCATGACGATTCTACACTAAAATTTGAGACATTACTCATTTTTTTCATTGCTATCTTAAAGAGCATAAAATTATCTTTAATTTGGTGTATAGAAAAGTTAAAAATGTTCCATAGATATGTCGGTAAGTGAAAAAATCAAAACATCGGCAAAAACAACTCATGACGATTCTACACTAAAATTTGAGACATTACTCATTTTTTCATTGCTATCTTAAAGAGCATAAAATTATCTTTAATTTGGTGTATAGAAAACCTAAAAATGTTCTATAGATATGTCGGTAAGTGAAAATATCAAAACATCGGCAAAAACAACCATTGACGATTCTACACTAAAATTTGAGACATTACTCATTTTTTTCATTGCTATCTTAAAGAGCATCAAATTATCTTTAATTTGGTGTATAGAAAACCTAAAAATGTTCTATAGATATGTCGGTAAGTGAAAAAATCAAAACATCGGCAAAAGCAACCATTGACGATTCTACACTAAAATTTGAAACATTACTAATTTTTTTCAATGCTATCTTAAAGAACATAAAATTATCTTTGATTTGGTGTATAGAAAACCTAAAAATGTTCTATAGATATGTCGGTAAGTGAAAAAATCAAAACATCGGCAAAAACAACCATTGACGATTCTACACTAAAATTTGAGACATTACTCATTTTTTTCATTGCTATCTTAAAGAGCATAAAATTATCTTTAATTTGGTGTATAGAAAACCTAAAAATGTTCTATAGATATGTCGGTAAGTGAAAAAATCAAAACATCGGCAAAAACAACCATTGCCGATTCTACACTAAAATTTGAAACATTACTCATTTTTTCAATGCTATCTTAAAGAGCATAAAATTATCTTTAATTTGGTGTTTAGAAAACTTAAAAATGTTCTATAGATATGTCGGTAAGTGAAAAAATCAAAACATCGGCAAAAACAACCATTGACGATTCTACACTAAAATTTGAAACATTACTAATTTTTTTCAATGCTATCTTAAAGAGCATAAAATTATCTTCAATTTGGTGTATAGAAAACCTAAAAATGTTCTATAGATATGTCGGTAAGTGAAAAAATCAAAACATCGGCAAAAGCAACCATTGACGATTCTACACTAAAATTAGAAACATTACTCATTTTTTTTAATGCTATCTTAAAGAGCATAACATTATCTTTAATTTGGTGTATAGAAAACTTAAAAATGTTCTATAGATATGTCGGTAAGTGAAAAAATCAAAACATCGGCAAAAACAACCATTGACGATTCTACACTAAAATTTGAAACATTACTAATTTTTTTCAATGCTATCTTAAAGAGCATAAAATTATCTTTAATTTGGTGTATAGGAAACCTAAAAATGTTCTATAGATATGTCGGTAAGTGAAAAAATCAAAACATCGGCAAAAGCAACCATTGACGATTCTACACTAAAATTAGAAACATTACTCATTTTTTTTGATGCTATCTTAAAGAGCATAACATTATCTTTAATTTGGTGTATAGAAAACTTAAAAATGTTCTATAGATATGTCGGTAAGTGAAAAAATCAAAACATCGGCAAAAACAACCATTGACGATTCTACACTAAAATTTGAAACATTACTAATTTTTTTCAATGCTATCTTAAAGAGCATAAAATTATCTTTAATTTGGTGCATAGAAAACCTAAAAATGTTCTATAGATATGTCGGTAAGTGAAAAAATCAAAACATCGGCAAAAGCAACCATTGACGATTCTACACTAAAATTAGAAACATTACTCATTTTTTTTAATGCTATCTTAAAGAGCATAACATTATCTTTAATTTGGTGTATAGAAAACTTAAAAATGTTCCATAGATATGTCGGTAACTGAAAAAATCAAAACATCGGCAAAAACAACCCGTGACAATTCTAGACTAAAATTTGAAACATTACTAATTTTTTTCAATGCTATCTTAAAGAGCATAAAATTATCTTTAATTTGGTGTATAGAAAACTTAAAAATGTTCCATAGATATGTCGGTAAGTGAAAAAATCAAAACATCGGCAAAAGCAACCATTGACGATTCTACACTAAAATTTGAAACATTACTAATTTTTTTCAATGCTTTCTTAAAGAGCATAAAATTATCTTTAATTTGGTGTATAGAAAACTTAAAAATGTTCTATAGATATGTCGGTAAGTGAAAAAATCAAAACATCGGCAAAAGCAACCATTGACGATTCTACACTAAACTTTGAAACATTACTAATTTTTTTCAATGCTATCTTAAACAGCATAAAGTTATCTTTAATTTGGTGTATAGAAAACTTAAAAATGTTCCATAGATATGTCGGTAACTGAAAAAATCAAAACATCGGCAAAAACAACCCGTGACAATTCTACACTAAAATTTGAAACATTACTAATTTTTTTCAATGCTATCTTAAAGAGCATAAAATTATCTTTAATTTGGTGTATAGAAAACTTAAAAATGTTCTATAGATATGTCGGTAAGTGAAAAAAATCCAAACATCAGCAAAAACAACCAACTATTCTACACTAAAATTTGAAACATTACAATTTTTTTTCAATGCTATCTTAAAGAGCATAAAATTATGTTTAATTTTGTGTATAGAAAACTTTAAAATGTTCCATAGATATGTCGGTAAGTGAAAAAATCAAAACATCGGCAATTCTACACTAAAATTTAATATATAACTAATGTTTTTCAATGTTATCTTAATTAGTGTAAAATTATCCTTTTACGTTTAAAATAATACCTTTGAATGATTGAATAATATTTAGTAATTTTACCGATAAATTAGCGAATGTACGATATAATTGTTAACTCTACTAAATGGTAGTATTTTTATTAATTTAGGCCGAAAACCGGATTACTCGCATCGTTGAGTCTGATATCGAGCCCCTGGTCCATCTGACTACCCTCCATCTACGCAACAACTTTTTGCGCAAGCTCAACGGCTTCACCCACCTACTGGTCAACCTCAAATACCTGAATCTACGGGAAAACCGCATCAGCAAAATCCGGCAACTGCAAAAGCTCGCCTGTTTGCCGGCCCTGCGCACCCTCATCATCCTGCAGAATCCCGCAAATGGTATGATTCACTTTAACAACAAGAGAATACATTTATTAAAACATTTATATTTACGCAAATAAGTGTAACAGTGCTTCAGCACTAAATTTAATTTAAGGATAACAGCGGTAATTTACTTCGAAGTAAAGAGCTATCACCGAAAGAACTACAAAGTTATACAAAAAAAACTATTCTTTTTTTCTTTTAGGTTCTTAAAGATCATGAAAAGTGGCCATGATGATTTTAGTTTTTCGGTTTCTTTTGAAATACAAAAATTATAACGAATAATCGAAATTCCTATATTTTTGAGTTTTGATTTTCTCATATCTTATAAGCTAAGTAAGATATGCATATTTTTCTTTTAGATTATTAAAGAGTATGAAAAGTGGCCATGAAAATGTGTTTTTAGTTTTTCGGTATCGTTTGAAATACAAAAATTATAACGAATAATCCAAAATGCTATCTTTTTAAGTTTAGATTTTCGCATGTCTAAGCTAATTAAGATATGCGTTTCTTTTTCCTGTGGATTATTAAATATTATGAAATGAACGAACTACAACAATATTTGTATGAATGCAATATGTGAAAAAGTGAAAGCCCATTTGAAAACTAGTCTTTCCCACTTATCTATTTTGTAAGAACCCTTTTATTTTTAATTGAGTCGTAATTAATTGGCCGCGTCCAGATTATACTCAACACAACAACACACAGCGGTGAGCGCCGCCGCTTTTTTTTTGTCGTGATTGATGTGGGGGACGGTGGATTTTCGCGTCACGCCACCGCAAAAAACCGCTCGACGTAATTAGGTGCTCTTCACGTCGGGACGGGCCCGAGCTTTCGTCAGCCCGAATTATTCATCGAGGCCACTCCATCAGAAAAAGCTCGCGCGTAAATGAGAAGGGACGACACGCTCTGGGTTACTTCAGGACGGCACAAAAAAAAACGAACTAACCCGAGGGGGAGAGTTATGCAAATCCGGGACGAATAATAGCTTCGTTAAACTTTGATAATTGGGGAATTTGATGGGGGGGAAAATATAAAATGCTTCAAATGGCTGTAATCTAACACAATAATTTGTCGGAGGAAACTTTTAAAGGCAACTCCTTTTTTTACTCCGTACTTTAATATTTCAGGCGATTTCAATATATTCGCATATATTTTGCAAGAATTAAAACATTTTTTTATGTGTAAATTATCTAACATAATAGTCTTTAACTCTTCTATTATCATCGCTACTCCATCTGCTACAGTAAGGGTGTGTTTTTAAAATCAATTACAGTTTGTCAAACTTGTAAAACAAGAGCGCGCGCTCAATAATAGATTGCCCAAATCACTTCACTCCCCGAATAAACTTTTTGTAGGCCCTATTTCTTTCTGTCATCCTTTACTTTTCCGCATGTCCGTGAAGTAATAGGTGAATTAATTTTCCGCCACCCTCTTTTCCCCGTTTAATCCCATCCGTGACCCTCGTCAAGTGGCAACAATTTTTCACGGGCTTTGTTGTGCGCCTTCGTTTAATTAAGTAAGAACGTTATTTTTATCACAAAAGATCAAAAGACAGTACTATTAATAATAATTCAGTCACAGATATTTGCTTAGTGTTGGATAGTTGGACATTAAGTCTGGGCTGTATATAAGCAGATTAGTTTTATAAGTGCGAGTTAGTATGTAATCCGTGACTGAAAACTCACTTTTCACTGTGGTGGGAGTAAATACCCTTGCGAATTTTATCGACGCACAATTTTCGTCTCATTTAGCGCATATGGAAAAAACTTTTGGTAACTACTGATTAGGTATTTCTCATCTTTATAAAATTAGAGGTCGTGTATATTTGCACTCCCAGCCACACGATTAGCTGGCTAGAGACAACGCTTAGAAAACACTAGAAATTCGCCTAAATTTATATTGCTTAGCCTACACCGAAAGATAAAAGGCAAATATATATATATATATATATATATATATATATATATATATATATATATATATATATAAATATATTTCTCTATTCCTCACACAAATTTCCACAGGTTAAATATTAACTCGGAGTTATGAAATTAGTGTGCTAAATTTAAGCAGACTAATTTCACCCAACATATGTATTAAAAACAGATTTTGTTTTTAAAATTATATAATATACAGTAATAATTCTGAGAGCGATGGTATATAGTGATTTGAAAATCAAAGCCCGTATGACATCTGGCGCGCTATAACAATAACGCTAAACCTTCATCGCGTGCAGCGCTTAGAATTAATTACCCGCCCCCCGACTGGAACGACACTCGCAGCTTAATGGTGGCGTGTGGCATGCCTTAAGACCGATTAGCGGAATGGGACTGTGTTCACTGAAAAGTCATGTACCATGTTCCTGGAAAATTTCATGTATGTTTCACAGTCGAGCCACCGCAGTAAACAAAAACTAAAACACTAAAGAGTTTACACACTTTAAAAGTAAGATTAAGTGTTTTTCTAATGCTAATTGATCTGATCTTTGCAGATTTTGAAAATGCAACTCTATAACTTAATGAGGCTACTTTGAATTTGAAGTGATTTATTTCTATATAAAAGAAGATTTTTTAATATTAACTAGATTCAGGAATAAATAGACACTATTTTAGAAGAAAGCAGCGATATTTCAACTGGGTCTGTCTTTCAAGTGCTTCTATCTTGAAAATGGATGATGTTATAAGCAAAATGTTTGGGTATCTGGATTCAACATATATTTCTGTATAAAACAAGATTATTTTTGAATATCAACTAGATTCAGGTATATATAGATTATATCACTATTTTAGAAGAGAGCAACGAAATTTCAAGTGCCTCTGTCTTTCAAGTGCTTCTATCTTGAAAATGGGTGATGTTATGAAAAAAATGATTGGATATTTGGATGCTACATTTATTTCTATATAAAATAAGATTTTCGAATATGAACTAGATTCAGAAATATATAGATTATATCACTATTTTAGAAGAGTAAAACGAAACTTCAACAGCCTATGTCTTTCAAGTGCTTCTATCTTCAAAAGGCGGGATGTTATGAAAAAGTTGATCGGATATCTGGATTCTACATATATTTCTATATAAATAAGGTTTTTGAATATCAACTAGATTCTGGAATGTATAGATTATATCACTATTTTAGAAGAAAGCAACGAAATTTCAACTGCGTCTGTCTTTCAAGTTCGTCTATCTTGAAAATGAGGGATGCAATGAAAAAATTGATTGGATATCTGGATTCTACATTTATTTCTATATAAAACAAGATTTTTGTTTATCAACTAGACTCAGGAATATATAGATTATATCACTATTTTGGAAGAAAACAACGAAATTTTAACTGCGCCTGCCTTTCAAGTGCTTCTATCTTGAAAATTGGGGATGCTATGAAAAAATTTATTAAATATCTGGATTCAACATATATTTCTATATAAAACAAGATTTTTGAATATTGACTAGATTCAGAAATATATAGATTATATCAATATTTTAGAAGAAAGCAACGAAATTTCAAATGCGTCTGTCTTTCAAGTGCTTCTATCTTGGAAATGGGGGATGTTATAAAACAACTGATTCGATATCTGGATTCCACATTTTTTTCTATATAAAACAAGATTTTTGAATATCAACTAGATTCAGGTATATATAGATTATATCACTATTTTAGAAGAGAGCAACGAAATTTCAACTGCCTCTGTCTTTTAAGTGCTTCTATCTTGAAAAGGGGGGATGTTATGAAAAAATAGATTAGATATATGTATTCTACATTTATTTCTATATAAAACAAGATTTTCCAATATTAACTAGATTCAGGAATATATAGATTATATCAATATTTTAGAAGAAAGCAACGAAATTTCAAATGCGTCTGTCTTTCGAGTGCCTCTATCTTGGAAATGGGGGATGTTATAAAACAATTGATTCGATATCTGGATTCCACATTTATTTCTATATAAAATAAGATTTTTGAATATCAACTAGATTCAGGTATATATAGATTATATCACTATTTTAGAAGAGAGCAACGAAATTTCAACTGCCTCTGTTTTTTAAGTGCTTCTATCTTGAAAAGGGGGGATGTTATGAAAAAATAGATTGGATATCTATATTTTACATTTATTTCTACATAAAACAAGATTTTTTAATATTAGCTAGATTCAGAAATATATAGATTATATCACTATTTTAGAAGAGATTAACGAAATTTCAACTGCGTCTGTCTTTCAAGTACTTCTATCTTGAAAATAGGGGATGTTATGAAAAAATTGATTGGATATTTGGATTCTACATTTATGTCTATATAAAACAAGATTTTTAAATATTACCTAGATTCAGGAATATATTGATTATATCAATATTTTAGAAGAAAACAACTAAATTTCAAATGCTTCTCTTTTTCAATTGCTTCTATCTTAAAAATGGGTGATGTTATGAAAAAATTGATTGAATATCTGGATTCTACATTTATTTCTTTACAAACCAAGATTTTTGAATATTAACTAGATTCAGGAATTATATCACTATTTTAGAAGATATCAACTAAATTTCAACTGCCTCTGTCTTTCAAGTGCTTCTATCTTGAAAATGGGGGATGTTATGATAAAATTGATTAGATATTTGGATTCTCCATTTATTTCTATATAAAACAAGATTTTTGAATATCAACTAGGATCAGGTATATATAGATTATATCACTATTTTAGAAGAAAGCAACGAAATTTCAACGGCCTCTGTCTTTCAAGTGCTTCTATCTTGTAAATGGGGGTTGTTATGAAAAAATTGATTGGATATCTGGATTCTACATATATTTCTATATAAAACAAGATTTTTGAATATAAATTATATTGAGGAATATATAGATTATATCAATATTTTAGAAGAAAGCAACGAAATTTCAACTGCGTCTGTCTTTCAAGTGATTCTATCTTGAAAATGGGCGATGTTATGAAAAAATTGATTGCATATCTGGATTCTACATTTATTTCTATATAAAACAAGATTTTCGAGTCTTAACTAGTTTCAGGAATATATAGATTTTATCGCTATTTTAGAAGAAAGCACCGAAATTTCAACTGCGTTTGTCTTTCAAGTGCTTCTATCTTGAAAACGGGGGATGTTATGAAAAAATGGATTGGATATATGTATTCTACGTTTATTTCTATATAAGAAAAGATTTTCGAATATTAACTAGATTCAGGAATATATAGATTTTATCAATATTTTAGAAGAAAGCAACGAAATTTCAGGTGCTTCTGTCTTTCAAGTGCTTCTATCTTGAAAATGGGGGATGTTATGAAAAAACTGATTAGATATCTGGATTCTACATTTATTTCTATATAAAACAAGATTTTTGAATATTAACTAGATTCAGGAAGATATAGATTATATCACTATTTTAGAATTATACGTATATATTTTACAAATTTATTCCGTTGGCTAAAATATTTGCACACTTAACTACGAACAATTATTTTGAACTCCTTTTGTTTATCGAGTACAGGTGATGTGTCCGTCAAAGAAGGAGGCGAGGGCGGGGACGACGAGGACGAGGAGCAGGACGAGCCGGATGAGGTCGGCGAGGAGCAGGAGTCGATCGATCCGCGAAGGTAAGTGCAAGCGTCTGTATGTGTGTGTGTGTAATTAACGCGTCCGCCGCCTCCACCGTCGAGGGTTAACGAAAGTTGGCGCAGGACGGATGAGCGATGGTCCCGATTAAGAGGCGGAGGAGGCGGCGTGAGAGAGAGATTGAGATCGGTCTGGCGTGGATTTAATGATGCGCGTTTATTAAATTTGCTGGACGACGTAATTAGAAGGGAGGGAGATAAATTTATTATTAATTAGAGCTGGAAAGTGTTTTAAAAAAAAATAATTGCCCCTTACTTTATCGCAAAAAAATAAGAATAATAAGAAAATAAGATATATTTTGTTATTAATCTGAAGATCAATAAACTTAGATTAATGAAAATTGAAGAAATAATTAAATGTACACAAAGATTAAATTAATTATAAATTAAAAATTAAAAAATTAAATTTATAAGTTGAAACTATTATGCAATTCTCTAAGAAAGGATATTGTTGTGAATAGTAGCTGACAATAATACTGATAAATATTGATAAATAATGATAAATATTCATAAAAATTGATAAATATTGATAAATATTGATAAATATCGATAAATAATACTAATAAATATTGATAAATATTGATAAATATTGATAAATATTGATAAATATTGATAAATATTGATAAATATTGATAAATATTGCTAAATATTGATAAATATTGATAGATATTGATAAATATTGATATATGCATTGATAAATATTAATAAATATTGATAAATAATAGTAATAAATATGATAAATATTGATAAATATTGATAAACATTGATAAATATTGATAAATACTGATAAATATTGATAAATATTGATATATATATATATATTGATAAATATTAATAAATATTAATAAATATTGATAAATATTGATAAATAATAGTAATAAATATGATAAATATTCATAAATATTGATAAATATTGATAAATATTGATATATATTGATAAATATTAATAAATATTAATAAATATTGATAAATAATAGTAATAAATATGATAAATATTGATAAATATTGATAAACATTCATAAATATTGATAAATATTGATAAATATTGATAAATATTGATAAATATTGATAAATAATAGGAACAAATATTGATAAATATTGATAAATAATAGCAACAAATATTGACCAATATTGACAAATATTGACAAATATTGACAAATATTGACAAATATTGACAAATATTGACAAATATTGATAAATATTGACAAATATTGACAAATATTGACAAATATTGACAAATATTGACAAATATTGACAAATATTGACAAATATTGACAAATATTGACAAATATTGACAAATATTGACAAATATTGACAAATATTGACAAATATTGACAAATATTGACAAATATTGACAAATATTGACAAATATTGACAAATATTGACAAATATTGACAAATATTGACAAATATTGACAAATATTGACAAATATTGACAAATATTGACAAATATTGACAAATATTGACAAATATTGACAAATATTGACAAATATTGACAAATATTGACAAATATTGACAAATATTGACAAATATTGACAAATATTGACGAATATCTTTAATTTTGTTTTAATATTAAATAAAATAATTCGGAAAACATTTGGTGTCCAATTATTTTTTAGATGAATTTCATTAGATTCGATTCGGTTCAAATATTTGTCAATATTTGTTAGTATTAGTCAATATTTATCCATATTTGTCAATATTATTGTCAGCTACTACTAACTGCAATTTATTATCTATGTTTGGAAATAACTTCTAGAATCATAAGTTTTGTACTAAATACATTCACCCAAGAAATTATTTTGTTGTAGATTAGAGCAATGAATAACAGGATTACAACATGTGTATGAGTATAATGGGTTTGTAGCCAGTTTAGACCATAATTTTTTTATTCTTAAAAAAGTATATTTAAACAAATTTATAATATATATTTAAATTAATTTTAAACATGACATAGATATTTTAAAATTAATATAAACATCTATGTCATGTTACTTACAGAATTTGTAGAATTACAATTCTAGGCTTAGATACTATTATGTAAGTAATAATTTTCCCATTATAGTATCTGAATAAATTACCTAACATAATCGACAATCTATTGTAGGCCTTTATAATTAACACCCTTGTCCCCCGCTCGCAGCGGTTATTTACACTAATTACTTGTAAAAATATCGACCAACACCGTTTGATTCCAAGCGGTCTCATCCCTTACACCCAGGACGCGCGAAAGCCGTGTAATTAACAGGCCTCGCGCCGTGCATAAACTAAAGGGTTGTTCCGGGGTTTGGGTGTGTATGCCCGCAGCGTTTGTAAAAGGCCCCCCGGCGCGTCCACCCCTAATTACTCTCTACTATCGATCCTGCCGCTCACGCTTTGTGTGCGTCTGTCTCTGCCTATATCTTTTTTTGTTTGCTATTTCGCCTCCACCCCGTTGCAGAGTTGGAATTCTTGTGCTGCTGCCCGAACTGACCCGGCTCAACAAAATACCGGTGACCTACGACGAGCGGGAAGCGGCTAGACAAACCGCGGAGGCGCGCTACAAACAGATCATGGCTGAAGAGAGTAAGTACCTTGCAATATTTAACCAATCTACAATGAAATAAATTGATAGGCGGATGAGTTTAATACAAAATGTATCAAGCTACAATATTTATGTTGTTTAACCAAAAATTCGTTTGTCACGTATGAAAGTGATGAGTAAAATGATAAACAGTGTGTTGTATTGTAATTATCTTGTTTATAGACGGATGAATTTAATACAAAATCTATCAAGCAACAATATTTTTGTTGTTTCTAAAAATTCAATTAGTTTATCACGTATCAAAATGATGAGTAAAATGATAAAGTGTGTTGTCTTGTAATTATCTTGTTTGTGCAATAAATTGCAATAAAATATCTTCAATGATAATTGTATTTAGTACAAAATATTTAATCTAATGATTAATTTTATAAATCACTTCTAGAATCATAATTGTTCAGGAAGTGATTTCGAAAATTTTCTTCAATTTTGTGAGTTTTAAAGTATATAACTGAGGCGTTATGTTTGAAAGCGGTGCAAAACGCAAATTTTAAGGATATTTCAGAGAGCTAGACTTTATATGAGATTAGAATAAAATTTAAACTGTTTTGAATAGATACATTCACATGTTTCATATATTTTTGCATAGCCTCATTAATTTATTTTAACGTAATAATAAAAAATAACATCAGTAGTATATTTTTTCAGATATTGGATGAAAACTGAGGACATGATTTTTCAAGTTCTTCAGTCATTACTAAAAACTAATTGAATATTCTTTTTAAAACTGTCAAAATACATTTATCAATATTTATATAGTATAGTATATATTATAACTATAGATTTTGATGACGATTACATTTTTTTGAAAATTTTGAAAATTTTGAAAATTTCGCTCAAAGCGCAAATTTTTAGGATATTTCAGAGAGCTCTAACTATGACTTCATATGAGATAAATCTAAAATTGAAAATGTGTTGAGTAGCATCATTCATATATTAATTAAAAATATCAAAAATATCCAAATCTTTACTGTATTTTTCGAAATATCGTATGAAAACCAGGGCTGTAATTTCTGTCATAACTGAAAAATTAAAAGTCTGAATCCACTAAAACTCTACAAAATATGTTTATCTAGTCGGTTGCATTAATTTGCAAAATTTAAAGCAAATACAAAAAATGGCAAATTTTCAAAAAAAACCTAAATTTTTGGGCCAAAATTTTTTTTGTTCGCGATACAATCAGTTTTTATGACTCACATAGGATGATTTTAGTATATTTGAGTTTGATGGCCAAAAATTTATAGAATTCATTGAGATAGAATTTCCAAAATTTGTGTCTACAAAATAAAAACAATAGCCAGTATTTTTGGGAAATTTAATGAAATTTGGTGCATAACAAAACAAGTTGCAATCAGTTTTAGTAGCTCAGAACGGATGATTTTATGAAATTAAAGTTTGAAGACCAAAAACGCATATAAATAGTAGAGTTACAATTTCCAAAATTTATATGCAACAAATATAATTATTTGCGAGTATAATCTGAAAAAATAGTAATTTAAAAATAGTATTTGGTGAATAGAAAAACAAGTTATAGTCAGTTTGTATAGCTCATATATGATGATTTCATTAGATGTGAGTTTGATGGCCAAAAACGTATAGAATTAATTGATATAAAATATCCAAAATTTGTGTATACAAAATAAAACAATAGCCAGTATTTTTTTTTAAATTTCATAAAATTTGGTGCATAACAAAACAAGTTGCAATCAATTTTAGTAGCTCACAGCGGATGATTTTATGAAATTTAAGGTTGAAGATCAAAAACGTATATAAATAGTTGAGTTACAATTTTCAAAATATATATGCAGCAAATACAATTATTTACAAGTACATTCTGAAAAAATAGTAAAATTTGGTGAATAGAAAAACAAGTTACAGTCAGTTTTTATAGCTCTTATAGGATGATTTCATTATATTTGAGTTTGATGGCCAATACCGTATAGAATTAATTGAGATAGAATTTCCAAAATTTGTGCCTACAAAATAA
This sequence comes from Lordithon lunulatus, assembly GCA_963942505.1. NCBI lineage: Eukaryota > Metazoa > Arthropoda > Insecta > Coleoptera > Staphylinidae > Lordithon > Lordithon lunulatus. Next base: position 38,143,479 of record OZ012675.1, on the reverse strand, counting down.
AAACAATAGCCAGTATTTTTTGAAAATTTCATGAAATTTGGTGCATAAGAAAACAAGTTGCAATCAGTTTTAGTAGCTAACAACGGATGATTTTATGAAATTTAAGTTTGAAGACCAAAAACGCATATAAATAGTTCAGTTACAATTTCCAAAATCTATATGCAATAAATATAATTATTTACGAGTATATTCTAAAAAAAATCGTAAAATTTGGTGAATAGAAAAACAAGTTATAGTCAGTTTGTATAGCTCATATATGATGATTTCATTATATGTGAGTTTGATGGCCAAGAACGTATAGAATTAATTGATATAAAATATCCAAAATTTGTGTATACAAAATAAACCAATAGCCAATATTTTTTTTAAAATTTCATAAAATTTGGTGCATAACAAAACAAGTTGCAATCAATTTTAGTAGCTCACAGCGGACGATTTTATGAAATTTAAGGTTGAAGATCAAAAACGTATATAAATAGTTGAGTTACAATTTTCAAAATGTATATGCAGCAAATACAATTATTTACAAGTACATTCTGAAAAAATAGTAAAATTTGGTGAATAGAAAAACAAGTTACAATCAGTTTTTATGACTCACATCGGATGATTTTATTATATTTGAGTTTGATGGTCAAAAACGTATAGAATTGATTCAGATAGAATTTCCAAAATGTGTGTCTACAAAACAAAAACATTAGCCAGTATTTGATGAAAATTTCATGAAATTTCGTGCAGAACAAAGCAAGTTGCAATCAGTTTTAGTAGCTCATAACGGATGATTTTATGACATTTACGTTTGAAGACCAAAAACGCATATAAATAGTTGAGTTACAATTTCCAAAATTACCACCAACAAGTATAATTATTTATGAATATATTCTGAAAAAATAGTAAAATTTTGTGTTGTTTGTAGCACTACTTCGTTTAGTTGCTCTTGTAGTTTATTTTTATGTTGTTCTTGTTTTAGTTAATCTGATTCCCATTTTGTGTGTATGGTAATTTTGAGGTTTTCGGTTTCTATTCTTTGTCTTAATTTCACTGCAAAATAGTGGTCGGAGTCCGCATTAGCTCCAATGTTACGTCTTATACTGAAATTTTGCATAAGTATTACATATGTTATTTTGAACATCGGAGGTGATTTTCAGCCAATTCATCTTAAATATTCTTTGAGTTATTGACTAATGAAGTCAGCTGAAATACAAAATTTCACTATTTTTCAGTTAGCTATAAAATTTGTTTCTCCTGAAATGCGTTACATTTTTGGATAGCCCCATTAATCTAGTTTGAAATAATAATGGAAAAAAATTATGTCATTTCTGTATACTTTTGATATATTGAATGAAAATCGAGGCTATGATTTTACAGTCAAATGAAATTTCACTCTTTTTCAGTAGGCCATAAAATGTTATCCTAATGGGATAAAGCTATATATCATATATATTTAGATTGCCAATTTAATCTGTTTTCAGATTGCAATAAAATCATTCATGTCACTATTATATATATATATATATATATATATATATATATATAATTTTTGAAGATATTGAATGAAAACTGAGACCATAAATTATATTTTTGAATCTAATGTTCTCTCTTTTCAGTAATTTATAAAGTTAGTTGCTCAAGACATAAAACTATGTTTTATATATTTTTAGATAGAATAATAAATCTACTTTAACATAATAATGCTACAAATAACATAGGTTGTATGTTTTTTTCAGATATTGCATGAAAACTGAGGGCTTGACTTTCCACGTTTTTCAGTCATTATTATAAAAAAAAATAATTGAAGTTTCTTTCTGAAACATTCAAAATACATTCACTAAACTTACATAGTATTAAGAGAAATTGAATGCGATTAAAATTTTTTGAACATTTTGAAAATTTCGCCCAGAACTCAAATTTTCAGGATAATTCAGACAGCTCTAACTCTGACTTCATGTGAAATAAAACTAAAATATAAAATAATTTTCGTTCTGAAACTTTCAAAATACATTAATTTATGCTTACATAGTATAAATATAAGTACATTCAAATTTTTTTTTTATTTTGAAATTTTCGCCTAGAACGCAAATTATCAGGATAATTTAGACAGCTTTAACTCTGACTTCATGTGTGATAAAACTAAAATTGAACATGTTTTTTTCTACCTACATTCATATATGTATTAAAAATATCAAAAATATCCATGTCTTTACTGTATTTTTTGAAATATCGTAAGAAAACCAGGGTTGTAATTTCTGAAGTTTTTCAGGTATAACTGAAAAATTAAAAGCCCGAATCCACTAAAACTCTATAAAATACGTTTATCTAATCGGTTGCATTAAATTTGCAAAATTTAAAGCAAATAAAAAAAGTGCCAAATTTTCACAAAAATCGGAAGGGGTTGTTAGTTAACCTTCCAAATTTTTGAGTATAAATTTTGTTTGTTTGCGATTTACTTGAAATTTTGCATAACTATTATATATGTTATTTTGAACATCGGAGGTGATATTGAACCAATTATTTTTAAATATACTTGAGTTATTGACTAATTAAGTTAGCTGAAAACAAAATTTCACTATTTTTGAGTTAGCTGTAAAATTTGTTTCTTGTGAGATAAAATTATATGCGTTACATTTTTGGATAGCCCCATTAATCTAGTTTGAAATAATAATGAAAAAGAATTATGTCAATTGTGTATATTTTTGATATATTGAATGAAAACCGAGGCTCTGATTTTACAGTAAAATTAAATTTCACTCTTTTTATCAGTAGGCCATAAAATGTTATCCTAATGGGATAAAGCTATGTATCATATATATTTAGATGGCCAATTTAATTTTTTTTCAGATTACAATGAAAACATTCATGTCACTATTATTAATTTTTGAAGATATTGAATGAAAACTAAGACCATAAATTATATTTTTCAGTCTAATGTCCTCTCTTTTTCAGTAAATTATAAAGTTAGTTGCTCAAAAGATAAAACTATGTTTTATATATTTTTCTATAGCATAATAAATCAACTTTAACATAGAAATCCTAAAAATAACATCAGTTGTATATTTTTTCAGATATTGCATGAAAACTGAGGACTTGATTTCTTTCTGAAAATTTTAAAATACGTTCCTAAACTTACATATACAGTATACAGTATATATAGAGATTGAATCCGATTAAAAACTGTTGAACATTTTGAAAATTTAGCCCAAAACGCAAATTATCAGGATAATTCAGACAGCTTTAACTCTGACTTCATGTGAGATAAAACTAAAATTGAAAATGTTTTCTATAGCTACTTTCATATATTTATTAAAAATAACAAAAATATCCACGTCTTTTCTGTATTTTTCGAATTATCGTAGGAAAACCAAACAAAAACTAATTGAAGTTTCTTTCTGAAACTTTCAAAATACATTCACTAAACTTACATAGTATAAATAGAGATTGAATCCGAATTTTCAAAATTTTGAAAATTTCGCTCAAAACGTAAATTTTTAGGATAATTCAGACAACTATAACTCTGACTTCATGTGAGATAAAACTAAAATTGAAAAGAACTGTCTTTCTGAAACTTTCAAAGCACATTAATTTATACTTACATAGTATATATATAGAGATTGAAGTCCATTCAAAAAATTTGAACATTTTTAAATTATCAGGATAATTTAGACAGTTTAACTTTGACTATGATATGAGATTAAACTAACTGCGAAAATGTTTTCTATAGCTACATTCATATATTTATTAAAAATAACAAAACTATCCCTGTTTTATTGTATTTTTCGAAATATCGTAGGAAAAACCAGGGCTATAATTTCTGAAGTTTTTCAGTCATAACTGAAAAACTAAAAGCTTGAATCTATTTATCATAGTAATGCTAAAAATAACATCATTTGTAAATTTTTTCAGATATTAGATGAAAACTAAAGGCATGATATTTGAAATTTCTGTCATTACTAAAAAACTAACTGAAGTTTTTTTCTGAAAATGTCAAAATACATTTATTAATACATATATAATATAGTATGTAGTATAACTATAGAGTTTGAAGCCGATTGAAAAATTTTGAAAATTTTTAACATTTCACCCAAGCGCAAATTTATAGGTTATTTCAGAGAGCTTTAACTATGACTTTATGTCAGATAAATCTAAAATTGAAAATGCGTTGAGTAGCAGCATTCATATATTTACTAAAAATATCAAAAATATCCATCCCTATATTGTATTTTTCGAAATATCGTATAAAAGCCAGTGCTGTAATTTCTGAAGCTTTTTAGTCATGATTGAAAAATCAAAAGCCTGAATCCACTGAAGCTCTTTAAATTACGTTTAACTAGTTGGTTGCAATAAATTTGCAAAATTTAAAGCAAATAAAAAAAAGAGCCAAATTTTGACAAAAAAACATAAGGTGTTGTTTTTTGTCAAAAAAAAAACCTTCCAAATTTTTTAGCCAACAATTTATTCTTCGTAATTCGAAATTTTGCATAAGTATTAAATATGTTATTTTGAACATCGGGAACATCGGGGGTATTTTCAGCCAATTCCTTTTAAATATTAAATAGTTATTGACTAATTAAGTTAGCTGAAAACAAAATTTCACAATTTTTCAGTTGGCTGTAAAACTTGTTTCTCGTAAGATAAAACTATAAGGGTTACATTTTTGGATAGTTCCATTAATCTAGTTTAAAATAATAATAAAAAAGAGTTATGTGAATACTGTATATTTATGATATATTGAATGAAAACCGAGGCTACGATTTTACAGTAAAATTAAATTTCACTCTGTTCAGTAGGCCATAAAATGTTATCCTGATGGAATAAAGCTATGTATCATACATATTTGGATAGCCAATTTAATCTGTTTCCAGATTACAATAAAAATATTCATGTCACTATTATTAATTTTTGAAGATATTGAATGACCATACATTTCCATATGTTTCAGCCTAACTAATGGTCTCTCTTTTTCAGTAAGATATAAAATTGTTTATGAGATAAAACCTATATTTCATATATTTTTGCATAGCCTAATTAATCTATTTTTACATAGTAATGCAAAAAATAATATCAGTAGTATATTTTTTCAGATATTGGATGAAAACTGAAGGCATGATTTTTCAGTCATTACTACAAAATTAACTATTTCTTTCTAAACCTGTCAAAACACAATATACTGCATACATATTCTTACATATATTATACATTTATACTTATATAGTACAAATATAGAGTTTGAAGCTGGTTGAAATATTTTCAAAATTTTGTAAATTTCGCCCATAACCCAATTTTTTAGGATATTTCAGAGAGCTCTAACTATGATTTCATGCGAGATAAAACTAAAATTGAAAATGTTTTGAATAGCTACATTAATATATTTATTAAAAATAATAAAAGTATCCATGTACTTTATTGACTTTTCGAAATATCGAATGAAATTCTTTTCTGTAATTTATGAAGTTTTTCAGTCATAATTGAAAAATTAAAGCCCTGAATCTACTGAAATTATCTAAAATACGTTTATGTAGTCGGTTGCAATAAATTTGCAAACCTAGTAATGCAAAACATATATCAGTCGTATATAATGCAAAAAATAAGTTTTTTTTCAGATATTGGATGAAAACTGAGATTTGAAGTTTTTCAATAATTAAACATAAAATCTAACTGAATTTTCTTTATTAAAGTATAAAACCTAAAACTTAAACTGATTTGAATAGCTGCATTCATATACTTGTCTAAAATAGGAAAAACTTCCATGTCTTTTATATATTTTTCAAAATATTGTATGAAAACCAGGGCTATAATTTCTGAAGTTTTTCAGTCATAACTGACAAAATAAAAGCCTGAATCCACTTGAGTTGTCTAAAATACGTATATCTAGTCAGTTGTAATAATTTTTCAAAATTTAAAGCAAATCGAAAAAATGCAAAATTTTGTCAAAAAACGTAAGGGGTTTCAAGTTTTCAAGATATTTCAGACAACATATTTATTGTGCGCGATTCATGTGAAATTTTGCATACGTATTATATATGATATTTTGAACATCGGAGGTGATTTTTACCCAATTCCTTTGAAAACTGCTTGATTTATAAACTAATTAAATGAGCTGAAAACAAAATTTCACTATTTTTCAGTTAGCTGTAAAACTTGTTCCTTATAAGATACAACTATATGCGTTACATTTTTGCATAGCTTCATTAATCTAGTTTTAAATAATAATGAAAAAGAATTATGTCAATTATGTATATTTTTGATATATTGGATGAAAACCGATGCTATGATATTACAATAAAATGAAATTTCACTCTTTTTTCAGTAGGTAATAAAACTATATCCTTAAGAGATAAAAGTATATGTTGTACAGATTTAGATGGCCAATTTAATCTATTTTCAGATTACAATACAAAAAACAATCATGTCACTATTATTAATTTTTGAGAAATTGAATGAAAACTGAGACCATGAATCAATAATTTTCAGCCAAACAAATGTTCTCTCTTGTTCAGTAAGTTATAAAGTTAGCTGTTCATGAGATAAATCCTATGTTTTATATATTTTGGGATAGCTTAATTAATCAGATTTAATATAGTAATGCAAAAATAATATCAGTGGTATATAATGCAAACAAATAATATCAGTGGTATATAATACAAAAAAATAATACCAGTAGAATATTTTTTTCAGATATTGGATGTTTTTCAGTCATTAAACGTAAAATCTAACTTAATTTTCTTTAGGAAAGTATCAAAATACATTCACTTATACTTATATAGTATAAATATAGAGTTTGAAGCCGATAGAAAATATTTCTAAATTTTAAAAATTTCGCACAAAACGCAAATTTTCAGGATATTTCAGAGAGCTCTAACTATGACTTTATATGAGATAAAAGTAAAATTTAAACTGATTTGAATAGCTGCATTCATATACTTGTTAGAAATAAGAAAAAATTCCACGTCTTTACTATATTTTTCGAAATATCGTATGAAACAAGGGCTGTAATTTCTGAAGTTTTTCAATCATAACTGAAAAAATAAAAGCCTGAATACACTTGAGTTGTCTAAAATACGTATATCTACTCGGTTGAAATAAATTTGCAAAATTTAAAGCAAATCGAAAAAATGTCAAATTTTGTCAAAAAATGTAAGGGGTTGTTTTTATTTTTAACCTTCTAGATTTTTGAGTCAAAATATTTTTTGTTCGCGATTGATCTGAAATTTTGCATAACTATTACATATGTTATTTTGAACATCGGACGTGATTTTCAGCCAATTCCTTTTAAATATTCTTGAGTTGTTGACTAATTAAGTTAGTTGAAAACAAAATTTCACTATTTTTCAGTTAGCTGTAAAACTTGTTCCTCATGAGAAAAAACTGTACGCGTTACATTTTTGGATAGCCTCATTAATATAGTTTGAAACAATAACAATAAATTATTATGTTAATTCTGTATATTTTAGATATATTGGATAAAAGCCGAAGCTATGATTTTAAAATAAAATTAAATTTCAGTCTTTTTTTCAGTAGGCAATAAAACTAAATTTCACTCTTTTTTCAGTAGGTAATAAAACTATATCCTAAAGAGATAAAAGTATATGTCGTACATATTTAGATGGCCAATTTAATCTATTTTCATATTACAATAAAACACATTCATGTCACTATTATTAATTTTTGAGATATTGAATGAAAACTGAGACCATAAATCAATATTTTTACCAAACAAATGTTCTCTCTTGTTCAGTAAGTTATAAAGTTGTTGTTGTTGTCATGAGATAAAGCCTATATTTTATATATTTTTGGATAGCCTAATTAATCTGTTTTAAGATAGTAATGCAAAAAAAAATGTCAGTAGTATATATTTTCAGATTTTTGGATGAAAACTGAGATTGGAAGTTTTTGAGTCATTAAACATAAAATCTAACTGAATTTTCTTTATGAAAGTATCAAAATACATTCACTTATACTCATATAGTAGAAGTATAGGGTTTGAAACCGATTGAAAAATTTTCAAAATTTCGCACAAAACGCAAATTTTCAGGATATTTCAGAGAGCTCTAACTATGACTTCATATGAGATAAAACTAAAATTTAAACTAATTTGAATAGCTGCATTCATATACTTTAAATAGAAAAAACTTCCATGTCTTTTCTATATTTTTCGAAATATCGTATGAAAACCAGGGCCGTAATTTCTGAAGTTTTTCAGTCAAAACTAAAAAATTAAAAGTCTCAGTTTTCATTCAAGATTTTGGAGCCAAAATATTTTTTGTGCGCGATTGATGTGAAATTTGGCATACGTATTATATATGATATTTTAAACATCGGAGGTGATTTTTAGCCAATTCCTTTGAAAACTGCTTGAATTATAAACTAATTAAATGAGCTGAAAACAAATTTCACTATTTTGCAGTTAGCTGTTAAACTTGTTTCTCATGAGATAAAACTATATGTGTTACATTTTTTGATAGCCTCAATAAACTAGTTGAAATTATAATGAAAAAGAATTATGTCGATTCTGTATATTTTTGACATATTTGATCAAAACTGGGGCTATGATTTTACAATAAAATGAAATTTCACACTTTTTTCAGTAGGCCATAAAATTGTATCCTAATGAGATAAAGCTATGTATAATACAGACTTATATAGCCTATTTATTTTTTTTACATTGCAATAAAAAACATTTATGTCAATAGTACTAATTTTTGAGATATTGGATGAAAGGTGAGATAATGATTTTTAATATTTTTCAATCAAATAAAAGGTCATTATATTTTAGTTAGTTATAAATGTATTTCCCAATGAGATAAAACTATGTCTCATACATTTTTGAATAGCCTGACTAATCAATTTAAAGATAGTTAAGCACAAAATAATATATGTGGTATATTTTTCCAGATAATGGATGACAATTGATAGCATGTTTTTTGAAGTTTTTCATTCATTTAATTTTTTTCTGTAACTGTCAACATTTATTCATTTGTACTTATATAATACAAATATAGATTTTGAAGCCGATTGAATTTTTTTTTTCTGTAACTGTCAACATACATTGATTTTTACTCATACAATACAAATATAGATATTGAAACCGGTTGAAATTGTTTTTTCTCTGTAACTGTCAACATCCATTCATTTGTACTTATATAATACAAATATAGATTTTTAAGCCGATTGAAAAAAAATATAAAATTTTGAATATTTGATTTCGTATGAGATAATAAAATTTAAACAGTTTTGAATAGCCACATTAATATATTTACTAAAAATATTAAAATGTCCATGCGCTTATGGATCACTCTAATCTGCAACAAAATAAATTCAATTGTGAATGTATTTAGTAGAAATCCTATAAATTACTATGATTTTAGAAGTTATTTACAAAAATTCTATCAATTTTAAAGTTATAACGGTCATACAGATTTATACACATGTAAAAAGTGAGGTTTGTTGTAATCTCGTTATTTATGGCTCTATCTATTTAATCTACAACAAAATAATTTCATACTAAAAGTATTTAGTAGAAAACTTGTCACTTGTTATGATTTTAGTAGTTATTTACAAAATATCCATCACTGTAAAATTGCAGAATTATACACATAAAGTGAGTTTTGTTGTAATCCCGTTATTTATAGCTCTATGACTTTAATCTACAACAAAATAATATCATACTGAATGTATTTAGTAGAAAGTTGTCAGTTGTTACGATTTTAGTAGTTATTTACAAAATATCTATCACTGTAAAATTGCAGAATTATACACATAAAGTGAGTTTTGTTGTAATCCTGTTATTTATGGCTCTATCTCTTTAATCTACAACAAAATAATTTCATACTGAATGTAGTTAGTACAAAACTTGTCACTTGTTACAATTTTAGTAATTATTTACAAAATATCTATCACTGTAAAATTGCAGAATTATACACATAAAGTAAGTTTTGTTGTAATCCCGTTATTTATGCCTCTATCTCTTTAATCTTTAATCTACAACAAAATAATAAAAGATGACCATTATAGTATTAGTAATTTAAATTGTCATTATAATTTTTTTTGTCCGCCGGGAAATCTTAATGAACCGCACCGGAAACTTTTCCGAGGCGATTAATCGGACGGCGACCAGCACGTTCTCCGGGAAAGTTTTTGGGACAAAAAGCGCGCGGCTGCCCCCCCAAAGTTGGAAATCTCTTCTGCATATTTTCCTGCCGCATCGATCGCTGCCAGCGGCGGGTAGTGAGAGGGGGGCGGCGGCGGCGCGCGTTTAATCGCATCTTCATTTTCCGTTCCGCTCGGCGCGCGCGACGTGGGAGTTTAATTGGGAATTAAAACGCGGACGGTTGCGGGCGGCGATCGAAGAGTTTTTTTGTTGACTTTTTTTGTTGTCATTATTGTTACAGGCAGCGAGGATGAGATCGACGCTCTTACCACCACCACGGATTATGTTACTGATGTTGAGGGGTCGCTTGAGGATGAAGTTACAGCAGCCGTTTAATGAATTATCAGGAATTTATATTAAAAAGTACTGTGTTATTTTTTAGATTTAGTGAGTTGTAATTGTAATTTTCTTGTTATTATATTTAATATCCGTTTTTTTATTAGATTTTATTTTTATTAGAGTTGTAATTTGTTTCTTAAATTTTTCAAACTTTGACCTTCAATATCTTTTAATTGGTTAAATAAACGAAAAAATTATAACAGATTTTTTTTATATAGCATTCAATTTAATACAAACATATCTCCGAGAAATACTGTACGTCCAATGAATGGCGAGTTATATTTTTTTTCGTTTGACGCAAAAATGAAAAACTGTAAAAACCTTCATATTAATATTAAGAGCTTATCTTTGCAGAGAATTTTCTAGAGGTGCCTAGTAACCAAAACATATACTTATAATCAAAATTTTCCAATTTCCTTCGGGTATCTAGTGTACTGATATGTTCTGCACTAGAATCAGTAAAAAAAAAATTAAAAAATATGTTGCATAATTTTTTTATCGACCCAGCCTCTACAATCGGCATATCGAGTAAGGAGCGTAAAAGTTAAAAATTTTAAATAAATAGTAGGAAAAATATGCCAAGATAAAGACTTCCTATTTTCTATTGTCATTTTATTATAAACATTCTGTAATTTTTTCAAATCAATTGTATGACGGATCTATGGTCAAAAATAATAATAATGAAATATGTTCGAATTGATTGTCGAAAAAAAAATACTTATAATCAAAATTTTCCAATTTACTTCGGGCATCTGGTGCACTAATATATTTAGCACTTAGATCAGTAAAAAAATTAAACAAAATATGTTGCATAATTTTTTTTATCGACCCAGCCTCTAAAATCGGCATATCGAGATAGGAGCGTAAAAGTTAAAAATAAAGAATAAATAGAAGGAAAAATATGATAAAATAGAGACTCTATTTTCTATTGTCATTTTTTTATAAACATAGTGTAATTTTTTCAAATCAATTGTATGACGGATCTATGATCAAAAATAATAATAATGAAATAAGTTCGACTTGGTCGCAAAAAAATACTTATAATAAAAAAATTTCAATTTCCTTCGGGCATCTGATGCTCTGATGTGTTTTTCACTAAGATCAGTAAAAAAATTGAACAAAATATGTTGCATAATTTTTTTATCGACCCAGACTCTAAAATCGGCATATCGAGATAGGAGAGCAAAAGTTAAAAATAAAAAATAAATAAAAATAAAAATATGCCAAGATAGAGACTTGTCATTTTATTATAAACATTGTGTAATTTTTTCAAATCAATTGTATCACGCATCCATGGTAAAAAATAATAATAATGAAATATGTTCGAATTGGTCCTCGAAAAAAAAAACTTATAATCTAAATTTTCCAATTTCCGTCGGGCATCTGATGCACTGATATGTTTTGCACTAAGATCAGTAAAAAATTAAACAAAATATGTTGCATAATTTTTTTTATCGACCCAGCCTCAAAAACGGCCTATCGAATAGGAGCGTAAAAGTTAAAAATTAAAAATAAATGAAAGGAAAAATATGTCAAGATAGAGACTTTCAATTTTCTATTGTCATTTTATTATAAACATTCTGTAATTTTTTCAAATCAATTGTATGATTGATTGTTGATCCATGGTCAAAAATAATAATAATGAAACTGAAACGAATTGGTCGCCGAAAAAAAATACTTATAATCAAAATTTCCAATTTCCTTCGGGCATCCGATGTACTGCTAAGTTTTACACTAAGATCAGTAAAAAAAATAAACACAATATGTTGCATAATTTTTTTATCGACCCAGAGAGCCTCTAAGATCAACATATCGAGATTGGAGCGTAAACGTTGAAAAAAAAAAATAGAAGGCAATATATATCAAGATAGTATAACGGATCCATGGTCAAAAATAATAATAATTAAATTTGTTCGAATTGGTCGCCGAAAAAAAAATGATATGTTTTGCACTAAGATCAGTAAAAAAATTATACAAAATATGTTGCATATTTTTTTTATTGGCCCAGCCTCTAAAATCGGCATATCGAGATAGGAGCGCAAAAGTTGAAAATAAAAATAAATAGAAGGAAAAATATACCACGATAGAGACTTTCCATTTTCTATTAACATTTTATTATAAACATTGTGTAATTTTTTCAAATCAATTATATGACAGCGGGCTGGTAAAAATAATAATTTACGTAGCAACATATATTATAAATCAACGACTATAAAAATTATTAATAAAAATATTTAACTATATATTGTGGTCGGCAAGACATATATAAAAGATTCCTCAAAATTTGGATTTTATTGGTCACCCCAATTGGTCACTATAGACCCGCAAATAATCCGCCGTGCGCGCGGTCCCGCTGCGACGCGCGGTATAGAGGCTGGGATCTTAGAGGTTAACTTCCCACCGGTCTATATTTTGGGATAATTAGAGTTCAACTTGATTTATAGAATGTAATAAAAGTAGTTGACCGATATTTTCTGCAATTATTGTAAAAGCGATTGGGCTATATGCTTCAAATCAAATAATTTGATTAATAAATACGTTGTTATATCAAAATAATATACATTTAAAATTGAATTATTTCAGATATTTGTTGATAAATGTTATGAAAAATAGTAATAGTTGCTCAATATTTTCTATGTTAATTGAATCATAGAGTGAATCTAGTGTTTCAGCTATTTACGTGCTCAATGTACATTATAACATCTTCATAATCTTCATAATAGGCTTTTCAATCGCATCAGGTGTTCTTGAACCCCACGGTGAGTACAAGCAGTAGCAAAAAGCTGCCGGTGAGTGGCTAATTGCTCTCCATCCCTAGTGCGGCGCGCATTTATTTTTTCTCGTGCGTGCGCTCGGAATTTCGGCACTGGCGGTGTGCGGGGGTGGCGACGATGCGACACACCTCGGGCCGGCTCGGAGGGCTCCGGTTTTCCCAGGGCCTACCCTCGCGCGCGCCGCGCTCGTTATATTACGGTGGTAGCGTGCCGCCGCCGGACGTGAGTGCCGAGGGGGAAAAACGCGCGCCCGCCGGATACCGCGACAGGATGCCCGCCGGGGGCACGGGCCGTCCACCCCCACAAACTTTCAAACCGCTACCAGGACAATTTTTATTTCCATAAGGGTGTCCACTGCCCCACTAACCTCCAACGCGGGCCCAAACATGATTCATAGGTAAGTTACGTTAGGGAATTACTGTAGAAAATGGAAATTATGGTGGATGCGCCGGGTAACTTGTTGAGTCGCGCCTAGCAGGAATCCACTCCGAAACAATTGCATTGTCCTTTCGATCATTCCGGAGCGGGAGCGAGAGAGGGAAAAAAAGGGAATGCGCTTTTCCGCCAGGACTTTTGTTGGGACAAAACACGGACGGAATCTCCGGAGAGCGAGCGGCGACTCTTTTTTTTTATAGTAGTCCGTGCAGTCGGTGAGGAAATAAAAATCGCAATTTCCCGGCGACGTTATCACACAAAGTTCGGCTTTAATACATATTTCACAATACTATCACTGTAATGCGGTATATTCAGCAAGCGTACCACAATGTATTCTATATGCAGTCAACAGTAACTTTTAATGCACATCTTTGTAACATTGTCATTTTATGATGTGCCTGTTACCATGCACATCATAAATGATGTAATATGTTATGAATAAATAATCAATACAGTATTATATTTTAACATTTTACATAGTTCAATTAAATTCATTTAATTATTTTATTAGTAACAAAATTTTAATTTTGATTAGTAATTACTAATAGAATTTTCAGAGGTTTTCTTTGAAGTTAAGCTAAATACCAAGTGATTAAACTCCTCTGAGCTTCTCCCTTGACTGGCGGAAAAGCCTCACGGCTGATAGCCCTATAAAGATAGAAGTTATAAAAAAAAATTACTAATAGAAATTTCATAGTAATTTCAAGTTTCTATAAAACTAGTTCCTAATATGATACACATATGTTGTATATAGTTTTGGATAGCGTGATTCATCTGTTTTTGGTTAAAACTATGAAATAGTTATGTTAGTAATATATATTTTTGAAATATTTTCCGAAACACAAGCTTGTGTGAATATTGACGAAAATCATTTTATTCTTCTTATAATCTGTAAAATTAGTTCCGGATGTGATGCAAATTATTTCTATACATATTTGGATAGCCTGATTAATTAGCTCTAAAATAAACATTAGAAATAACTACATTGGTTGTATATATTTTTGAAATATTTCACTAATACCAAGCAATTCTACTGTTACAAAGCAAATGGACGAAAATAATAATTTTTCAGTAACGTGTAAAACCGATTTTTGGTGTGATACATTTTTGGATAGCTTGGTTAACCTATATTGAGATGAAACCGAGAAATAGTTATGTTAGTAGTATATATTTTTGAAATATTTTACGAAAAACAAGCTTGTTGGATATTGACGACAATCATAATTTCTTCTTTATACAGTAATCTATAATATTAGTTCCTGATGCAATAAAAATTAGATCTATACATTTTTGGAAAGCCTGATTAATCAGCTCTGAAATAAAAATTAGAAATAACTACATTAGTTGTGTATATTTTTGAGATATCTCACGAATACCAAGATATTATACTGTTACAAAGTAAATTGACGAAAATAATAATTTTTATATAGTGAATTGTAAATTCAAAAAAATCATACTACAAAGACTTGAAGGATTATTTCAATAATTTACACACCGTCATAGTCCTGAAGGACTAAGCTATTTATAAAAAAGGTTGGCAGCGAAGCCTGCTAAGTATTTTTTAGCGCTAAATGAAATTTATACAAATGAATTGTAATTGCAAAAATTCATATCTCAAACACCTGAACGACACGTTCAATAATTTCTACACGGTCATTTTCCTGATGGACTAGGCTATTTGTAAAAAAATCCTGGTTGGTATCAAAGCCTCCTAAGTATTTTTTAACGCCATCCGAAATTGATAAAAATGATTGTATTTAGTGAATTGTATTTTGAAAAATTCATATCTTAAAGACCTGGTGAATAATTTCAATAAGTTTCACATGGTCATTGTCCTGAAGGACTAGGCTATATGTAAAACAATCAATGTTGGTATCAAAGCCTGCTAAGTATCAACGCCATTCGAAATTGATATAAATCATTGTATTTGTAGTGAATTCCAATTTCAAAAATTCATATCTCAAAGACCTGAAGAATTTCAATAATTTCCACGCGGTTATTGCCTTGAAGGACTAGGCTATTTGTAAAAAATCACAGTTGATAGAAAATCCTACTAAGTATGTTTCAACTCCATCCGAAATTGATACAAATTATTGTATTTAGTGAATTGTAATTTCAAAAATTCTTATCTCAAAAAGCTTAAGGATAATTCCAATAATTTCTACACGGTCATCATCCTAAAGGACTAGGCTATTTTTAAAACAATCCTGAGGATGCGAAGTCTGCTAAGTATTTTTTTTTAATTCTATTCGAAATTGATACAAATTATTGTATTTAGTGAATTGTAATTTCAAAAATTCATATCTCAAAGACCTGAGGAACAATTTCAATAATTTCTACGCGGTTATTGCCTTGAAGGAGTAGGCTATTTGTAAAAAATCACAGTTGATAGCAAATCCTACCAAGTATGTTTCAACTCCATCCGAAATTGATACAAATGATTTTATTTAGTGAATTGTAATTTCAAAAATTCATATCTCAAATCTGAAGGATAATTTCAATAATTTCTACACGGTCATCATCCTGAAGGACTAGGCTATTTCCAAAACAATCCTGAGGAAGCGAAGTCTGCTAAGTATATTTAATGCCATTTGAAATTGATACAAATGATTGTATTTAGTGAATTGTAATTTCAAAAAATCATATCTCAAAGATCTGAAGAATAATTTCAATAATTACTACATGGTCATCGTCCTGAAGGACTAGGCTATTTTTAAAACAATCCTAAGGTAGCGAAGTCTGCTAAGTATTTTTTAATGCTATTCGAAATTGATACAAATTATTGTATTTAGTGAATTCTAATTTCAAAAATTCATATCTCAAAGACCTGAAGAACAATTTCAATAATTGCCACGCAGTTATTGCCTTGAAGGGCTAGGCTATTTGTAAAATATCACAGTTGATAGCAAATCTTACTAAGTATGTTTCTACTCCATCCGAAATTGATACAAATGATTATATATAGTGAATTGTAAT
Source organism: Lordithon lunulatus (assembly GCA_963942505.1). Taxonomy (NCBI): domain Eukaryota; kingdom Metazoa; phylum Arthropoda; class Insecta; order Coleoptera; family Staphylinidae; genus Lordithon; species Lordithon lunulatus. Next base: position 38,126,814 of record OZ012675.1, on the reverse strand, counting down.
TTGAAAAAATCATATCTCAATGACGTAAAATTCAAAAATTCATATCTCAAAGATCTGAAGGATAATTTCAATAACCTCTACACGGTCATCGTTCTAAAGGATTAGGCTATTTTTAAAACAATCCTGAGGTCGCGAAGTCTGCTAAGTATTTTTTTAATGACATTTGAAATTGATACAAATTATGTATTTAGTGAATTGTAATTTCAAAAATTTATATATCAAAAATCTGAAGGAAACTTTCAATAATTTCTACACGGTCATCATCCTGAAGGACTAGGCTATTTCCAAAACAATCTTGAGGTAGCGAAGTCTGCTAAGTATTTTTTAATGCCATTCGAAATTGATACAAATTATTGTATTTAGTGAATTGTAATTTCAAAAATTCATATCTCAAAGCCCTGCAGGATAATGTCAATAATTTCCACATGATCATTACCTAAAAGGATTAGGCTTTTTGTGAACAAATCAATGTTGGTAGGAAAGCCTGCTAAGTTTGTTTTAAGGCCATTTGAAATTGATACAAATAATTGTATTTAGTGAATTGTAATTTGAAAAAATCATATCTCAATGACGTAAAGGTTACCTTCAGAAATTTCGACACGATCATTGTCCTGAAGGACAAGGCTCTTTATAAAAAATTCATGGTTGGTAGCGAAGCTTGATAAATATTTTTTAAAGCCATCCGAAATTGATACAAATGATTGTATTTAGTGAATTGTAATTTCAAAAATTCATGTCTCAAAGACCTGAAGGATAATTTCAATAATTTTCATATGGTAATTTCCTTGAAGGACTAGACTATTTGCAAAAAAATCAATGTTGGTAGCAAAGCCTGCTAAGTTTGTTTCAACGCCATTCGAAATTGATACAAATGATTGTATTTAGTGAATTGCAATTTGAAAAAATCATATCTCAAGGACGTGATGGATACTTTCAGAAATTTCTACACGATCATTGTCCTGGCGGAAAAGGCTCTTAATAAAAAAATCATGTTTGGTAGCGAAGTCTGCTAAGTATTTTTTAACGCCATCCGAAATTGATACAAATGATTGTATTTAGTGAATTGTAATTTAAAAAAATCATGTCTTAAAGACCTGACGGATAATTTAAATAATTTCCACACGGTCGTTGTGCTGAAGGATTAGCCTATTTGCAAAAAAAAAATCAATGTTGGTAGCAAAGCCTGTTAAGTATGTTTCAACGCCATTAGAAATTGATACACATGATTGTATTTAGTGAATTGCAATTTCAAAAATTCATATCGCAAAGACCTTAAGGATAATTTCAATAATTTCTACACGGTCATCGTCCTGAAGGACTAGGCTATTTGTAAAAAAAATCCTGGTTGGATAGCAAAGACTGCTAAATATTTTTTAACACCTTCCGAAATTGATACAAATGATTGTATTTAGTGAAACAAATATTTGCTATTCATTTTTGGATAGCTTGATTAATCTATTTTGAGATGAAACCTAGAAATAGTTATGTTTGTAGTATATATTTTTGAAATATTATACGAAAAACAAGCTTGTTGGATATCGACGTAAATCATAATTTCTTCTTTATTCAGTAATCTATAATATTAGTTCCTGATGCGATGAAGATTAGTTCTACAGAATTTTTGGAAAGCCTGATAAATCAGCTCTGAAATAAAAATTAGAAATAACTATATTGCTTGTGTTTATTTTTGAGATATTTATTATAAATATAAATTTCTTCTTTATTCAGTAATCTGTAAAATCGGTTCCTGATGCGATGCAAATTAGTTCTATACATTTTTGGATATCCTGATTAATCAGCTCTGAAATAAAAATATTATAAATACCTACATTCGTTGTATATATTTTTGAGATATTTCACTAATACCAAGCAATTGTACCGTACAAAGCAAATTGACGAAAATAATAATTTTTCATGTGTAAAACCGATTTTTGATGTTACAAATATTTTCTATAAATTTTTTGATAGCTTGATTAATCTATTTTGAGAAGAAACTGAGAAATGGTTACGTTTGTAGTATTATTTTTGAAATATTTTACGAAAACCAAGCTAGAATGCATATTAACGAACAACAATTTTATTCAGCATACTGTAAAACTAATTCCTGATGAAATATAAATTGGTTTTATACATTTTTAGATAGCCTGATTAATGTATTTTAACATAGTAATGTAAAAAATATAGAATGTAAAATTGTTCTCAAGATATTGGAAGAAATCTAAAGGCATGATTTTTTTCAGTTTTCAGTCATTACTAAAAAACGAACTAATTTTTTTTTCTGAAACTGTCAAAATATATTCATATCTACTTATATAATATAAATATAGAGTTTGAAGCCAATTAATTTTTTTTTAATTTGGAAAATTTCGCCCTAAGACACATTTTCAGGATATTTCAGAGAGCTCTAACTGGGACCTAATATGAGTTAAAACTATAATTAAAACTATTTTGAATAGCTGCATTCATATATTCATTAAAAATAATAAAAATATTCATGTTCTTAGTTTACTTTTCGAAATACTGGATGAAAACTAGGACAGTAATTTATGAAGTTTTTCAGACATAACTGAACTGAAACTAATTCCAGATATAATAAATTATAATAATAAATTACTTTTATACATTTCTAGATAGCTTGATTAACGTATTTTAACATAGTAATGTAGAGAATATAGTATGTAATATCTTTTTGAAGATATTGGAAGAAATCTAAACGCATGATTTTTAAAGTTTTCAGCCATTACTAAAAAAACAAACTAAAGTTTTTTTCTGAAACTATCAAAATATATAGTATTTTTTAATATTATTATTATATTTATTTTATAATCCCTTGTAAAAACCAAATTCTCCAAAAACAAAAAAATTGATTATTAATATGTGTATTATTTTAATTAGATTCATAGCTGTTTAAATTACAAGCGCAATTTATACCCCCGCCGCACTCTACGTGCAAATATAAGCCGCTCTTTAGAATTCCAGTTTCTTTCAACTAAACCAAACACTGCATAAATCCCGCTTTCCACTAACGCCCTATTTACTCTCCAAACGGACCCTCTAAAACCAACATCGTTTAACCATCGCCTGCAATCGCCGCCGCTGCCGCTCTCCATAAACCACCCCCTCCGGACGAAATATCGCGCCTCGGCGCCGATACATTAAGCCGTAAACGTCGCGCCCGGAATTATTTGCTCCCCCAATAATAAAATAGCAGGTTTTACACCCACGCAATAAAGCGTAATAATATTGTGGTTGCGAAACCACCAACCCACCCACCCGCTCACGCCTCGATGCAAATTAGGCTGGAAAATAGGGCCGAAATAATGACGCGTTTACGACGACGATCTTGTTTTTATAACGATGGCAAAGAGCGAGGGCGTGCGGGTTTTTTGATTAAATTTGTCTGGGGCATAATGGAACTAGAAAACTAGTTTTTGATAGAAATGGATTTTATATAGACGCATTACCCGTCTTTATTCCTTCATAGAATGTTATAGCATTTTTCTCTTGGGTTCGTGTAGATTAAATGGACTTCGTTTCAGGGTTAGTAGTTTTTAAACTACGTATTCTTATAGAATGCCTAGATAATGAATTTTTTGTGTGGTTTAGAGTCTTGGTATTTAAATTACGGCAACTAATTTAAAGATTTATTTCATTAACAATTAGTATATGTAATTAAACAAAACAATATTCGTAAATCATCGGTGTAAACAGTAAAAACTATGTTTTGTGTAGATTTTTTTTTTCTATTATTTGATTTTTATAAGGTTTTGTAGAGATATATAAAGTAATTTTAAAGATATACTCATTTAAGCAGCGAGTATGTGTGGAATAACATAACCGTCTTCATTTATCTTCATTTTATACTAAAAATAACATGATATGTGTCAAACATTGTAACTTTTATTGAATGAAAATAATCATAAACCGGTAAACTGAAGGTTTTGTAAAGATATCTTCAGCAATTTTAAAGATATATTCATTTAAGCAGCGAGTATGTGTGCAATAACAAAACAGTCTTTATTTATCTTCATTTTATACTAAAAAATAACATGATATGTGTCGAACATTGTAAATTTTATTGAATGAAAATAATCATAAGCTGGTAAACTGAAGGTTTTGTAGAGATATCTACGACAATTTTAAAGATATATTTATTTAAGCAGCGAGTATGTGTGGAATAACATAACAGTCTTCATTTATCTTTATTTTATACTAAAAATAACATGATATGTTTCGAACATTGTCATTTTTATTTAATGAAAATAATCATAAACCGGTTAACTGAAGGTTCTGTAGAGATATATTCAGGATTTTTAAAGATATATTCATTTAAGCAGCGAATATGTATGGAATTACATAACAGTCTTCATTTATCTTCATTTTATACTAAAAATAACATGATATGTTTCGAACATAGTCATTTTTATTCAATGAAAATAATTATAAACCGGTAAACTGAATATTTTGTAGAGATATCTTTAGCAATCTTAAAGATAAATTCATTTAATCAGCGAATATGTATGGAATAACATAACTGTCTGCATTTATCTTCATTTTATACTAAAAATAACATGATATGTTTCGAACATTGTCATTTTTATTTAATGAAAATAATCATAAACCGGTAAACTGAAGGTTCTGTAGAGATATCTTCAGGAATTTTAAAGATATATTCATTTAAGCAGCGAATATGTATGGAATTACATAACAGTCTTCATTTATCTTCATTTTATACTAAAAATAACATGATATGTTTCGAACATTGTCATTTTTGTTCAATGAAAATAATCATAAACCGGTAAACTGAAGGTTCTGTAGAGATAACTTCAGCAATTTTAAAGATATATTCATTTAAGCAGCGAATATGTATGGAATTACATAACAGTCTACATTTATCTTCATTTTATACTAAAAATAAAATGATATGTTACGAACATTGCCATTTTTATTCAATGAAAATAATCATAAACCGGTAAACTGAAGGTTTTCTAGAGATATTTTCAGCAATTTTAAAGATATATTCGTTTAAGCTGTGAGTTTGTGTGGAATAACATAACAGTATTCATTTATCTTGATTTTATACTAAAAATAACATGATATGTTTGGAACATTGTCATTTTTATTCAATGAAAATAATCATAAACCGGTAAACTGAAGGTTTTCTAGAGATATCTTCAGCAATTTTAAAGATATATTCATTTAAGTAGCGAATATGCATAGAATTACATAACAGTCTACATTTATCTTCATTTTATACTAAAAATAACATGATATGTTTCGAACATTGTCATTTTTATTCAATGAAAATAATCATAAATCGGTAAACTGAATGTTTTCTTGAGATATCTTCAGCAGTTTTAAAGATATATTCATTTAAGCAGCGAGTATGTGTGGAATAACATATCAGTCTTGATTTATCTTCATTTTATACTAAAAATAACATGATATGTTTCGAACATTGTCATTTTTATTGAACGAAAATAATTATAAACCGGTAAACTGAAGGTTTTCTAGAGATATCTTCACCAATTTTAAAGATATATTCATTTAAACAGCGAGTATGTGTAGAATAACATAACAGTCTTCATTTATTTTCATTTCATACTAAAAATAACATAATGTGTATCGAACATTGAAAATTTTATTGAATGCAAATAATCATAAACCGGTAAAATGAAGGTTTTGTAGAGATATCTTCAGCAATTTTAAAGATATATTCATTTAAGCAGCGAGTTTGTGTGGAATAACATAACAGTATTCATTTAACTTGATTTTATACTAAAAATAACATGATATGTTTGGAACATTGTCATTTTTATTCAATGAAAATAATCATAAACCGGTAAACTGAAGGTTTTGTAGAGATATCTTCAGCAATTTTAAAGATATATTCATTTAAGCAGCGAATATGTGTGGAATAACATACCAGTCTTCATTTATATTCATTTTATACTAAAAATAACATGATATGTTTCAAACATTGTAGCTTTTATTGAATGAAAATAATCATAAACCGGTAAACTGAAGGATTTGTAGAGATATCTTCACCAATTTTAAAGATATATTCATTTAAGCAGCGAGTATGTGTGGAATAACATACCAGTCTACAATAAAACTAATTATAACTGATAGTTAATTATATTAGTGATTGCTGATAGCTTGATGTAGTATTAAAATTTAGTAAGTGTTTGATTACTTAGTTTCATGACTTTATTTAAATTCTAGACTCCTGCAGGTAATATTAAAAGTTGTAAATATTGGAAAACTCGCTCTACGTATATTCGCGAGCATCGGTAAACTTATAAAATCCCTGCAAAGAAATGCAAATAAAGGGAAAATAACATCTCAAAGAATGTTATGTGAAAACGATGAAATAAAGAGTGAATCAACAAACGCGGATATAGAATCCGGATGTATTGAGCCAACAATAACAAAAATGCGATTCATGCTCACTCCATAGCCGGAAGCGATGTGCATTCGATATCTTTCAGATCAAACGGCGCCCAATAATACAATATAAAAACCGCTAGTTTATTAAATCGCGCTTTATTTATATACACTGAAGAGCGAGGGGCGGCGTGTATGAAATTCCGAGTGGCGGCGAGCGCATTTGCAATTCCGATCTTTGATCTGCGAAAGGGCTGGACCGTACTGGAACGCGGGGCGAAATTGGAAAAGTTGGGTCAAAACAGACAGGCCATTAACGGGGCCAATACATCCAATTACCGGATAAGCGGGCCGCATAATACGGCCGCGGTCGATAGCGGCGCGATTTTTACCATTTAAATTAAATCGCATAACTCCGGATTACGCTCGGGGGGAGGAAATTCAATCCATCAGCGGCGTGGGGCGCTGTGTTTTGGAAGTCGCTAACGAGCAAAAACAATGAACGGGAACGGGGTGGAAAGTTCGCAACGCGCCACGTGATCGCCGCCAATTTTACAATTCCGCTTATAACAGACTTGATGGGCGTCTGCTCGAAACGAATTGCAGTTTGTATTTCACACTTTGAGGATATTACTATTGCTAGGAACTTTGGTTTTTCTTTCGGGATCTCATTTTATAAACCGGGATGTATGGAATTTTCTTCCAAGGAAATTGAATGGGGAAACGCGACTTTGTCTCTGCTAGTTTTATAGTAGCAGCTGTTTAAAGTTTGATATTCAATTTAAAAATATTGATGTTGCAAAATAATTAGTTTTTCCGTTGAATAATGGAAAATTTAGACTATTTTAAATAAAATTAAATGCGGCGAAGTTATTTTCAGTAAGCACCCTTATATGTCTGCTAGTTTTAGAGTAGCAGCTGCTTATAGTTTGAGTTTTATTAACAAAATCGAATTTATATTGCTAGTCCAACTATATTTATCTCGATACAATTTTTTAGCAATTATTTTCCGAGTTATGGCGGTATTACACAAATAATGCTTGAAAATTGTAAACTGCAATTTAAAAAAATCAGTAAGAATTCAGTTTTCGGCATATCTATTTCAAAATTGGTTATTTCATAAATATATATGTTCTCAACTATTTCTGCAATTTTCGTCCCATTTGCTTAATTATAGCCCGAGTTATGGTGGTATTACACAAATAATGTTTGAAAATTTTAAATCGCAATTTAAAAAAATTCACCAATAATTCAGTTTTGGGGGTATCTATTCCAAAATTGGTTAATGCATAAATATATATGTTTTCAATTTTCTTCGTAATTTTGGTCGTATTTACTTAATTATACCTAAAGTTATGGCGGTATTACACAATTAATGTTTGAATATTTTAAACTGCAATTTAAAAAAATAACCAAAAATTCAGTTTCGGGGGTAGCTATTTCCAAATTGGTTATTGCATAAATATATATGTTTTCAACTATTTTTGTAATTTTGGCCATATTTACTTAATTATACCTAGAGTTATGACGGTATTACACAAATAATGTTTGTAAATTTTAAACTGCAATTTAAAAAAATCACCAATAATTCAGTTTTGGGGGTATCTATTTCAAAATTGGTTAATTTATAAATATATATATGTTCTCAACTATTTTGGCAATTTTCGTCTAATTTGCTTAATTATACCCCGAATTATGCCGGTATTACTCAAATAATGTTGGAAAATTTTAAAATGCAATTTAAAAAAATCACCAATAATTCAGTTTTGGGGTATCTATTTCAAAATTGGTTAATTTATAAATATATATGTTCTCAACTATTTTGGCAATTTTCGTCTAATTTGCTTAATTATACCCCGAATTATGCCGGTATTACTCAAAGAATGTTTGAAAATTTTAAAATGCAATTTAAAAAAAATCACCAATAATTCAGTTTTGGGGGTATCTATTTCAAAATTGGTTAATGCATAAATATATATGTTTTCAACAGTTTTCATAATTTTGGCGGTATTTACTTAATTATACCTAGAGTTATGGCGGTATTACACAAATAATGTTTGAAAATTTTAAACTGCAATTTAAAAAAATCACCAATAATTCAGTTTTGGGGGTATCAATTTCAAAATTGGTTAGTGCATAAATTTATAAGTTTTCAACTATTTTCGTAATTTTAGCCGTATTTACTTAATTATACTTAAAGTTATGGCGGAATTACACAAATAATGTTTCAACATTTTAAACCGCAATTTTAAAAAATCACCAATAATTCAGTTTTGGGGGTATCTATTCCAAAATTGGTTAATGCATAAATATATATATATATATATATATATATATATATATATATATATATATATGATTTCAACTATTTTCGTAATTTTGGCCGTATCTACTTAATTATACCTAGAGTTATGGCGGTATTACACAAATAATGTTTGAAAATTTTAAACTGCAATTTAAAAAAATCACCAATAATTCAGTTATGTGGGTATCTATTTTAAAATTGGTTAATGCATAAATATATATGTTTTCAACTATTTTCGAAATTTTCGTGGTATTTACTTAATTATACCTAGAGTTATGGCGGTATTACACAAATAATATTTGAAAATATTAAACTGCAATTTAAAAAAATCACCAATAATTCAGTTTTGGGGGTATCTGTTTCAAAATTGGTTAATGCATAAATATATATGTTTTCAACTATTTTCGTAATTTTTGCGGTATTTACTTAATTATACCTAGAGTTATGGCGGTATTACAGAAATAATGTTTGAAAATTTCAAACTGCAATTTAAAAAAATCACCAATAATTTAGTTTTGAGGGTATCTATTTCAAAATTGGCGAATGCATAAATATATATGTTTTCAACTTTTTTCCTTATTTTGGCCGTATTTACTTAATTATACCTAGAGTTACGGCGGTATTACACAAATAATGTTTAAAAATTTTAAACTGCAATTTAAAAAAATCACCAATAATTCAGTTATGGGGGTAACTATTTCAAAATTGGTTAATGCATAAATATACATATATGTTTTCAACTATTTTCGTAATTTTGGCCGTATTTACTTAATTATACCTAGAGTTATGGCGGTATTACACAAATAATATTTGAAAATATTAAACTGCAATTTAAAAAAATCACCAATAATTCAGTTTTGGGGGTATCTGTTTCAAAATTGGTTAATGCATAAATATATATGTTTTCAACTATTTTCGTAATTTTGGCCGTATTTACTTAATTATACCTAGAGTTATGGCGGTATTACACAAATAAGGTTTAAAAATTGTAAACTGCAATTTAAAAATATCACCAAGAATTAATTTTTGGGGATATCTATTTCAAAATTGGTTGGTGCATAAATGCATATGTTCTCAAATATTTTGGCAATTTTCGCCACATTCGCTTAATTATACCCCGAGTTACGGTGGTATTACAGAAAAAAAAACTGCTTAAAGTTTGAATTTTATTAAAAAAAAATAATTTCGAGGTTGCTACAAGTATATTTATCTCCATACTCAGTTTGAAAAACAGATTTTGTATTATTCTTGAACAAAATTAAATGTAGCAATATAATTTTCAAAATTCACCTCTGTATCGACTTTTATAGTGGCAGCTGTTTCATGTTAAATTTATTTATAAAACTAATGATATTGCAAGAAAATCTATTTTCCCTGTAACTAATTCTGAAAGTGGGAAAATTTCGACTTTACTTAAAGGAAGTTGAATAAAAAAGAGTAATATGCAACTCGCATCCTATTTTGCTGCTAGTTTTATAGTAACAACTGCTTAAAGTTTGAATTTTATCAACAAAACGATATCTAGATTGCTAGAACAAGTATATTTATCCCTATACTATTTTAAAAATAAAGGAATTTAAAATATTCTTGAATAAAATCGAATGTGGAAATATAATTTGTTAAGTTCATCCATTCATCTCGTCTAGTTTTATAGTAGCAGCTGTTTAAAGTTAGATTTATTTATAAAATAAGTCATATTGTAAGAAAATCAGTTTTACCTTCCAATAAATATTGAGTATTAGAAAATTTTGTTTATTTTCAAAGGAAATTGAATAAGGAAATTTACAATGTACACCTCTAGATTGTTGCTTTATAGTAGCAGCTGCGTAAAGTTTGAGTTTTATTAACATCTTTATAAAATATTTCATATTGTAAGAAAAAAATAATAAAAATTAAATTTTTCCTTGCAATAAATTTTGAAAGTTTGAAAATAAGAACTATTCTGAAAGTAAATTGAATCACGTAAAGTAACTTACAACCGACACCCCTATATTACTGCTACGTGTATAGTAGCAGTTGTTTAAAGTTTCGAGTTTTATTAACAAAATAATATTGAAATTGCTAGTAGTAGTATATTTATCTCTAGAATAATTTTGAAAAACGAATGATAGAATATTCTGGTAAATTCAATTGTAATTTTCAAAACTCACCCCACTATCTAGGCTATTTTTATAGTGGCAGCTGTTTCATGTTCAATTTATTTATAAAACAAATAATATTGCTAGAAAATCAAATTTTCGTTGTAACTCATTCTAAAAATGGGATAATTTCAATCTTTTCTTAAAGGAAATATAATAGAAAAGAGTAATATGTAAGTCGCACCCTCATATTGCTGCTAATTTTATAGTAGCAATTGCTTAAAGTTTGAGTTTTATTAACAAAATTATATTGAAATTGCTAGAACATGTATATTTATCTCTATACTCATTCTGAAAAACAGATCTTTGATTGTATTCTTGAATAAAATTAAATGGGGGAAATATAATTTCCAAATACACTCCTCTATCTTGCCTACTTTTATAGTGGCAGCTCTTTTATGTTAGATTTATTTATAAAACAATTTATATTGCAAGAAAATCAGTTTTTCGTTGTATCTACTTCAGAAAATGGGACAGTTTTGACCTTTTCTTAAAGGAAATTGAATAGGAACGAATAATATGAAACTAGCATCCTTATATGTCTGCTAGTTTTATAGTAGCTACTGCTTAAAGTTTGCATTTTATCAACAAAATAATATCGAGATTGCTAGAGCACGTACATTTATCTCTATAATACTTTTGAAAAAGAAGATTAGAATTATTCTTAAATGAAATCTAATGAGCAAATATAATTTGCAAAGTTTTTCCTTTTATCTCATGTAGTTGTACAGTAGCAGCTGTTTAAAGTTTGATTTATTTATAAAATAAGTCATATTGTAAGAAAATCAGTTTTACCTCCAATAAAATTTGAATATTAAAAAATTTGGTTTATTTTTAAAGGAAATTGAATAAGGAAGAGTAATTTACAACGTACATCCCCAGATTGCTGCTAGTTTTATAGTAGCAGCCACTTAAAGTTTGAGTTTAATTAACAAAATGATATTGAAATTTCTAGAACAAGTATATTTATCTCTATACACATTTTGAAAAACGGATTTTATTTTATTCTTGAATAAAATTAAATGGGGAAATATAATTTTCAAAATTCACTCCTTTATCTTGTCTACTTTTATAGTGGCAGCTCTTTCATGTTAGATTTATTTATAAAACAATTGATATTGCAAGTAAATCAGTTTTTCGTTGTAGCTACTTCAGAAAATGGGACAATTTTGACCTTTTCTTAAAGGAAATTGAATAGGAACGAATAATATTGAACTCGCATCCTTATATTTCTGCTAGTTTTATAGTAGCTACTGCTTAAAGTTTAAATTTTATCAACAACATAATATCGAGATTGCGAGAACAAGAATATTTATCTCCATATTAAGTTTTTTTAAAGAATTTGAAATATTCTTAAATAAAATCGAATAGGGAAATAAAATTTTCAAAATTCATCCCTTTGTCTTACCAAGTTTTATAGTATTAGCTATTGAAAATTCGATTTTATTTAGAAACAAATTTATATTGCCAGAAAATCAATTTATAATTTCATGTAATTAGAAAAAATCCCCTTGATGGATATTTTTCATATTTAGCTATCTGATTAGCAATAGATTAAGATATAGAAACATGCAATAAACCAAAATTAAGGGGTTGCTAGTTTATTGGTTATTTAAAGTCAAAGTAAGATTTTCATAAAAATTCGATTTGTACGACTTTTAATACCAGAGACAAATAAATATATGAAACTCAAAAATCCATCGATGGATATTTTTCATATTTTGCTATTCTATTAGTAATAGAATAAGGTATAGAAACATGTAATAAACCAAAATTATAGGGTTGCTAGTTTATTGGTTATTTAAAGTCAAAGTAAGATTTTCATAAAAATTCGATTTGTACGACTTTTAATACCAGAGACAAATAAATATATGAAACTCAAAAATCCATCGATGGATATTTTTCATATTTTGCTATTCGATTAGCAATAGAATAAGGTATAGAAACGTGCAATAAACCAAAATTACAGGATTACTAGTTTATTGGTTATTTAAAGTCAAAGTAAGATTTTCATAAAAATTCGATTTGTACGATTTTTAATACCAGACACAAATAAATGTATGAAACTCAAAAACCCCTCGATGCATATTTTTCATATTTTGATATTCGAATAGCAATAGAATAAGATATAGAAACATGCAATAAACCAAAATTACGGGGTTGCTAGTTTATTGGTTATTTAAAGTCAAAGTAAGATTTTCATAAAAAATCGATTAGTACGACTTTTAATACCGGAGACAAATAAATATATGAAACTCAAAAATGCATCGATGGATATTTCTCATATTTTGTTATTCGATTAGCAATAGAATATTGTATAGAAACATGCAATAAACCAAAATTACAAAGTGGCTAGTTTGTTGGTTATTTAAAGTCAAAGTAAAATTATCATAAAAATTGAATTTGTACGATTTTTAATACCAGACACAAATAAATGTATGAAACTCAAAAACCCCTCGATGCACATTTTTCATATTTTGCTATTCGATTAGCAATAGAATAGAATATAGAAACATGAAATAAACCAAAATTACAGGGTTGCTAGTTTATTGGTAATTTAAAGTCAAATTAAGATTTTTATAAAAATTCGATGTGTACGACTTTTAATACCAGAGACAAATAAATGTATGAAACTCAAAAATCCATTGATGGATATTTTTTATATTTTGATTTTCGATTAGCAATAGAATAAGGTATAGAAACATGCAAAAACCAAAATTAAAGGGTTGCTAGTTTATTGGTAATTTAAAGTCAAAGTAAGATTTTCATAAAAAATCGATTTGTACGACTTTTAATACCAGAGACAAATAAATATATGAAACTCAAAAATCCATCGATGGATATTTTTCATATTTTGCTATTCGATTAGCAATGGAATAAGATATAGAAGCATGTAATAAACCAAAATTATAGGGTTGCTAGTTTATTGGTTATTTAAAGTCAAAGTAAGATTTTCATAAAAATTCGATTTGTACGACTTTTAATACCAGAGACAAATAAATGTATGAAACTCAAAAATCCATCGATGGATATTTTTCATATTTTGCTATTCGATTAGCAATAGAATAAGGTATGGAAACGTGCAATAAACCAAAATTACAGGATTACTAGTTTATTGGTTATTTAAAGTCAAAGTAAGATTTTCATAAAAATTCAATTTGTACGATTTTTAATACCAGACACAAATAAATGTATGAAACTCAAAAACCCCTCGATGCACATTTTTCATATTTTGCTATTCGATTAGCAATAGAATAGAATATAGAAACATGCAATAAACCAAAATTACAGGGTTGCTAGTTTATTGGTAATTTAAAGTCAAATTAAGATTTTTATAAAAATTCGATGTGTACGACTTTTAATACCAGAGACAAATAAATGTATGAAACTCAAAAATCCATTGATGGATATTTTTTATATTTTGATTTTCGATTAGCAATAGAATAAGGTATAGAAACATGCAAAAACCAAAATTAAAGGGTTGCTAGTTTATTGGGAATTTAAAGTCAAAGTAAGATTTTCATAAAAAATCGATTTGTACGACTTTTAATACCAGAGACAAATAAATATATGAAACTCAAAAATCCATCGATGGATATTTTTCATATTTTGCTATTCGATTAGGAATGGAATAATATATAGAAGCATGTAATAAACCAAAATTATAGGGTTGCTAGTTTATTGGTTATTTAAAGTCAAAGTAAGATTTTCATAAAAATTCGATTTGTACGATTTTTAATACCAGACACAAATAAATGTATGAAACTCAAAAACCCCTTGATGCATATTTTTCATATTTTGATATTCGAATAGCAATAGAATAAGATATAGAAACATGCAATAAACCAAAATTACGGGGTTGCTAGTTTATTGGTTATTTAAAGTCAAAGTAAGATTTTCATAAAAAATCGATTAGTACGACTTTTAATACCGGAGACAAATAAATATATGAAACTCAAAAATGCATCGATGGATATTTCTCATATTTTGTTATTCGATTAGCAATAGAATATTGTATAGAAACATGCAATAAACCAAAATTACAAAGTGGCTAGTTTATTGGTTATTTAAAGTCAAAGTAAAATTATCATAAAAATTCAATTTGTACGATTTTTAATACCAGACACAAATAAATGTATGAAACTCAAAAACCCCTCGATGCACATTTTTCATATTTTGCTATTCGATTAGCAATAGAATAGAATATAGAAACATGAAATAAACCAAAATTACAGGGTTGCTAGTTTATTGGTAATTTAAAGTCAAATTAAGATTTTTATAAAAATTCGATGTGTACGACTTTTAATACCAGAGACAAATAAATGTATGAAACTCAAAAATCCATTGATGGATATTTTTTATATTTTGATTTTCGATTAGCAATAGAATAAGGTATAGAAACATGCAAAAACCAAAATTAAAGGGTTGCTAGTTTATTGGGAATTTAAAGTCAAAGTAAGATTTTCATAAAAAATCGATTTGTACGACTTTTAATACCAGAGACAAATAAATATATGAAACTCAAAAATCCATCGATGGATATTTTTCATATTTTGCTATTCGATTAGGAATGGAATAATATATAGAAGCATGTAATAAACCAAAATTATAGGGTTGCTAGTTTATTGGTTATTTAAAGTCAAAGTAAGATTTTCATAAAAATTCGATTTGTACGACTTTTAATACCAGAGACAAATAAATGTATGAAACTCAAAAATCCATCGATGGATATTTTTCATATTTTGCTATTCGATTAGCAATAGAATAAGGTATGGAAACGTGCAATAAACCAAAATTACAGGATTACTAGTTTATTGGTTATTTAAAGTCAAAGTA
The DNA here is from genome assembly GCA_963942505.1 of Lordithon lunulatus. Classification (NCBI taxonomy): domain Eukaryota; kingdom Metazoa; phylum Arthropoda; class Insecta; order Coleoptera; family Staphylinidae; genus Lordithon; species Lordithon lunulatus. Next base: position 38,111,148 of record OZ012675.1, on the reverse strand, counting down.
AGATTTTCATAAAAATTCGATTTGTACGATTTTTAATACCAGACACAAATAAATGTATGAAACTCAAAAACCCCTCGATGCATATTTTTCATATTTTGATATTCGAATAGCAATAGAATAAGATATAGAAACATGAAATAAACCAAAATTACAGGGTTGCTAGTTTATTGGTTATTTAAAGTCAAAGTAAGATTTTCATAAAAAATCGATTAGTACGACTTTTAATACCGGAGACAAATAAATATATGAAACTCAGAAATGCATCGATGGATATTTCTCATATTTTGTTATTCGATTAGCAATAGAATATTGTATAGAAACATGCAATAAACCAAAATTACAAGGTGGCTAGTTTGTTGGTTATTTAAAGTCAAAGTAAAATTATCATAAAAATTCAATTTGTACGATTTTTAATACCAGACACAAATAAATGTATGAAACTCAAAAACCCCTCGATGCATATTTTTCATATTTTGATATTCGAATAGCAATAGAATAAGATATAGAAACATGAAATAAACCAAAATTACAGGGTTGCTAGTTTATTGGTTATTTAAAGTCAAAGTAAGATTTTCATAAAAAATCGATTAGTACGACTTTTAATACCGGAGACAAATAAATATATGAAACTCAGAAATGCATCGATGGATATTTCTCATATTTTGTTATTCGATTAGCAATAGAATATTGTATAGAAACATGCAATAAACCAAAATTACAAGGTGGCTAGTTTGTTGGTTATTTAAAGTCAAAGTAAAATTATCATAAAAATTCAATTTGTACGATTTTTAATACCAGACACAAATAAATGTATGAAACTCAAAAACCCCTCGATGCACATTTTTCATATTTTGCTATTCGATTAGCAATAGAATAGAATATAGAAACATGCAATAAACAAAAATTACAGGGTTGCTAGTTTATTGGTAATTTAAAGTCAAAGTAAGATTTTTATAAAAATTCGATGTGTACGACTTTTAATACCAGAGACAAATAAATGTATGAAACTCAAAAATCCATTGATGGATATTTTTTATATTTTGATTTTCGATTAGCAATAGAATAAGGTATAGAAACATGCAAAAACCAAAATTAAAGGGTTGCTAGTTTATTGGTAATTTAAAGTCAAAGTAAGATTTTCATAAAAAATCGATTTGTACGACTTTTAATACCAGAGACAAATAAATATATGAAACTCAAAAATCCATCGATGGATATTTTTCATATTTTGCTATTCGATTAGCAATGGAATAAGATATAGAAGCATGAAATAAACCAAAATTACGGGGTAGCTAGTTTGTTGGTTATTTAAAGTGAAAGTAAGATTTTCATAAAAAATCGATTTGTACGACTTTTAATACCAAACACAAATAAATGTATGAAACTCAAAAACCCCTCGATGGATATTTTTCATATTATTAATAGAATAAGGTAAAGAAACATGCAATAAACCAAAATTATGAGGTTGCTAGTTTATTGGTTATTTAAAGTCAAAGTAAGATTTTCATAAAAATTCGATTTGTACGACTTTTAATAACAGAGACCAATAAATATATGAAACTCAAAAATCCATCGATGGATATTTTTCATATTTTGCTATTCGATTAGCAATAGAATACGGTATAGAAATGTGCAATAAACCAAAATTACGGGGTTGCTAGTTAATTCGATTTGTACGACTTTTAAATCACAGACAAATAAATGTATGAAAGTCAAAACCCCCTAGATACGTATGTAAACGTTGAGTGAATTAATAAATTAAATTAATTAATAAATAGTAGTAGCTAATATTATGAAACTAAATTTGACTTAATAATAAAATATGTTTTTCTCATCTTATTAATAAACAAGTATATTTCTTATGAAACATTACATGCGGAAATAGTAATAGTATATTCTAAGCATCTCCCTTTATTTCTGCAAATTGTATAGTATCAGCTGTTTTTTGTCATACTAAAAAATTCATTACATGTTTAATTCTCAAGTAGAAGACCTGACGTACATCGCCACCCCAACAAATTCCTTTGTGCGCTACATGAAATAAGTTACTGTCCCCGCCGCTCCAATTCTTCAACAATCGCAAGCGACGGGCGTTATCCGCGTCCGCTCCGTCGAGCAAATATCGCGCCGTTCATCACATTAGGCCGACGACGATAATCCCCATCTCCTACTGCGTTGCAAATCGATGCCGTTAAGGCACCCCCGCTACCATTGTATGTAACGTATTGTTAACCCCCGATCGCGCGCGCCGCCGCCACCCACTCCCACTCGTTTTGTATTGTTTATGGAAATTGTTTTTGCCGCATTCCTCCCGGGGAAAATGAATTCACGGAATCGCCGATAAATCAAGCGAATTTTATTTTATTTTCAATTTAACGTGCGTGTGTGCGAGCCCACCGGGGGCGATAAATTAAACACAGTTTTGCCAAAGCACAGTTTTAGTGTGCGCGTTGACAGTCGTGGAGTAAGTTCTCTTGGGAGGCAATGAAAAAAAAAAGAAGTTGGAATGTCAGAAATTTGTTTTATATAGCGTCCCTGGATTGCATTTTTATATCGTATTAACGAGCACGAACACAGGATTATTATGGATTAAATGCTGTAACACATCAACCGAGATCTTGAGAGTGTAGAAAATAATATTTATTAAATTTAAATTGCATTTTTATATTAATTCAATAATTATTGATGCAGTTTTATTGCCTAAACATAGATACATTTGTAATAATGATTGTAATTTTATATGGATGTGCATTGTTAATTAACGTAGTGACCACCAGATAGCGTTGAACATCCTCTATAGAGAGAAGGTTGTAGTACTTTACCACTTAAGAATTTAACCTCAATAGCTGAGCTGCCCTATCTAGATTTATATATTGAAATCTAGATCTTTTTATTGTAACGGGTGAATTCCCGTGTATATACATTGTACATTTTTGACATTGTAATAAAAACATCATAGGAGAGTTCAGGAAAAACTATTTGATTGCAATTATTATTAACGATTAGCATTTTGGTGACGACCTCAATAATTCAAGACACGTAGTTTAAAGTTTAAATGTGCTATTAAAATTTGATAGAATGCAAATATTAGTTTATTTTAGCTGGGAATTAAAGGACAATCGTCCCAAGCCGAGCGCCGCGGCGACGTTTGACAAATGAGTCGCCGTGATTCAATTACCGCTGGTAACAGAAAACGCCACGAGATTACTTTAATTAACCGACTTATCGGACGCTGCAAATATTGACGCACGAGCTGTATTCCAATTAAATTTGCAAGAGACGTGCAGCAGTGGCGCAGCTGCTGGTTATGCGGCGGGCTGCGCTTAAAAATTTACATCCGCTCGGTCGGCAGTTAGCTGCGGCGTGAGTAAATCGAATCCATTATAAATCCAACTAGGTCGGACTTTAAGCCGGCAAATTAGGGTGCCGTTACATTTTTTTTTGTTGGATCGCATGCTAAACACCACCTGTTGGCGATGGCGTGTAATTATCGCAGTTGCGTGAATTATGGTGGCGGCGCCGGGCTATAATGCGAGCGCCCGCCGCGTCATAAACACCGATGCCGTAAAGTTTACGCCGCCGCCTGGCGCACTATAAAGTTTATGTTATTTTTGCGCGAAAACGGCCCGTCTAGTCAAAATAACGTAGCATCAGGCTGAATGAGTGCAACGTCTGGCTGCAGTAGTCATGTTTTATTGCCTACATTTGTTTGGCAGATCAACCTATTTTGATTGGAATTCATGTTAAAATCACAATCATTTTATCTGCAAGCACGTTTAATTGATTTTACTATAAGCAAAAGTCTAGCTGACGAAGTGATTACTCAAAATCTACACTATTTATTGGATTATTTTATTGAACAGATGAAAAAACTAAGCAGATTCTATTGAACATATATAAGTGTGAATCCACCTTTTAGCAGTCTACCTATCTAGATTTTATTAGATCTCATTAGTGTAGCTCAGCTAGTGAGAATGAAATCACACAATATCTCAATCTATTCCATAGAAGGCACTACCCGGTGGTGATCCTGATGGCATGATCATGCTAACAGTTATTACCATATGGGTGTGTATTGGTAATTGATGTGGTTTCCCCAGATGGCGTTTAACTTTCCTCCTAGGGGGTTAGTTGTATCATTTTTCTATTGATTTTTATTTTTTTATTTTTTTTAAACCTTGCTATGGCCATAGCTAACCATTCACTATTTAATTTATAACAAGTCGAAATATAGCTAAAACCACTAACGTGAAGAATCTTTTTATAAATCACTATTTCGATTTTTCACAATTTTTTGAAAATCGCTAAAGTTTGCTATATTATTGTCATTACGTTTTATCTTATAACTTTGCTATGGCCATAGCTAACCATTAACTATTTAATTTGTATCAAGCCGAAACATAGCTAAAACCAAATATGTGAATTGTTTTTTTATAAATTGCCATTTCGATTTTTAACATTTTTTTGAAAATCGCTAAACATTTGCAATATTAGTGTTATTACGTTTTATCTTATAACTTTGCTATGGCCATAGCTAACCATTCACTATTTAATTTATATCAAGCAGAAATATAGCTAAAACCACTTAAGTGAATTGTTTTTTTATAAATTACCATATCGATTTTTAACAATTTTTTGAAAATCGCTAAACTTTTGCTATATTAGTGTCATTACGTTTTATCCTATAACTTTGCTATTGCTATAGCTAAACATTCACTAGTTAATTTATATCAAGCCGAAATATAGCTAAAATAAATTGTGTGAAGATTTTTTTAATGAATCACCATTTCGATTTTTAAAATTTTTTTGACAATCGCTAAAGTTTGCAATATTAGTGTCATTACGTTTTGTCTTATAACTTTGCTATGACCATAGATAACCATTCACTATTTAATTCATATCAAGCCAAAATATAGTTAAAACCACCTATGTAAATATTTTTTTTATAAATCACCATTTCGATTTTTAACAATTTTTTGAAAATCGCTAAAGTTTGCTATATTAGTTTCATTACGTTTTATCCTATAACTTTGCTATGGCCATAGCTAACCATTCACTATTTAATTTGTATCAAGCCGAAATATAGCTAAAACCACTTATGTGATAATTTTTTTTATAAATCACCATTTCGATTTATAACAATTTTTTTAAAATCGCTAAAGTTTAGTATAGTAGTGTCATTACGTTTCATCTTATAACTTTGCTATTGCTATAGCTAAACATTCACTACTTAATTTATATTAAGCCGAAATATAGCTAAAATAATTTTTGTGAAGAATTTTTTAATAAATCACCATTTCGATTTTTCACGTTTTTTTAAATATTGCTAGTTTGCAATATTAGTGTCATTACGTTTTATCTTATAACTTTGCTATGGCTATAGCTAACCATTCACTATTTAATTTATGTCAAGCCAACATATATCTAAAACCACTTATGTGAAATTTTTTTTTATAAATCACCATTTCGATTTTTAACAATTTTTTGAAAATCGCTAAACTTTCGCTATATTTGTGTTACTACGTTTTATCTTACAACTTTGCTATGGCCATAGCTAACCATTCACTATTTAATTTATATCAAGCCGAAATATAGCTAAAACCAGCTATGTAAATATTTTTTTTATAAATCACCATTTAGATGTTTAACAATTTTTTAAATATCGCTAAAGTTTGCAATATTAGTGTCATTACGTTTTATCTTATAACTTTGCTATGGCCATAGCTAACTATTCACTATTTAATTTATATCAAGCCGAAATATAGCTAAAACCATTTATGTGAAGAATTTTTTTATAAATCAATATTTCGATTTTTAACAATTTTTTGAAAGTCGCTAAAGTCTGCAATATTAGTGTCATTACGTTTTATCTTATAACGTTGCTACGGCCATATCTAACCATTCACTATTTAATTTATATCAAGCCGAATTATAGATAAAACCACCTATGTGAAGAATTTTTTTATAAATCACCATTTCGATTTTTCACAATTTTTTGAAAATCGCTAAAGTTTGCAATATTAGTGTCATTACGTTTTATCTTACAACTTTGCTGTGGCCATAGCTAACCATTCACTATTTAATTTATATCAAGGCAAAATATAGCTGAAACCACTTATGTAAAATTATTTTTTATAAATCACCATTTCGATTTTTAACAATTTTTTGAAAATCGCTAAACTTTTGCTATATTAGTGTCATTACGTTTTATCCTATAACTTTGCTATTGCTATAGCTAAACATTCGCTAGTTAATTTATATCAAGCCGAAATATAGCTAAAATAATTTGTGTGAAGATTTTTTTAATGAATCACCATTTCGATTTTTAACAATTTTTTGAAAATCGCTAAAGTTTGCAATATTAGTGTCATTACGTTTTATCTTATAACTTTGCCATTTCTATAGCTAACCATTCACTATTTAATTTATGTCAAGCCAACATATATCTAAAACCAATTATGTGATTTTTTTTTAAATCACCATTTCGATTTTTCACAATTTTTTGAAAATCGTTAAAGTTTGCTATATTAGTTTCATTACGTTTTATCTTATAACTTTGCTATGGCCATAGCTAACCATCCACTATTTAATTTGTATCAAGCCGAAATATAGCTAAAACCACTTATTTGATACATTTTTTTATAAATCACCATTTCGATTTATAACAATTTTTTTAAAATCGCTAAAGTTTACTATAGTAGTGTCATTACGTTTCATCTTATAACTTTGCTATTGCTATAGCTAAACATTCAATACTTAACTTATATTAAGCCGAAATATAGCTAAAATAATTTTTGTGAAGTTTTTTTTTAATAAATCACCATTTCGATTTTTCACAATTTTTTAAAAATTGCTAAAGTTTGCAATATTAGTGTCATTACGTTTTATCTTATAACTTTGCTATGGCTATAGCTAACCATTCACTATTTAATTTATGTCAAGCCAACATATATCTAAAACCACTTATGTCAAATATTTTTTTTTATAAATCACCATTTCGATTTTTAACATTTTTTTGAAAATCGCTAAACTTTTGCTATATTTGTGTTATTACGTTTTATCTTACAACTGTGCTATGGCCATAGCTAACCATTCACTATTTAATTTATATCAAGCCAAAATATAGCTAAAACCATTTATGTGAAGAATTTTTTTATAAATCACTATTTCGATTTTTAACAATTTTTTGAAAATCGCTAAAGTCTGCAATATTAGTGTCATTACGTTTTATCTTATAACTTTGCTACGGCCATATCTAACCATTCACTATTTAATTTATATCAAGCCGAATTATAGATAAAACCACCTATGTGAAGAATTATTTTATAAATCACCATTTCGATTTTTCACAATTTTTTAAAAATTGCTAAAGTATGCTATATTATTGTCATTACGTTTTATCTTATAACTTTGCTATGGCCATAGCTAACCATTGACTATTTAATTTGTATCAAGCCGAATTATAGATAAAAATATTCATGTAAAGAATTCTTTTATAAATCACCATTTCGATTTTTCAGAATTTTTTGAAAATCGCTAACGTTTGCTATATTAATGACATTACGTTTTATTTTATATCTTTGCTATTTCCATAGCTAACCATTCACTATTTAATTTGTATCAAGCCAAAATATAGCTAAAACCACTTATGTGATGAATTTTTTTATAATCACCATTTCGATTTATAACAATTTTTTGAAAATCGCGAAAGTTTGCTATATTAGTGTCAATGCGTTTTATCTTATAACTTTGCTATGGCCATAGCAAACCATTCACTATTTAAATTTAAATGAAGCTGAAATATAGCTAAAACCATTTATATGAAGAATTTTTCATAAATCACCATTTGGAGTTTTTTTTACACATATTTTTAAACTATCCCTAAAATCTTTCTTCGTTTGTATATAGTGTACGATTCAAATCCATATCGGGGTTAACAAAATTGATTTTGAATTATCCGATTTGTTATCCTGACTTTCTCTGTAAGGGGTTAATCAACACATATAATTCCTTCAACATATTACATACACATACTAGTATCTATTATTTATCTAACTTTGTAAATTATAATTATTTTATATATCCGGTTTTCCGAATATCAGGCTCGACGTTCAAACTTTCCCACATTGGTCTTTGTAGTGTTTCGATTACATTTTTTTTTGTCGGGAAAAATTTTTTCCCCCGAATTATTCGATAATTCCCTTTATTTTCCGAATAAATACTAAACCCTTGTCTGCTTTTATTTATTTATAAAATTTAGGGGCTCCACGCGATCGGAAACAAATCCGCAAAGGGCTGGTCGTTCGTTCCATAAATACGCGCATCGATTTTGAATAATTCACGTCCGTTCGCGGAATGCGGGCTGGGGGTGGCGGGCGCCGCAAAAAAAAATATAACAGGCAACAAATTGCGAAAGTATCCGGCGAGGGGGAAAAGTTTACACGCCACGCTCTGGCGGGCGCGCAAAGGCGCGACACACGAGTTTCCGCCCTGATAAAAAAAGGGAAATAAAAAAAATAAAACTGAGGGTTGTGATTATGGTTAGAAAATTTGTAATTGAATGTTTTTTTCAATTCGATTTGAACGGTACAACTTTTCCAATTGATTCCAGTGCAAACTAATTAAAAGTTTATATGAAAATCGTAATTTAAACTCACATTAGTAACATATACCTTGTATATCTTACAAAAAAAGTATATAAATATAATATATTATCAATTTTATAAAGTAAAATTAAATGATGTAATTGAAATTTCTATTTTGCATTTAACACCTCTACTAGTTTTATTGTTGTAAGAACATAAAAACGATTGTAGAATCAATAAAAATTGCTTGCACCTGAAAAATTGTATATTTTCCAAAAAAAGTAATTAGATTTTAAAACATATACAGTTTTATAAAGTAGAATTAAATAAATCACCTGAATTTTCTATTTTCAATACAGTATCTCGGCTAGTTTTATAATTGTAATGATAAAAAGTTTTTTAAACAATATTATTTTGAAAATCGCAAAAGTTTCAGTGTCATTACGTTTTTATTACAACTAATTATAGAATATATATTAATTTGAAAACAGAAAATTCATGAGTATCATTTAATTTTACTTTATAATATTGTATAAATTACAAATTTCTTATTTTTGATGTTGTTAGATAAAGTTACTTTAACGATTGAAGAATCTGAAAAAATTACTTGCAAATGAAAGCTAGTATATCTTATAATAATAGTCATAAGGTTTGTAAATATATACAGGTTTTTCAAGTAAAATTTAATGAGATACGTCCATTTTCCATTTTAAATTTTATATCACTGTTACTTTTATAAGTGTAATGGCACAACATTGCTTGGATAATTGAAGAATCACTAAAACTTGCTATCAACTAAATGCATGTATGTCTTTCTAAAAATGTAATGAATTTTAAAATAAATACAGTATTATAAAGTAGAATTAAATTCATGTTCAATTGTCACTTAAACATTAAAAAATTCTGCTAATTTTATGGTTGTATTGACATAAAATTACTTTGACGATTGTAGAATTAATAAAAATTCCTTGTGACTGTAATCTTATATATCGTCCCAATAATAAATATACACAGTTTTATAAATTAAAATTGAATGAGCTACCTGAATAATTCATATCTAATTTAACATATCTGCTAGTTTTATAGTTGCCAAGGACATGAAGTAACTTTAACGATGGGATTAATTTCAACTAAAAGTAATGGTTGTTAGCTCATTAATTGACTTCTGTAATGTGGTAACAAATCAAAAATAGCCCAAACCGAACCGCAAACATGTTTCATATTAATCAACAAGCACCCAAGTTGATAGTTCTCGGTCGTCCTTTTGCTAGGGTCGGTTTACAAAGTTTGGCGAGCGAGCGAGCGTAGTAACCCCAGGTGGAAGTTTTCGCATTCGCATTTCTTGGGAGTAGGTCTGTAAATTCAAACCGTTCGTGGGGGTGGTAATAATAGCGGGCGTATCTGGGTCGCCGCCTCGTGCCCCTCCGGAGGATGGATGATTTAAACAAATTGCGGGGCGGCGACGGCGGCGGCGATGTCACAGCACAGGGCAGACCAACCTGGTGATCCCGATGAATTATCGAAAGTGCCGGCTTAATAGAGATCGATGATGCTGCGGGCCGATTGCACTGGTTAATGTTTAATACGGTTGAAATCTGGGGGGTGAGACGAATTTGTTTCGATTTAAAAGTCTTATAGTTTTATAGTTGGTGCGACATGAAGTTGCTGTAGCACGAATAAATATTGCTTATAGTTCAAACTTTTTATGACAAAATAATAATAATGAGATTTATATATATATATATATATATATATATATATATATATATATATATATATATTACATCTTGATATGTACAATATATTTTTATATACACACATGCACACAAATATTCACTTATGTCTGAGAAAACATGGTGTTTTCCCCCTCTCTTCACCTCAGAATTTGTGGGCTTTATCTCATCCCGGGCTATCGGTATCATGGGATGTATGTAGTTTGTCGTTTTTTAAAGTAAAATTGAATGAAACACCCAAATTTTCTATTTACTAGTTCATCAGCTTAACTTTTGAAACGTTCTAATTTATAATACTGAACATATTTAGAATATATTTAGGGATTGTCAATACTAGTAGATTTAATCTCAAGCTATAGCGTTTTATTTTTATCTTAATAAATCTCAATAAAATACACAAAGAGTAGATGTAAAAAAATCCCAAATATTCAGATTGATTTTTGCAATCTCTTTATAATACTGAATGTACTTAGAAAATACTGGGGATTTTAAGAAGTTCTTGTAGGTTTAAGTTAGAGTTATGTGTATGAAGACTGTAAGATAATAATCAAGAAAAATATCTCTAGAAATGTAGTAACATTTCAATTCTTATAAGAAAATCATAGTTACTAATTCGACTGATTGAACAATTATATATAAAACTCATTTATTTCGAAAGATCATTAAATTATCTTTCAATTCGCATATGAATGAATATTATGAGATAACAGTCAAGAAAGATATCTTCAGAAATGTTGCAACATTTCAATTTTAACAAGAGAATCGTAGTTACCAATCAAATCAGCAAATATTTCTATCGAAAACTAATCATTATGGGAAGATAATTAAATTATTTTTCGATTGGAGTAAGAATGAATACTGTAAGTTACCAATGAAGAAAGATATCTCTAGAAATGTTGTAGCATTTCAATTCTTACAAGAAAATCATAGTTAATAATTAAAGCATCAAATATTTCTATCGAAAACTAATAATTTTCGAAAGATAATTAAATTATCTTTCGTTTTAAGTGAGATTGAAGACTGTAAGATAATAATTAAGAAAGATTAAGAATACTGTGAAATAACGCTTAAGAAATATATCTCTAGAGATGTTGTAACATCTCTATCCTTACAAGAAGTCATAGTTACTAATTAAACCAGCAACTATTACTATCGTAAACTGATTATTTTTGAAAGGGAATTAAATTATCTATCGATTGGAGTCAGAATGAAATCTGTAAGATAACAACCTATAAAGATATCTCTAGAAATATTGTAACATTTCAAGTCTTACAAGAAAATCATAGTTACTAATTAAACGGGCAACGATTTCTATCGAGAACTAATCACTTTCGAAAGATAATTAATATATATTTCGATTATAGTGAGAATGAAGACTTTTTTGATAGTTATCTTACAGATAACTATCAAAAAAGATATCTTTGAAATATTGTAATATTTCAATTCTTACAAGAAAATCATAATTACTAATTAAATCAGTAACCATTTCTATCGTAAACTGATCAATTTCCAAAGATAATTAAATTATCCTTCGATTGGAGTGAGAATGAAGACTTTAAGATAACAATCTAGAAAGATATCTCTACAAATGTTGTAACATTTCAAGTCTTACAAGACAATCATAGTTACTAATTAAACCGGCAACGATTTCTATCGAGAACTAATCACTTTCGAAAGATAATTAATTTATATTTCGATTATAGTGAGAATGAAGACTTTTTTGATAGTTATCTTACAGATAACTATCAAAAAAATATCTTTGAAATATTGTAACATTTCAATTCTTACAAGAAAATCATAATTACTAATTAAATCAGTAACCATTTCTATCGTAAACTGATCAATTTCCAAAGATAATTAAATTATCCTTCGATTGGAGTGAGAATGAAGACTTTAAGATAACAGTCTAGAAAGATATCTCTAGAAATGTTGTAACATTTCAATTCTCACAAGAAAATCATAATTACTAATTAAATCAGTAACTATTTCTATCGAAAACTCATCATTTTCGAAAGATAATTAAATTATCTTTCGACTGGAGTGAGAAAGATGACTGTAATATCAGAATCAAGAAAGATATGTCTAGAAATATTATAACATTTCAATTCCTACAAGAAAATCAATATACTAATTTAATCAGTAACTATTTCTACCGAAAACTGATAATTTTCGAAATATAATAAATTTATCTTTAGATTGAAATGAGAATGAAGACTGTAAGATAACAATCTAGAAAGATATCTCTAGAAATATTGTAACATTTCAATTCTCACAAGAAAATCATAATTACTAATTAAATCAGGAAACTATTTCTATCGAAAACTCATCATTTTCGAAAGATAATTAAATTATCTTTCGACTGGAGTGAACAATCCAGAAAGATATCTCTGGAAATGTAGTAACATTTCAATTTTTACAAGAAAGTCATAATTACTAATTAAATCAGTAACTAATTCTATCAAAAACTGATCACCTTTGAAAGATAATTAATTTATCTTTCGATTGGAGTGAGAATAAAGACTTTAAGATAACAGTCAAAAAAGATATCTCTAAAAATGTAGTAACATTTCAAATGTTACAAAGATATCATTATTACTATTATTACTAATTAAATCAGTACCTATTTCTATAGAATACCGCTAATTTTCGAAAGATAATTTATCTTTCGATTGTATTGAGAATGAAGACTCTACGATAACTATCAAGAAATATATCTCTACAAATATTGTAACATTTCAATTCTTACAAAAATTCATTGTTACTTATTAGACCAGCAAATATTTCTATCTAAAACTCATCAATTTCGAAAGATAATTAAAATATCTTTCGTTTGGAGTGAGAATGAAGACTGTAAGAAAACAATCAAGAAAGATATCTCTAGAAATATTGTAACACTTCAATTCTTACAAGAAAATCATAATTACTAATTAAATCAGTAACTATTTCAATCAAAAACTCATCAGTTTCGAAAGATAATTAAATTATGCTTCTATTGGAGTGAGAATAAACACTGTAAGATAACAATCAAGAAAAATACTCTAGAAAAGTTGTAGCATTTCAATTCATAGAAGAAAATTATAGATATTAATTAAACCAGCAACTACTTCTATCGAAAACTAATCATTTCGATTGCAGTGAGAATGAAAATGTAAAATAACAATCAAGAAAGTTATCTCTAGAAATATTGTAACATTTCAATTCTTACAAAAACTCATAGTTACTAATTAAACCAGCGAATATTTCTATCGAAAACTCATAATTTATGAAAAATAATTAAATTATCTTTCGATTGGAGTGAGAATCAAAACTATAAAACTACAATCAATACAGATATCTCTTGAAATGTTGTAGCATTTCAATTCATACAAGAAAATCATAGTTACTAATTAAACCAGGAACTATTTCTATCAAAAACGGATCATTTTTGAAAGATCATTAAATTATCTTTCGATTGCAGTGAGAATGAAGACTGTAAGATAACAATCAAGAAAGATATCTCTGGAAATGTAGTAACATTTCAATTGTTATAACAAAGTCATATTTACTAATTAAATCAGTAACTATTTCTATCAAAAACTGATCACCTTTGAAATATAATTAATTTATCTTTCGATTGGAGTGAGAATAAAGACTTTAAGATAACAGTCAAGAAAGATTTGTCTAGAAATGTAGTAACATTTCAATTACTACAAAAAAAAAATCATTATTATTATTATTTCTATCGAATACTGTTCATTTTTGAAAGATAATTTATCTTTCGATTGTATTGAGAATGAAGACTCTACAATAACTATCAAGCAAGATATCTCTACAAATGTTGTAACATTTCAATTCTTACAAATATTCATAGTTACTAATTAGACCAGCAAATATTTCTATCTAAAACACATCAATTTCGAAAGATAATTAAATTGTCGTTCGTTTGGAGTAAGAATGAAGACTGTAAGAAAACAATCAAGAAAGATATCTCTAGAAATATTGTAACATTTATTATTAATTAATTATTAATTAAATCAGTAACTATTTCGATCGAAAACTAATCAGTTTCGAAATATAATTAAATTATCCTTCTAATGGAGTGAGAATAAACACTGTAAGATAACAATAAAGAAAGATACTCTAGAAAAGTTGTAGCATTTCAATTCATAGAAGAAAATCATAGATATTAATTAAACCAGCAACTATTTCTATCTAAAACTAATTATTTTCGAAAGATAATTAAACTATCTTTAAATTTCAGTGAGAATGAAGACTGTAAGCTAACAATCAAGAAAGATATCTCTAGAAATATTGTAACATTTCAATTCTTACAAAAACTCATAGTTACTAATTAAACCAGCAAATATTTCTATTGAAAATTCATAATTTATGAAAAATAATTAAATTATCTATCTCTCTATCTATCTATCTATCTATCTATTATCTATTATCTTCAACATTGAAATAGGATCTATCTATCTATCTATCTATCTATCTATCTATTATCTATTATCTTCAACATTGAAATAGGATCTATATCCTATTTCAACATTGAAGGATTGAAATGAATTAATTAACGCCTTACAGAGAAACAGGATGACAATTTGGATAATTTATTCAATGATTTAAAATCAATTGTGTATACATACCCCAATTCGCATTTCAATCGTACGCTGAGGACAAACGAAAAGAGATTTTATTGTGTAGTTAAAAATTATAAGAATCTCTTGTGTGTCGGTGACTTTTTTTGTTGTATATTGTATATTGCGGGGTGGTAAAAGGCGGGTTGAAAACAAAGCGCACTTTCTGTCGCCTACGAACAAACCCTCGTTTCGCGAGATTTCCTCCGGACAATGGCCCTGCGAGATTTTTTTGCGCCCTTTTCTCTCGCCGGCCATTACTTTTTACACCACCCCCGCCCGTGCCGCCTGCTGAATAACTTATTTCGCGTAAAAAGCGCCGTTCCAACTCCAATGAAATCTAAATCGAACTAAGAAGTAGTCTAGAGGGAGGCATGGGAGGTTCGCAAAGGGCGATTGGAATACCCAAACACGATCAGTAGTAGAGTCACCCTTTTTTTTATTGTAATTACCATAGGGGATGATGTTAGTAGTATTAGGTTGAGATTAAATATCGATTAAACTTTGAATTAAAGTTTGAAAAATGTGAAACATTTTATATATAATCTATAGCATTCAGGAACAAACTAAGTATGTAATATATCGTTACATCAATATACGTGTATGTTGAACTCGAGAAGCTTTGTACAGTTTTATTAATAAATAAAGTATTACAAAATGCAAAAACGAAAAACTTACCTTATATTTTCCGCGCGGGCTGCCTCCCCCATTTCATCACTCGCAAGCCCTGCCGTCTGAAACAAAACAAGAAAAATGTATAGAAGCATATTACGCGAATATGCCTTTTATTGCTGAAAGTGCAGGTGGAAAGAGAGGACATAATTCGAGCGTAGCCGCCGCCGCCCCCCCGAGGCAAGCAATTTATGAAAATGCGGGCGAACAAAGCGCGACAACGCCGGCAGCGAATATTTTTCGTCGTTTGCATTAAAAGCGAGCCTTAATTAACTAATTAAGGGGCCGTTTGACGCGAAAAACGGGCGACCGGGGAAGTTGTTCCATTATGCCGGCGAGATTTAGAGAGCCAGCGACTGTCTGGGGCGCGAATAATCGCCCGCTATCGGAAATTAATAACGACCACACACCACCCACAGTGGGATGGGGTGGCGACTTGTTGCGGAACTAACTAAGCTGCGGCTTGTCGACATGTGGGTAGTTCAACATTTCCAACAGTTCTGGATTTGTTACAGAACTATTCCACTAATAAATTTGCTGCGTGGTTAAATAATCCGATGTGGGGGTATCCAAATATAATTGAAAAATCAGTTTCATAAACTATAGTACAACAGTTTCAGAATGCAGTATTATTTCTTAATTTAGAGTAGCTAGTAAAGTCACAATGATGGGAAGTTCTTAAATGTAATTTCTATGCGAATTACTTACGATTACAATAATTGTAATAAATCAAATTCAATTCCTTTAATTTAATTTGTATAACCGTTTTCAATTACACGTTTCAAAAACGTGGGATAACTTATAAATTTTACTCGACTATTAAGATTACAGTGATGTACTGTTGTTACATATTTGTAATTAATTCATTCATTCATATATATTTCCACCAACACTAATATTTTTTACAATTCTATTTTTTTTTGTGCGACGTGCAATTATATATATATATATATATATATATATATATATAAATTTAATAATGATTATGTTTTTAGAAATTCTGAAGAAAATCGAAAAAAGAATCAAATTTCATCAAAAATTGAAAGGACTTTTGCAGCCATTTTATCGTTATGTTTTTATCTAGCCGAATAAACTTATTTTCTGATAATAAAAAAAAATTATGTTGCTATTCTTTTTTTTACTTCCTAAAAAATGCCTGAAATTACTGAAAATGTTGATTTTGATTGAAAAATCAAGTTTTTACAAGCGATTACAAACTTAAAATATGATTTCTAGTTACTGAAATGACAGTATTTTGAAAATTTGAAATAAAAAAATTAAATAGATTTTCTTACAGCCTGAAAAAAACATCAAATATATAGCTATTGGTTTTCAATTAATATATCCAAAAAAATGTAGTAATGATATACATATTTCTGATTATAATTTTAAATTAGATTACGAAAACAATCCAAAACTGCATCATACATATATTTTTTTCTTACGAGAAACTAGTTTTATGGGTTTCTAAATTTTAGTTTTCACATGAATTTATTCGTTAATAACTAAAAAAAATAGCACCTATATTCACCTCCGATGTTTTGAGTATGCAAAATTTGCAAATACAAACGATTTGACCAAAAGCAATTAAATATCTAACATTTTCTCACAAAACACAATCAATTGTTTGCCTAAATCCGCTTGTTTTTAATTGAAAACTCGGCCGCACAAAAAAAAAACGCGTGCGCCGGAAAACTCGGGCGCTTATTAAAACGGCGTTCGTATTTAGGGTATGGGATGGGGGGGGCGGCAGTCCAATTAAACGGCTCAAATTGGAGCCGGCAATTGCAACTCGCGTCACGCCAGCCAATTTAGCGCTGGCAATAGTTACGATTGCCACAAATTGTGATTTAAACAGCACAATCAAGTCATATGAACGGGAACGTTTAAAACGCTCTAGGATAGTGTTTAGCAAAGTGGGCGAGACCGCCCCCTAGGGGGCATTGGAAAGTTAGCGGGGGCGATAACTTGAAAGATTACTGAATAATCACAAAATGTAAGATAATTAAGAAAAGGCATTCGGTCATGTATCTATCGTATAAAAAAGAAGTTGAAATTTGTAGGTACTTTAATTTTAGTGTAGAATCGTCAATCTATAGGGAAATTTCGTGTTTTTATACGCCAAATCGAAGATAATTTCATATTCTTTAAGATAACTGGGAAAAAAGTTAGAATTTTTTCAAGTTTTAGTGTGGAATGGCCATGATTATGCCAGTGGCTTGATTGGCTTATCTATCAACATATCTATGGAGAAATTTAATATTTTTTAAACGCCAAATGAAAGATAATTTGATATTCTTTAAGATAATTCAGAAAAAAGATAGATTTTGTTTTAGTGTAGAATGGCCATGACTTGCATTATGGCAGTGACTTTATTGACCGCTCTATCAACATATCTATGACGAAAATTTATATTTTTGATACTCCATATCCAAGATAATTTTATATTCTTTAAGATAAATGAGAAAAAAGTTAGAATTTTGTTCTAGTTTTAGGGTAGAATGGCCATGACTTGCATTATGCCAGTGGCTTGATTTTCTTCTCTATCGACATATCTATGAAGACTATTTATGTTTTTGATACTCCATATCCAAGATAATTTCATATTCTTTAAGATAAATGAGAAAAAAGTTAGAATTTTGTTCTAGTTTTAGGGTAGAATCGCCATAACTTGCATTATGGCAGTGGCTTGATTTTCTTCTCTATCGACATATCTATGTAGAAAATTTATGTTTTTTATACTACATATCCAAAATAATTTCATGTTCTTCAAGATAAATGAGAAAAAAGTTAGATTTGTGTTTCTAGTTTTAGTGTAGAATGGCCATGACTTGCATTATGCCAGTAGCTTCAATTTCTTCCTTATCGATATGTCTATGAGGAAATTTTATATTTTTGATACACCATATAGAAGATAATTTCATGTTCTTTAAGATAAATGAGAAAAAAGTTAGAATTTTGTTCTAGTTTTAGGGTAGAATGGCCATGACTTGCATTATGTTAGTGGCTTGATTGTCTTCTCTATCGATATATCTATGAAGAAATGTTATGTATTTGATACTTCATATCAAAGATAATTTCATATTCTTTAAGATAAATGAGAAAAAAATTAGAATTTCGTTTTAGTTTTAGGGTAGAATCGCCATGACTTGCATTATGCCAGTGGCTTAATTTTCTTCTCTATCGACATATCTATAAAGAAAATTGCTGTTTTTTATACTCCATACCCAAGATAATTTCATATTATTTAAGATAAATGAGAAAAAAGTTAGAATTTTTTTCTAGTTTTAGTGTAGAATTGCCATGACTTGCATTATGCCAGTGACTTGATTGTCTTCTTTATCGACATATCTATGAAGAAAATTTAAGTTTTTGATACACCATATCGAAGATAATTTCATGTTCTTTAAGATAAATGAGAAAAAAGTTAGACTTTTTAGTGTAGAATGGACATGACTTGCATTATGCCAGTGGCTTGTTTGGCTTATCTACCGACATATCGATGGGGAAATTTAATAGTTTTTATACGCGAAATTGAAGATAATTTCATATTCTTTAAGACAACTGAGAAAAAAGTTGGATTTTTTCTCAAGTTTTAGTGCAGAATGGTCATGATTTGCATTATGCCAGTGGCTTGATTTGCTTATCTATCGACATATCTATGAAGTAATTTCATGTTTTTTATACGCCATAACGAAGATAATTTCAAATTCTTTGAGATAACTGATAAAAAAGTTAGAATTAATTTTCAAGTTTTACTATAGAATTGCCAGGAGTTTTTGACACACCAAATCCAAGATAATTTTATATTCTTTAAGATAATATAGAAAAAATTGTAATTAGTTTGAAGTTTTTGTGTAAAATCGTCGTCTTGATAAAATAATTGAGACATTTTTTTTAATTAATTTTAAATTTTAGTTTTAAGTTTAGAATGATCATGCCAGTATTTATACATGTCCCAGCTTTTCCCATATTTTCCTACATTTTCTGATATTGTCTTATATTTTTCCACATATTGTCCACATATTTTCACACATTTTTTTTCCCATTTTCACTCATTTTCTCATATTTTCTCATATTTTCCCACATTATCCCAAATTTTCTCAAATGTACTCAAATGTACTCAAATTTTCTCAAATTTTCTAAAATTTTCTAAAATGTTCTCAAATTTTCTCAATGTTCACAAATTTTCTCATGTGTTCCGAATTTTCTCAAATTTTCACAGATTTTCTAAATGTTTCCCAGATTTTTTCAAACTTTCCAATAATAATAATAATAGTCTGCGAATCTACACTCTAGACAGGGCTGATATTTAGGGCTGATACTTAGAGCCCGTGGGCTACTAAAAATAATGCACCTCCCTTCAAAAGAATATAAAGATATGCACATATATAATATTTCATTTCACTGATGTTTGGGCAAAAGGGCTTAAGTCAGGATATGTAAAGTTTACAAGCCGTTTGTACCAGTCATGGCCATTCTACACTAAAACTTGAAAAAAATTGTAACTTTTTTTACAGTTATCTTAAAGATTATGAAATTATCTTCGATTTGGTGTGACAAAAACTTAAAATGTCCCCTTACATATGTCGATAGATAAGCCAATCAAGCTACTGACATAATGGAAGTCGTGGCCATTCTACACTAAAACTTGAAAAAAATTGTAACTTTTTTCAAAGTTATCTTAAAGATTATTAAATTATCTTCAATTTGGTGTGACAAAAAGTTAAAATTTCCCCTTACATATGTCGATAGATAAGCTAATCAAGCTACTGACATAATAAAAGTCGTGGCCATTCTACACTAAAACTTGAAAAAAATTGTAACTTTTTTCAAAGTTATCTTAAAGATAATTAAATTATCTTCGCTTTGGTGTGATAAAAACTTAAAATTTCTTTATACATATGTCGATAGATAAGCCAATCAAGCCACTGACATAATGGAAGTCATGGCCATTCTACACTAAAACTTGAAAAAAATTGTAACTTTTTTCAAAGTTATCTTAAAGATTTTTAAATTATCTGCGATTTGGTATGACAAAAACTTAAAATTTCCCCATACATATGTCGATAGATAAGCCAATCAAGCCACTGACATAATGGAAGTCATGGCCATTCTACACTAAAACTTGAAAAAAATTGTAACTTTTTTCACAGTTATCTTAAAGATTTTTAAATTATCTGCGATTTGGTATGACAAAAACTTAAAATTTCCCCATACATATGTCGATAGATAAGCCAATCAAGCCACTGACATAATGGAAGTCATGGCCATTCTACACTAAAACTTGAAAAAAATTGTAACTTTTTTCACAGTTATCTTAAAGATTATGAAATTATCTTCGATTTGGTGTGACAAAAACTTAAAATTTCCCCTTACATATGTCGATAGATAAGCTAATCAAGCTACTGACATAATGGAAGTCGTGGCCATTCTACACTAAAGCTTGAAAAAAATTATAACTTTTTTCACAGTTATCTTAAAGATTATGAAATTATCTTTGATTTGGTGTGCCAAAAACTTAAAATTTCCCCATACATATGTCGATAGATAAGCCAATCAAGCTACTGACATAATGGAACTCGTGGCGATCCTACACTACAACTTGAAAAAAATTCTGCTCTTTCCATTGGTACAAACAACTTGGAAACTTTACATTTCCTGACTTAAGCCCTTTTGCGCAAAGAAAACAGTGATTTAGAACCGATGATTTAGTTCATTTTGTCGCGAAAAGTTATTGAATCAAAATAACTAGATGCTACCAGAGCTACCTGCAGAGAGAATTTTATGTTTTATAAAAATAAAAAATTTATGTATAATAATAAAAATTAAAAAAACTAATAACTGATAATATCAAAATAAACGCGCGCCCGCAAAGGGCCTGCGATGCAGGGTTATAGGTTATTTATCCCTGTGGTTGAAGTAGGGGGCTCTAGGAGAAAAGTATATACCAATTTAGGGGAAAATATAGTTATACGCCCAGCTCAGTAACTGAGTGGTTAGAGGCGTCGTCAGCCTCGTATTGAGCATTGGGGAGCGTGAGTTCGATCCCCAGCGGGGAGAGAATTTTCGCGAATAATCTTTCACAGTTTCTCAGACGTTTTCTGTGAAGCTAAGGTAAATATCGGGTGATTAAACTCCTCTGAGCTTCTCCCTTGACCGGCGGAAAAGCCTCACGGCTGATAGCCCAATAAAGGTAGAAGTTTTTTTTTATAGTTATACATGTTGTCAAAACAATTGGTACTCGGGGAAGAACACTAAATTGAAAATAAATGTCATCCGAATTTGAACATTATTTTAAAAGGTTTCGCATCTAGTAATTTACAGAGACATCTCTTACCTCGGCGAGTTTTCAGCAGGAAATAAAACTGTAAATTGAAAAGGAAAAGGAATTTCTTGAGCTGTTCCTGTCGACTTTATCTGAAAATACGTTCCCGGGGAATCCCCGCGTATCACTAGCTCTATTCATGTGAGACGCGAGCTTATTTATGTTCATTCGGGGGGGGT
Source organism: Lordithon lunulatus (assembly GCA_963942505.1). Taxonomy (NCBI): domain Eukaryota; kingdom Metazoa; phylum Arthropoda; class Insecta; order Coleoptera; family Staphylinidae; genus Lordithon; species Lordithon lunulatus. The sequence continues at coordinate 38,089,032 of OZ012675.1, read as the reverse complement.
GGCACGTGCTGATACCCACCCCCCATGCACCGCACACACTCACATGCACGCCGCAGTTGTTGTCCAAGGGGGTAATTTAATATCCCCCACACACTCACCCCAGCAGCCGACCTTTCGCACGGCGTGAGCGAAATTGCTGGTCATCGCAAGCCCCCACGGGATTTCCACCGGCGACGATCGATTACGGGCCGCCCCCAAATGGGATCCGAAACGAAAAAGTAATACCGGGGGAGAAGGGAGCGCGCAGCAATTTCCCGGTTCGCCCCGTGTAGGGTTAAGCCGCGGGAAAGCCGCGGAGACAAATTCATGTGAGACTCCCCAAAAAATTGAATTGCATAAATATTTGCTGATTTATTGGTGGGCTGAAATAGATGGCAGCTTATGGAAATAGCTGCGCTTTTACAATTTCCGTTTGGCCTTTGATGAAAAAAAAACCCGGAGCGGGCACGTCCAAATTAGAATTTTAAGCCGCCCCCGTCGTCAATTTCGATTACGCCGCCGCCTCCCGTGCAAAGTTTCTGCATTATAAAGTTCCAATGCCGTCGGGCGCGGGTCGGAGGCGGCGCCTTTATCGGCGGCGGTTCGCCTGTTTATATCTGCATCTCTGCGACGCTGCCGCCGCCGTTACAAATTCCTATTGCTACTTTAATTTCGTTGCTCGTTGCAGATGGATTGATGATGCGAGTCGGAAAAGTGTGCGCGAGTTATATGAAAAGTTTCAAACGGAAATGGTTTTCATGTGTGCCAGGGGGGAGGGAATTAAAGTATAAATTCAACGATGGGGACGTTTACGGAATTACTTTTATTTAACCTGATAAAAATTATGTTTTATGATTTATAATGCTTGAAACTTCAAGTTTATAGAATTTAAAGACTTTCAGCACTGCACTCTTCAATAAATTGCCAATAGTTTACTTGTAGTGATATCAAAACTAGTTAGATGAGAAGTGTAAATATAATTTATTAAGGGCCGGTTCTACAATTAATATTTAACTGGAGAATAAGGCTATACGTGGAATATATTTGATATATTACATTTACAAGTCGTTTATACCAGTCATGACCATTGTACACTAAAACTTGAAAAAATTGTAACTTTTTTCACAGTTATCTTAAAGAATATGAATATATCTTCGATTTGGTGTGACATCAATATCTCAAACTTATTCCACGAATATCCTTATTCTCCGGTTAAATGTCACTTGTAGAACGAGCCCTAAGTGGTATAAAACTTCAAACTAAATTAATATAACTTTAAAATTAAAGAAGTCACAGTGCCTTAATTTAAACATTTAAATTATTGTAATATCTGTTATCAAAACGCTCAATTATTCTAAATAATTATGAAACTTATTAAGAAAAATGTTTAGAAAAAAAAATCTTAATATGACTTTATATAACCGTGAGGATTTTTCGCCGGTACAGGAGGAGTTTAATCACCATCAAAAGAAATAAAGCGCTAATATTTGTTTTCATAAGACTTAAAATTTAAAAACTGTTTAAAAAATATAATTAATTCACAAATAAACTCAATAAAATAGTTCTCGCTGTAATTCCACTTTGTGTGCCTAATAATTTAACACAAACCCTCTCAATTAAAATAAACCTCATTACGGAAGTAATTACGTAAAGCAAATTTATAAAATCGATCGCGCATTACGCCCGTCACAAATCGGATTTATTAATAAACGCAGCCGGCGTTTTCCACCAAACGCAAAAGCGCCTTTGCGCGTGATTTAAATGAAATATATTCCCCACCACCAACCCCCTCATTCGTTCGCCGAATTTAACCCGAAATTAAAAATATAAATCCCCGTATCGCTCAACTGGGGGCGGTGTTAATCAATTACCAGCTGCATTGAATGTTATCAGTTTTATTTCACTCGCGCAGTCAAAGTGATGTAATCATGCAATTTACTCAAATTGGGTACTCACCACAGCTATGTGAACACTTAATGAACGGGCCTAATGAACACACTTAACTAACACACTTAATGCACGAACTTTTGGGGCAGCAATTTGATTTTCCGCGGACCGCCCAGCGAAAAACGCGCGATCGCCGGACATCTTGGCTCGACTGACCACTTGAAGATCATGATGTGCTCTTTGTCGCTCCAGTTGTTTAGTGAAAGACAGCAATATTTATTCAGCGAGCTGCAGCGGGTGAGTCAGTCTTTTTTGCGCGAGTACAAACTGCGCGGCGAGCTAAGAATAGCTGATAAGGCGCTCGGTAAAAAAACTATAACATATTAAATTCACTCGTCGTGGATTTGAGTTTTTAAAAACAATTATTTTTACATTATTTATTACTTAATACTTTCAACAATAGAATATGTATATAAAATTATAAACTATGTTACCACTACGATGTTAAATTACGGCTATGCGTTTAAGTTACGACCAATAGCTGCTTTCATTTATCGTTCAGGAGCTGTTCGCGATTGTTTTAAGCCAGCTAAAATCAGCCCATAACAGTTACCGATAAACAAATGCGGCTAATGCATCCAATTGAATACATAGAATATTATGATTAAGCAAACTTAGGATATATAAGAACAATAAAATCATTCTGATTACGTATATAACTATCAGAATAAAATTCGTTTTGCATGTAATTTAGAGTTTTTTATGTGTTTTGCAAGATGGGATTAGTTCTTAGAGAATACACTTAACATGGCTTTATCAATTTGTATCCTCTATAATAAAAAAGCTATCTCTAAACAGTAATTTTGAGTAAAGTATTATTTGAATTAACGTTGTTGTGTAAGTAAATATTAATGTTATGGTAATAACATAAAAAAAAGAATAAAGTACAAAGTAGAAGGTGAAAACCTAGAAAAACTCTCTAAATATAAGTATCTGGCGTCAATAATAGATAGTCAGGACAAGCACGACAGCGATATAAACAATAGAGTCAAGACAGCAGGAAAATTATATAAAACCATAAGAACAGCAATCATAAACAGTATTCAAGACGATACATAACACAGCAGAGATGAAGTATCTCATAAGAGTGTAAGGAATCACAAAGAGAGACAAAATCAGAAATACATTTATAAGGGAAAGACTGGGAGTAACAGCAATTCAAAGGACTATAGAAGAAGGACAACTAAGGTGGTTAGGACATATAAGCAGAATGAGCAATGGTAGACAAGTAAAGCAAGCATGGGAAGCAAGAGCCATAGGCAAGAGAACCACGAGAGAATTGGCAAAATTGAAAAAAAAAAACGTTTCAACTCAAAGACAACACCTGAAGACAAACGAAGCATAAAGCGGAAGACAGGAAAGAATGGGTGGGCGTTCAGGGAAGTGGAATGAGAGCGAGGAATGCGTTGAAGGAGTAATCTGGATGAGTAGAGTTACCATAGGTAGAGTAGAGTAGAGTGGGAAGATTTACCGCTAAAGAAAAGTGGTGCACAAGAAAAGTGGTGCACGGAGTAGAGAGGAATGGATCATCGGGGGGAGGAAGATGATCCAAAAACAAGTTTATCAATCAAGATGAAGCGGGTTGATGCAATGGGTGAGAAAGACGGGGTGGAATGTTTTGCATGATTGTATAGTGGGGGACTAATAAGGGAAGAAGACTTGGAATGGCAAAATTGATAAAACGCTTCAACTGAAAGGCAAAACCTGGAGACAAGCAAAGTAAGATGCGGAAGAAAGTAAACAATGGGTGGGCGTTCAAAGAAGTGGAATGAGAGCGAGGGAGCAGGAAGATTTGTCGCTAAAAAAAGTGGTGGAAACAGAAGGAGTAGAGAGGAATGGAATATCGGCGGGAGAATGACGATCCCAGAACAAGTTTATGAATAAGGATGAAGAGGATTGATGCAATGGATGTGAAAGGCGGGGTGGAATATTTTGCATAGATGAATTGTGGGAGACTAAGAAGGGAAGAAGACGTTCAGTAGCCAGGGTGGTGGTTCGGTGATAGACTGCGCATTCTTTTTCTCATATACTAACATTTCCGGTTCACTCCATTGAAACCCCTGCTGCCCCTTCGTACCCTCATACTTCCTCCTCTTGTTCCCCTTCACCGCAAAGTTTTCGACTCTTTCGTCTTCTACTCTCAAATTGACTAGACTTTGACTAGCCTAGTAAATTTCAGAGTATAAAACGAGTTAAAAAAGGGGCGGTGAGGGAGTAGAAGAGGAGGATGTATAAGGGAACAAAAGGGCAGCAGGGGTTTGAATGGAGTGAACTGGAAATGTTGTAAATGATGAAAATATAAAGAAGTAGGAGAGGGTGAGGTCGATACAGCAATTGGATAGGGTGATGGGAACTGCGATATTGATAAAAATGTACGCTAGCCATATAATTAGCTGAATTGGTAAGGAGTTTAGGAAGAAGAAGGCGTTATAGGAGACATGGAAGACGTGAGGTGGAGAAGACCAACAAGGCACAAAGAAATTGTGTGTATGTGTGTGTGTATGTGGATGTGTGTGTGAGAGAAAGAGAGAGAGAGAGAGCGAGAAAGGAAAATAACATTAATTGAGATTCAGATGAGCATGTTTCGCAAAATCGAATTCGAAACCAAGAAAAGCGAAGTATAACATAATTATTGATCTGGCAGAGTGGGAGAAGAGAGGCATGACGACGACTGAAGAGGACCTGGGGAGTCCGAGGCTGGTGGTAGACAAGAGGAGTTCTCGAGAAGATCAGAAGAGATGAGCTAGTACATTTCAGAGTAGAAAAGGAGGGCGTGTTAGACCATATGCCTGTGAAAGTGACGATAAGGGGGAAAATAGAATAATGTATGAGGAGAGGAAGGGCAGCATAGGTTTGGATGAAGTGAACTGGAAATGTCCTAATAGTAAGGAAGTAAATTGAGACGAGCTGGACTCGATACAGTTATTGGAGAGGATGACCCGGGCCGCGTTGTTGAGCAACAAGTACATCAGTTAGGGGGTAAGCTGGTTTGAGGAGAAATGCAGGAAAAAGAAGGCGATAGGGCGGAAGGTTATGGCGAAATGGAGATATGGGAAACTTGACTTGGAGAGGGCTAACTAGGCGAAGAGAGATTTCGAGTGTGTGTGAGAAAGAAATTAAGTGGAGAAGATCCAGAAAGTGGAAAAGAGTCTAAAGGTGTGTGTTTCGATTTTGAAGGGAAGGGGTACGAAGGGTAAAATTAACATACACATGGAAAAACCTAATAGCAAGGTAAATTGAGATGAGCTAGACTCGATACAGCTATTGGAGAGGGTAATCCAACCCGCGTTGTTGAGCAAGAAGTACGCCAGATACAGGGTTAGCTGGTTTGAAGAGAAATGCAGGAAGAAGAAGGCGATAGTGCGGAAGGAGATGGCGGAATGCAGATATGGGAGACGTGACTTGGAGAGAGCTAACTAGGCTAAGTGGGATTTTGTGTGTGTGTGTGTGTGTGTGTGTGTGTGTGTATGTGAGAAAGAAATTAACTGGTGGAGATTCAGAAAGTAGAAAACAGTCTAAAGGTGTGTGTTTCGATTTTGCAGGGAAGGGATACGAAGGGTAAAATTGACATACATATGGAAAAAACCTAATAGGAAGGTAAATTGGGATGAGCTGGATCCGATACAGCTATTGGAAAGGGCGATCCAGGCCGCGTTGTTGAGTTGAGCAAAAAGTACGCCAGCTAGAGGGTTAGCTGGTTTGATGAGAAATGCAGGAAGAAGAAGGCTATAGGGCGAAAGGAGATGACAGAATTGAGATATGGGATAACGTGACTTGGAGAGAACTAAATAGGCGAAGAGGGATTTTGAGTGTGTGTGTGAAAGAGGAATTAAGTGGAGGAGATTTAGAAGGTGGAAAAGAGTTTAAAGCAGTGTGTTTCGATTCTGAAGGGAATGGTATAATTAACATACATATTGTAGAGTGGGAGAAGACTTGTAAAGTGTGTATGAGAGAGACAAGTGTTGAAAAGATTCTAAAGGAGGGTGATTCAATTTTGAAAGGAAGGGAACCGAAGGATAAAATTAACATCGATATAGTAGAGTGGGAGAAGAGTTGTAGAGAGATGACGGCGATTGTACATGAACTAGAGAGTCCTAAACTGGAGGTAGGACGCTAGGAGTTATCCAGGAGATCGGAAGGTATGAGCTAGTACATTTCAGAGTAGAAAAAGAGGACGTGTTGGAACATATGCCCGTGAAAGTGACGATGAAGGCAAGAAGGAAGTATGAGAAGGAAGTATGAGAGGGAAGTATGAGGTGCCAGTATGAGGAGGTAAAATTAACATAGATATGGTAGAGTGGGGGAAGAGTTGTAGAGAGATGGTGGCTACTGTACAAGAACTAAGTAGTCCGAAACTGGAGGTAGGACGCTAGGAGTTCTTGAGAAGATCGAAAGGTATGAACTATTATATTTCAGAGTAGAAAAGTCGGGCGTGTTGGAACATACGCCAGTAAAAGTGACGATGAGGGGAAGAAGGAAGTATGAGGAATAAGTATGAGGTGGCAGTATGAGGAGAGGGAGGGACAGCAGGGGTTTGGATGGAGTGAATCGGAAATGTAAGTATATAAGAAAAAGCTACATCGAGTGGGACGTAATGTACTCGATACAGAAGTTGCAGAGGGTGCTGGGGCTGCGTTGGTGAGCGGGAGGAATAACTGGAATGATGAGGAGTGTAGGAAGAAGAAGGCGATATGGCGGAATGAATATATGGCAGACATGAGTAGGAGATTCTTAACCAGGCGAAGAATAATTTTGTGAGTGTGTGTGTGAGATATTCATAAGGTTGAATAGAAGCTAAAAGAGTGTTTTTCGGAGAAAGGGTTTTGGAAAATTTTGAAGGGAAAATAAATAAATGGTAAAATTAACATAAATATGGCAGAGTGGAAGAAGAGTTGCAGAGAAATGAGAAGCATCTAGGAAGTCCGAATCTGGTGGTAGGACGTGAATGAGCTGGAAGTGGCGCAGGTTCAGTTGAAATTGGTAAAGACGCAGGCAGAACACGTGATGAAATTTGAAGCATACAAAAGGTTGCCAGTGGAAGAACGGGAGAAACTGTTACAGCGCATCAACCTTAACAACACCCTAGTGTGGAGTGGAAGATAAAATGGCAGAGTGGCGCGTGAATGTAATTGTTCCAGTGAATAAAGGGGGAGTAGCCTCGATGTTGAACCATTATAGGAGATTCACATTATTGAGTGCGGGGTACAAAATAACGATAACAATGACTAAAATAGATTGGAAGGTGAAGGGGACAGAAAAAGGTGGGTTTAGAAAGGAAAGACGGACGAGGGAGCAGGTTTTCACGGTAGCAAGAATGGGTGTAGAATGTTTGCGGTATTTGTGGATCTGAAAGTAGCATATGACTTAGTTACAAGAGATTAGCTAGTAAAGTGGTCAAGGGATGGTAAAAATTGTGAGAAGGATATACAAAGAGTTATTGGGCAAAATCGAGAGAAAATGTAGAAGTTTCGGAAAAATTTAGAATTAATTTGGGAGTAGGTTAGGGCTACCGTTTAAGCCCTCTCCTGTTTAATGTATTCAATCTCTTTAATCTGTTTAATCTATACACAAGTGAGGAGGAGGAGTTAAGGAAACGGCAAACGGGAAAGGTTGTGGTAGCAAGAATCAAGGTATAGATGTTGGCATATGCGGATGATATTGTCCTTGTGGCCAAGAGAGTGGAAGTTATGCTAGAAATATAGGAATAAATGAAAGTGGTCAGTAGTGCATCTGGCCACTTTCCGATTTTAGCTTCGCCTCCATCACATGCAACCAAAAAACCTTCATCTGTGAGTGCATGTAAAGGAGGCCAAGCTAAAAACCTTGTAACTCGAGTTGTTACGGTGAAGTCTTAATAACTTTTGTAATATTATATATTTTTATAAATTCCAAAAATTCAAAATATTTGAATTGATTTTTAATTAATCTGTATTGTATATATTGTATATTTTCATATAAATTCTAATAATTACTTTTTGTTTTCAGATTGATATGTTGAGACTCAGTATGCTACTGAGTTGCATTTTCATGACGAACACTGCCCTCGACGAGCTGAGCCACAAGCTGAACGAGCTAGACAGGGATCTAGGACAAGATTTTGACAACTATGCTGTTACGTGCTATATCTGTGTAAATGTATCCGATAACATAATTTGCAATCAATTTGCTATAGACCGACCATGCAAACCAGGTAACTACTATAGTTTTGTGTATAGAGTTTTTAAATCTGAACTGTCTTTTATTTAAGGGTTGTAGATATAGAATCTACGTTTATTTAGCTTCTAAAATAGTTTAATTTTCAACAAGTAGATACAGGACTTCAAAAAGTATGCCACAATTACTGGAAAACCAACCCTATAGATGTAACAATTTATTTTATAATTGTATGATTATTATATCTGAACTGTACTTGATATTAGGGTTGAATATACAGAATCTACGTTTATTTAGCTTCTAAAATAGTTTAATTTTCAATAAATAGATTCAGGACTTCAAAAAGTATGCTACAATCACTGGAAAACCAACCCTATAGATGTAACAATTTATTTTACATATGTATGATTTTTAAATCTAACCAGTTTTTGATATAAGGGTTGAAGATATAGAATCTACGTTTATTTAGCTTCTAAAATAGTTTAATGTTCAATAAATAGACTCAGGACTTCAAAAAGTATGCTACAATCACTGGAAAACCAATCCTATAGATGTAACAATTTATTTTATATATGTATGATTTTTATATCTGAACTTTAATTGATATTAGTGTTGAATATATAGAATCTACGTTTATTTAGCTTCTAAAATGGTTTAATTTTCAATAAATAGACTCAGGACTTCAAAAAGTATGCTACAATCACTGGAAAACCAACCCTATAGATGTAACAATTTATTTTACATATGTATGATTTTTAAATCTAAACAGTGTTTGATATAAGGGTTGAAGATATAGAATCTACGTTTACTTAGCTTCTAAAATAGTTTAATTATCAACAAATAGATTCAGGACTTCAAAAAGTATGCCACAATTACTGGAAAACCAACCTTATAGATGTAACAATTTATTTTACATATGTATGATTTTTAAATCTGAACTGTTTTTGATATAAGGGTTGAAGATATAGAATCTACATTTATTTAGCTTCTAAAATAGTTTATTTTTTAATAAATAGATTCGGGACATGTAACAATTTATTTTACATATGTCATAGTTTTAAATCTAAACAGTTTTTGATATAAGGGTAAAAGATATAGAATCTACGTTTATTTAGCTTCTAAAATAGTTTAATTTTCAATAAATAGACTCAGGACTTCAAAAAGTATGCTACAATCTCTGGAAAACTAACCTTATAGATGTAACAATTTATTTTATATATGTATGATATTTATATCTGAACTGTATTTGATATTATTGTTGAATATATAGAATCTACGTTTATTTAGCTTCTAAAATAGTTTAATTTTCAATAAATTGATTCAGGACTTCAAAAAGTTTACTACAATCACTGGAAAACCAACCCTATAGATGTAACAATTTATTTTACACATGTATGATTTTTAAATCTGAACTATCTTTGATATAAGGGTAGAAGATATGGAATCTACGTTTCATATAGCTTCTAAAACAGTTTAATTTTCAATAAATAGGTTCAGGACTTCAAAAAGTAACTAAGTTTTTGTTTGTAATTTTGTTACTCAACAATCATGAGTAAAACAATTTTTTTCGATATCAAATAGTTTCAACGTTGTCCATCGCCACGTTTAATCTCCGCAGTCATTTGTCACGGGGTGTCACTGGCGTGTATCGAATTTCAAATCCCCCGGGGGTTAGCAGCGACCCGCATCTTACAGTGCCCGTCAACGTTAGTTACAGGACCGGGACCGGTATGAATTATAAACGGGGGGCGTTATCGAACACGGCATACACACGAAATTGCCCTAATAAAAACCGGATTTATGCGGACAATTTTTTACGACATCCCCGGAATAAATAGGGATATGCATGAACATCTTACGCCGCCGCCGCTGGATTTAATTATACCGGGGCGCGCTTGTTAACATCGCACTGCACAAACGAAATTGTAATTTACATGGGTCTTTGTGCATGCGTGTTGTGTGTTGCGGGGGCGGCGGGTAAACACTGGCCGGGCCCAGAGGCGGTGTAAACGACCCCCCGGGGTAGTTTAAGGGGATTAACAAAAAAGGGGTGGGCGCTGGAAGTAATTGCCCGACTCGCGGAATCTCAAACAGGAAGGCGGTAAATTAATTGTGGGGTTTAATATGATGGAGGAAAGTTGCAGGAGTATGTGCACTAGCAACAACTATAATTTTAATTAGATGCTAGCAGGGATGTAGTTTAGAGTTTCTAATTTAATTATTATTTAATGAAACTGTTTGATAGCAAAAACCTTGTTTATTGGAATAGTTTGCGATTTGCCCTGAAATCGCTAATCGGATTAATGATTGCAAGTGTTTATTGAGTTGCTTACCTATCAAACATCTACCCTCTGATAATCATTAACTCATCACACGAGTACACGAGTCAATTAAAGTGATTGGAAATTAAATCACCGCTTGAAGATATTTACTTTAAATGTTCTTAGTATTCGGCCAATATCCAATTGGATCTTAATCTGTTGGGCAATAAATATTATTATTATTATTATCTCAAAATTTATATGACTGATTTAAATATTTTTCAATATTATCTGAAAATAGGCTATACATAAATGTATAGCACTTCATTTTAACTTGTATGAAATCAAATTTACAGCATACTGAAAAATCTTGAAAATTTGCAATAAACAATATTATTATTATTAGTATTAATATCTCGAAATTTACATGACTCATTTAAATATTTTTCAATATTATCTGAAAATAGATTAATCAGGCTATACATAAATGTAAAGCACTTCATTTTAACTGGTATGAAATCAGATTTACAGCATACTGAAAAATCTTGAAAATTTGCAATTCACAATATTATTATTATTATTAATATCTCAAAATTTAGATGACTGATTTAAATATTTTTCAATATTATCTGAAAATAGATTCATCAATCTATACATAAATGTATAGCACTTCACTTTAACTAGTATGAAATCTGATTTACAGCATACTGAAAAATCTTGAAAATTTGAACCTAAATTAAGAATTTTTTCAATGAACTTCATATTCTATATTTGCATTCTATATGACCTAATTAATCTAGTTAGAAAGTTTCGGTCAGTTTTTCTGTAATTTCAGTCAGAAGTTTTATAATGGCTGAAAAAAATTATTTAAAGTCGATAGTTTAGCTTAAAAACAACTCAAAGTAAGATATAAATTTCGATTTTATATTTTTATACTAAATAATATTACTGAAACTATTTTTATATATTTTGAATTTATGAGTTGTATAACACACGTGAACAAAACGCACCTTACGACAAAACCATCCATCTCAATGATTTATCGCGCAAAACTAAACCGTTATTTCGCATCCACCTCCACCGCACCTGTCGGATGTCCACCCTTAACCACCCCCGCCGCGCTTATATCTATATATACCTGACACAGCATCCCGCATTCAATTTTTTCCTGTCCAACAATGAAATCCCTGCGGGCGGTACGCGAAAAAAAAAAACTTCATTTGCACATTTAATTGCGATGCGGCGGGCCGTTTAAATCCTGTCCCCTGGATTATCAGCGAGGGCGGCGGCCGGTGGATGAGGTTTATTTTTTCCCCGCCGCCCCGCGTCCCGCTGATTCCAATTCAGGGCAGAAACAATTCAATTACGGAGCGCTTTTGTCGCAGGCGAGACCTTCTGCCACACGCTGCACGTGATGGACTCCAAGGGGACCAGTGTGCTGGTCAACAAGAAGTGCACCACGGAGAAGGAGTGCCAGCGCAACAAGGTGGGGTGCGTCGAGATAGATACGCAACTGGTAAGTTATTTTAATTACGAATAAACTTTTTAATACTGTAAAAAGTTAAGAAACTTGTAGTTGGTTGTTCAACTGTTTGTTTGATATCTATTCATAATAATTGAATTTTTACTTATAGACATTAGAAAACTTTATATAGATTCCAGTAATAAAACAAGTATAACATATATTGAAGCAATTCACCTCTAAAACTGTGAAGTTTCTTCTGTCTGTATTATTTTGCAAACCTGTGTCTTGTTTGTATAAAACGATTTCTGCCAATCCTCAAATCGATCCTGATTAAATTTTAGTAACCTTTGAAGTATTTTCTGTCTCTTTTATCCAATTTCTCCAAATTATAGAGTCCCTGTTTCTTTAATATTCTGTTTCTCACTGCTATGGCATATCTGTAGTCTGTATAATAAGATTTCGCCCTCTCCTCAAATATCTTATGCATTTTTGATCAAACTACTCAACCTCTGAGATGTTTTCAGTCTGTATTATCCAATTTCTCGAAATTATAGAGTCCCTGATTCTTTATTATTCTGTTTCTCACTGCTATAGCATCTCTGTAGTCTGTATGATAAGATTTCGTCCTCTCCTCATATCTCTTATGCATTTTTAATCAACCTACTCAATCTCTGAGGTGTCTTCAGTCTGTATTATCCAATTTCTCGAAATTATAGAGTCCCTGTTTCTTTAATATTCTATTTCTCACTGCTATTTCCTCTTTGTAGTCTGTATGCTAAGATTTCGTCCTTTTCTCATATCTCTTATGCATTTTAAATCAAACTACTCAATCTCTGAGGTGTCTTCAGTCTGTATTATCCAATTTCTCGAAATTATAGAGTCCCTGTTTCTTTAATATTCTGTTTCTCACTGCTATAGCCTCTCTGAAATATGTATGATAAGATTTCGTCCTCTCCTCATATCTCTTATGCATTTTTAATCAAACTACTCAACCTCTGAGGTGTCTTCAGTCTGTATTATCCAATTTCTCGAAATTGTAGAGTCCCTGTTTCTTTAATTTTCTGTTTCTCACTGCTATGGCATCTCTGTAGTCTGTATGATAAGATTTCGTCCTCTCCTCATATCTCTTATGCATTTTTAATCAAACTGCTCAACCTCTGAGGTGTCTTCAGTCTGTATTATCTAATTTCTCGAAATTGTAGAGTCCCTGTTTCTCTAATTTTCTGTTTCTCACTGCTATGGCATCTCTGTAGTCTGTATGATAAGATTTCGTCCTATCCTCATAACTCTTATGCATTTTTAATCAAACTACTCAACCTCTGAGGTGTCTTCAGTCTGTATTATCCAATTTCTCGAAATTATAGAGTCCCTGTTTCTTGAATATTCTGTTTATAACTGCTATCGCATCTCTGTAGTCTGTATGATAAGATTTCGACCTCTCCTCATGTCTCTTATGCATTTTTAATCAATCTACTCAACCTCTGAGGTGTCTTCAGTCTGTATTATGCAATTTCTCGAAATTATAGAGTCCCTGTTTCTTTAATATTCTGTTTTTCACACTGCTTTGGCCTCTCTGTAGTCTGTATGATAAGATTTCGTCCTCTCCTCATATCACCTATGCATTTTCAATCAAACTACTCAACTTCTGAGGTGTTTTCAGTCTGTATTATCCAATTTCTCGAAATTATAGAGTCCCTGTTTCTTTAATATTCTGTTTCTAACTGTTATGGCATATCTGTAGTCTGTATCATAAGATTTCGTCCTCTCCTCATATATCTTATGCATTTTTAATCAATCTGCTCAACCTTTGAGGTGTCTTCAGTCTGTATTATCCAATTTCTCGAAATTATAGAGTCCCTGTTTCTTTAATATTCTGTTTCTCGCTGCTATAGCCTCTCTGTAGTCTGTATGATAAGATTTCGTCCTCTCCTCATATCTCTTATGCATTTTTAATCAAACTACTCAACCTCTGAGGAGTCTTCAATCTGTATTATCCAATTTCTCGAAATTATAGAGTCCCTGTTTCTTTAATATTCTGTTTCTCACTGCTATGGCCTCTCTGTAGTCTTAATGATAAGATTTCGTCCTCTCCTCATATCTCTAATGCATTTTTAATCAAACTACTCAACCTCTGAGGTGTCTTCAGTCTGTATTATCCAATTTCTCGAAATTATAGATTCCCTGTTTCTTTAATATTCTGTTTCTTACTGCTATAGCCTCTCTGTAGTCTGTATGATAAGATTTCGTCCTCTTGTCATATCTCTTATGCATTTTTTAATCAAACTACTCAACCTCTGAGGTGTCTTCAGTCTGTATTATCCAATTTCTCTAAATTATAGACTCCCTGTTTCTTTAATATTACATTTCTCACTGCTATGGCATCTCTGTAGTCTGTATGATAAGATTTCGTCCTCTCCTCATATCTCTTATGCATTTTTAATCAAACTACTCAACCTCTGAAGTGTCTTCAGTCTGTATTATCCAATTTCTCGAAATTATAGAGTCCCTGTTTCTTTAATATTCGGTTTCTCACTGCTATGGCCTCTCTGTAGTCTGCATAATAATATTTCGTCCTCTGCTCGTATCTCTTATGTATTTTTAATCAAACTACTTAACTTCTGAGGTGCCTTCAGTCTGTATTATCCAATTTCTCTAAATTATAGACTCCCTGTTTCTTTAATATTCCATTTCTCACTGCTATGGCATCTCTGTAGTCTGTATGATAAGATTTCGTCCTCTCCTCATATCTCTTATACATTTTTAATCAAACTACTCAACCTCTGAGGTGTCTTCAGTCTGTATTATCCAATTTCTCGAAATTATAGAGTCCCTGTTTCTTTAATATTCTGTTTCTCACTGCTATGGCATCTCTGTAGTCTGTATGATAAGATTTCGTCCTCTCCTCATATCTCTTATGCATTTTTAATCAAACTACTCAACCTCTGAGGAGTCTTCAGTCTGTATTATCCAATTTCTCCAAATTATAGAGTCCCTGTTTCTTTATTATTCTGTTTCTCACTGCTATGGCATCTCTGTCGTCTGTATGATAAGATTTCGTCCTCTCCTCATATCTCTTATGCATTTTTAATCAAACTACTCAACCTCTGAGGTGTCTTCAGTCTATATCATCCAATTTCTCGAAATTATAGAGTCCCTGTTTCTTGAATATTCTGTTTCTCACTGCTATGGCATATGTGTGGTCTGTATAATAAGATTTCGTCCTCTCCTCATATCTCTTATGCATTTTTAATCAAACTACTCAACCTCTGAGGTGTGTTCAGTCTGTATTATCCAATTTCTCGAAATTATAGAATCCCTGTTTCCTTAATATTCTGTTTCTAACTGCTATGGCATCTCTGTAGTCTGTATGATAAGATTTCGAGCTCTCCTCATATCTCCTATGTATTTTTAGTCAAACTACTCAACCTTTGAGGTGTCTTCAGTCTGTATTATCCAATTTCTCGAAATTATAGAGTCCCTGCTTCTTTAATATTCTGTTTCTCACTGCTATTGCCTCGCTGTAGTCTGTATTATAAGATTTTGTTCTCTCCTTATATCTCTTATGCATTTTTAATCAAACTACTCAACCTCTGAGGAGTCTTCAGTCTGTATTATCCAATTTCTTAAAATTATAGAGTCCTTGTTTATTTAATATTCTGTTTCTCACTGCTATGGCCTCTCTGTAGTCTGTATGATAAGATTTCGTCCTCTCCTCATATCTCTTATGCTTTTTAACCAAACTACTCAACCTCTGAGGTGTCTTCAGTATGTATTATCCAATTTCACGAAATTATAGAGTCCCTGTTTCTTTAATATCCTATTTCTCCCTGATATGACATCTCTGTGGTCTATATGATAAGATTTCTTCCACTTCCCATCTCTTTTGCTTTTTTAATCAAACTAAGCTGACCTCTGAAGTTTCTTCTGTCTATATTATCAAATATATAATTCCTGTTTCTTTAATATCCTGTTTATATTTGCTTTAAAATCTCTCTTGTCTGTATAAGATATTGTGTTGCTTTTCTGATCAAATTTTATTAACCTCTGAAGTCTTCTTCAGTCCAAGATGAGCTTTGGCTTCTCTTACACTGGGTGCCGTTTTCAGCAGTCATCTCCTAGTTCCTGATTTTTAGGATATTTATGACAGCCGCCACCATGACCTTCCATCTGGCCAACGTTCTAGCTCTTCTTCTGGTGAACGCTGGGTTCGCGTTAAAGACAGATTTCATAGATCATTCTTTAGACATTGTTTATAAAGTGCAATCTTTGTGCTTTTGTATAACGATCGTTGTCTTTTCCTTCTATACGTTCTTGAAGTTCAAAACTTATTCTCTGTCTCTCTTCTTATATTACAGGTCCACATACTTTTGTATTTATCTATATATATATATATATATATATATATATATATATATATAGATATATACATCTCTGTTGTCTGTATAATACCTTAATGTCTTCCTTCTGGGTCAAAATGGTAAGTAGGCCACTTTTGGCAAGCAAAAATAGCGCTATGAGATGAACCAATATGCCAGTAGTTTCCTCTGAAAGTCTGTCATATATTTTAACGTATTGTCTCGAATACAAATTATTGTCTCCTTTATGTCACGAATGATAGAATTTTCAATATCTATCAATCCTTCCAAACATGTATGCATCTCCTGATGGTTCATAACTCCAGCGCCCTGGCAGCCAATCACTCATGAAAGTTTTATTAGTCCGCGCTGATAATATGACACGATCGCGCGGGATTGGGGCGGCCGCTACCCGCCCGCGGGGTTGTTTTGACATGACGCGGGGCGGCGGCACGGCGAAGATTAAATCCATTTATCACATCCGAATAAGCCCCGCAGGATTTGCATCGACGCTGCACCATGACGGATGCGCGAATTTCCCGCTGTGTTTGCATTGTTCTGTTTGGTTTTGCGCAATGTTTTTTTTTAGTTTGTGCTAGCTGAATTTGGACCGGCAACAGGCGGGAATTTATCGCGCGGGAAATGCAATAAATGGATAGCATTTTGTTGGCACAATTAATTGTAGTTGAGCAGGAAAAACTGTGCTATAAATGATAATAAATGTAATGTAATGAATTATTATTATTAATGATTGTGGTTTTCAGAGGGAACTCTTTTCAGTAAATATCTGTTATAATCATTAACAAATTATTATTCTATTTAAAAGGCTAGAAATATTTATGTCATGATGAATAGGTATTTTTGCAGGAATGTGTGATAATACAAATTTCAACTTTTACAAGCCATATCTTTGAAGATAATACAGATATCTCATTGGAGTCTTTATAATTGAGTTTTTTTAATACATTTTTACATAGGAATAACACAAAAACATCTTAAAATTGCGTTATGATGAATAGGTGCTTTTGCAGGAATGTGTCATAATACAAGTTTTCATTTGTACACGCCATATCTTTCAAGATAATAAAGATAGCTCACTGGAGTCTTTATAATTCAGTTTTTCATACATTTTTCTATAAAAATAACACACAAAAATCTAAAAATTGCGTCATAATCAATAGGTGCTTTTGCAGGACTGTGTGAAAAACAAATTTCAACTTTCACAAGTTATATCTTTGAAGATAATGAAGATACCTCATTGGAGTCTTTATAATTGAGTTTTTCGTACATTTTTAGACAATAATAGCAGACAAAAATTGCATTATGATAAATAGGTATGTTTGCAGGAATGTGTGATAATACTAATTTTAACTTTTACAAGCCATATCTTTAATGATAATGAAGATATCTTGTTGGAATCTTTATGTTTAAGATTTCCATACATTTCTAGACAAGAATATTACAAAAAAAACTCAAAATTGCATCATGATGAATAGGTATTTCTACAGAAATGTGTGATAAAACAAATTTCAAATTTCACAAGCCATATCTTTGAATACAATAAAAATATCTCATTGAAGTTTTTATAATTGAGTTTTGCTATGGCAGCTCTATTGTTTATATACTGAGATATCTTCCACCCTGCATATCTTTTTTGCGTTTCTAATCACATTCTACTAACCTCTGAAGTCGTTACTGGCTATATTGTGCAATTTTTCCAAACTATTAAGTCCCTGTTTCTTTAATATCCTGATTCTCTCTGCTATGATAGCTCTGTTATTTATATAATGAGATTCCTTCCCCCATTCATATCTCTTTTGCGTTTTTAATCACATTTTACTAACCTCTGAAGTCGCTACTGCCTATATTGTGCAATTTTTTAAACTATAAAGTCCCTGTTTCTTTAATATCCTGATTCTCCCTGCTATGACAGCTCTGTTGTTTATATAATGAGATATCTTCCACCCTTCATATCTCTTTTGCGTTTCTAATCACATTTTACTAACCTCTGAAGTCGCTACTGCTTATATTGTGCAATTTTTTCAAACTATAAAGTACCTGTTTCTTTAATATCCTGATTCTCCCTTCTATGACAGCTCTGTTGTTTAGATAATGAGATATCTTCCACCCTTCATATCCCTTTTGCGTTTCTAGTCACATTTTACTAACCTCTGAAGTCGCTACAGCCTGTATTGTGCAATTTTTCCAAACTATAAAGTCCCTGTTTCTTTAGAATTCTGATTCTCCCTGCTATGACAGCTCTGTTGTTTATATAATGAGATTTTTTCCACCCTTCATATCTCTTTTGCGTTTCTAGTCACATTTTACTAACCTCTGAAGTCGCTACTGCCTATATTGTGCAATTTTTTAAACTATAAAGTCCCTGTTTCTTTAATATCCTGATTCTCTCTGCTATGACAGCTCTGTTGTTTATATACTGAGATTTCTTCCACCCTTCATATCTCTTTTGCGTTTCTAATCACATTTTACTAACCTCTGAAGTCGCTACTGCCTATATTGTGCAATATTTCCAAACTATAAAGTCCCTGTTTCTTTAATATTCTGATTCTCCCTGCTATGACAGCTCTGTTGTTTATATAATGAGATTTTTTCCACCCTTCATATCTTTTTTGCGTTTCTAATCACATTCTACGAACCTCTGAAGTCGTTACTGCCTATATTGTGCAATATTTCCAAACTATAAAGTCACTGTTTCTTTAATATTCTGATTCTCCCTGCTATGACACTTCTGTTATTTATATAATAAGATTTCTGCCACCCTTCATATCTCTTTTTCATTTCTAATCACATTTTACTAACCTCTGAAGTTGCTACTGCCTATATTGTGCAATTTTTCCAAACTATAAAGTCACTGTTTCTTTAATATTCTGATTCTCCCTGCTATGACAGCTCTGTTATTTATATAATGAGATTTCTTCCACCCTTCATATCTCTTTTGCGTTTCTAATCACATTTTACTAACCTCTGAAGTCGCTACTGGCCATATTGAGCAATTTATCCAAACTATAAAGTCCCTGTTTCTTTAATATCCTGATTCTCTCTGCCACGACAGCTCTGTTGTTTATATAATGAGATTTCTTCCACCCTTCATATCTCTTTTGCGTTTCAAATCACATTTTACTAACCTCTGAAGTCGCTACTGGCTATATTGTGCAATTTTTCCAAACTATAAAGTCCCTGTTTCTTTAATATCCTGATTCTCTCTGCCATGACAGCTCTGTTGTTTATATAATGAGATTTCTTCCACCCTTCATATCTCTTTTGCGTTTCAAATCACATTTTACTAACCTCTGAAGTCGCTACTGGCTATATTGTGCAATTTTTCCAAACTATAAAGTCCCTGTTTCTTTAATATTCTGATTATCCCTGCTATGACACCTCTGTTATTTATATAAAGAGATTTCTTCCACCCTTCATATCTCTTTTGCGTTTCTAATCACATTCTACTAACCTCTGAAATCGCTACTGGCTATATTGTGCAATTTTTACAAACTATAAATTCCCTGTTTCTTTAATATTCTGATTCTCCCTGCTATGACAGCTCTGTTGTTTATATAATGAGGTTTCTTCTACCCTTCATATCTCTTTTGCGTTTCTAATCACATTTTACTAACCTCTGAAGTCTAATAATTGGACTCTATATACTAACATTATTTTGTTTCAGATGTGCGTGTCCTGCTGTGACCAGGACTACTGCAACGTGAACGCGCCCACCAACTCCACCACAGCGACGTTCGATGACAAAATCTCCAAAATGCGGATGCTGATGAAGAACCTGTTCAAGGAGCGTGAGAAGGCGCTCACTACGACCATTAAGGGCTCGCGCGGCTTGTGCCTCGAGAGCCCTTTCGGACTATTCATCCTGAGCGCCGTGCTTATAGCCCTGCTGCAATAATCCCCGCGCGCCCCAGCATTCTACTGTAATATAAATGGAAAATACTATTTTTTGAACGCATATGTACTTCTTATACGTTTTTTCTAAGGTGTGTGGCTGTCGAAGGGCCGGGAGCATGAACCTTCGGGTGTGGAAAGCACGATGGGCTTAAAAATGAAATTAAACTAATGCACAAATTAATTTTTAAGTGTGCCCTAAAGGAATTTATGAAATGCGCTGCATCCAAATATATCACATAATATAATTTAGTATATAAATTAACATCAACAAAAACTATCTTCAATAAAGGAGATGAATAAAACTACTATGTTTTTTTACCACTTATTTAATTGTTTCAAACAACTAGTTTTGCCTAAGCTCTAGGCATTATCAAGTTTTTCCCGGTGACGCCAAAACCATTCAATTTCCAAAAACTATTTTAGCTGAAAAGATTTTCTGCTAAGATTCTATGTTATAGAGGAGAAAGACAGATTTTACTATATTATAGAAAAGTCCATGGTACAAGATTTTTTTTAAATACGAGCTTTTCTAAGTAAATATTGATTTTTCATTCATCCTGCTCTAATTTGAGCGCCTGTAACATTCAAACTATTCAAAATAAGTTAATACAGTTTATAAATTTCGAATCATCAATGATTTTACTATAAAAAAAGTGTATGATACATGATTTAATGTTTAAAAGTCCATGGTACAAGATTCTTTTTAAAAAAATACGAGCTTTTCTACGTATATATTGAGTTTTCATTCATCCTGCTCTACTTTGAGCGCCTGTAGCATTCAAACTATTCAAAATAATTTAATAAAGTTTATAAATTTCGAATCATCAATGATTTTACTATAAGAAAAGTGTATGATACATGATTTAATGTTTAAAAGTCCATGGTACAAGATTCTTTTTAAAAAATACGAGCTTTTCTAAGTAAATATTGATTTTTCATTCATCCTGCTCTACTTTGAGCGCCTGTTCAAACTATTCAAAATAATTTAATAAAGTTTATAAATTTCGAATCATCAATGATTTTACTATAAGAAAAGTGTATGATACATGATTTAATGTTTAAAATTCCATGGCACAAGATTCTTTTAAAAAAATACGAGCTTTTCTAAGTAAATATTGATTTTTCATTCATTCTGCTCTACTTTGAGCGCCTGTAACATTCAAACTATTCAAAATAAGTTAATACAGTTTATAAATTTCGAATCATCAATGATTTTACTATAAGAAAAGTGTATGATACATGATTTAATGTTTAAAATTCCATGGCACAAGATTCTTTTAAAAAATACGAGCTTTTCTAAGTAAATATTGATTTTTCATTCATCCTGCTCTACTTGGAGCGCCTGTAGCATTCAAACTATTCAAAAAACGTTAGTACAGTTTATAAATTTTGAATCATCAATAATTTTACTATAAGAAAAGTGTATGATACATGATTTAATGTTTAAAAGTCCATGGTACAAGATTCTTTTTAAAAAATACGAGCTTTTCTAAGTAAATATTGATTTTTCATTCATCCTGCTCTACTTTGAGCGCCTGTAGCATTCAAACTATTCAAAATAATTTAATAAAGTTTATAAATTTCGAATCATCAATGATTTTACAATAAGAAAAGTGTATGATACATGATTTAATGTTATTATTTAAAAGTACTGGAAGCTTTTCAATGTACATACATTTTTTCTTCATCCTGTTTATATAGAAACTATCAACTTTATTTATCAATTTATCAACTGTATTTATTTATTTCCAGTAGTTTTTAAGATAGTTACACATACTGTACCTGAAAAACTACTGGAGATCAATAAATACGATTAATAAATTTGGATTCTTCATTAATTTTATTACAAAATAAACTTAAAAACTCTATAATAAAATAGCTACAGAATATATAAACTTATCTCATTCATATCTATCTACAATCTCACAATGCTAAGATTATATATATATATATATATATATATATATATATATATATAAACTACACAGTTTTTAATCTTTTAATTTGTGTGTGAATATTTTTGGATGCAGCGCCATACTAATCAGTATTACTAAAACTAAGGCAGTGGTGCGCCATTGTGATAAAAGAAGGGTGCTGTAGGGGGCGGCTGGTAGGCCCGCCCGATACCCCCAAACCGGATCGAACGTCGCGATGCACGCAATCGTGTTGTGTAAATTGTAACATAGGGTAGGATAATTTTTAAATAAATATATCATGTGAGATTTGACAAATGTTGACATTGGCAGTCAAATAGCTCGAAGTTGTATAATATTAAAACTTACATGGCAACTACTGTTACTGTTACTGAAGCTAAGTTAAGCCAGTTTCGCAAAATTTCTCATTTTCACAAAAATTTAAAAGTGGCTTTCATTCAAACAAATATTCATATGGAATACAAAAGTAGTAGTAGTTGATTGATTCATTTAATATTTGTCTGGCTCACATGGTATACCATTGTTACCGCTAAGTATTCAATACAGACGCTAAAATTAGTGAAATTAATTACTAACTAGGTGAATATATCATTAATGTGTAACATATAAACGGAAGGTGTCAAAAAGTGACTGAGAAAAAGAAGCGAACTGAATATCTTTCATTGTAAAATAAATTTAATAAATTCTTGTGTGATAATTGGTTTATTATTATTTTTATTATTATTACTAAAATGGTTATTGAGCTATTAATAAAGATGACGTTTATACAAAGTACTGTTTTATTTCAACAGATAGCCCAAGCTGGAAAAGTTGCAACATTATAAAGTTGTTTAAGACACTATACACTTCTTTATGGCCCTATAGGCTTCTATAGGGCCCTTTAACTATCTGTAGGGCATTATATCAAAGCTCATAGAAAATATATTGTTCCTTCATTTGGCTTTGCAGTTTACCAAATAATATAAACTGCTGCATACATACATATATAATACACTTATGGAAGCGTTGCTCTAATATGACCTGTGACAGGCTTTTGTGGATGTTGAGTTGTCCTCTAGTTGAGGTCAAGGTTTTTGTTGACTGCCTGACAATGATTTGTGTGAAATTTCTTGAATTATTTGATTATTCACGCCATTTCATTCGGTACCGTCACAACTGTCCTCCCACCCGCTATTGCAGTACCAGCACCAGCAAAGGATGCTTATTTAAACACACACACCCTTCTACATCAATAGGAATGCCATCGGGGGCTTGCATTTCCATTAACAATTACTCCGACTGGTTCCTATAATACGAATGAATTCTTATAAAATAAATCTTCGTGATTTTAGCCTTATCGGTTTATCTTTCAAACATTCTTTTATAATTATAAAAGCTTAACTTATTAGCTATAAAACTAATTAATGTAATGAAAATTCAGCAAAGACTTTCAATAATATCACAAATATGTAAAATTTATAATTATAAAAGCTTAGCTTATTAGCTATAAAACTAATTAATATAACGAAAATTCAGCAAACACTTTCAATAATATCACAAATAATGTACATGCCATTTTTATAACCCTATTAGCAGACTTATTGCTAAATCAAACTTTGAAGTACAATTGAGGTTGAACTAGAAAAACTACGATTTTCATTAATATATTTTCTAAAAACATAACTCATTAGCTATAAAACTAGTAAATATCACGAAGATGTAGTTATAAATTTTCCTAATACCTCCAAAAATTTATAACATGTAATTTTAGTAGATTTGTTGCTACATCAAATTTTGAGGTGCGATTCCAGATGAAGTAGAGAAGCCACGATTTTCATTTATGTATTTTCTAAAAGCACCACTTCTCAAATGTAAAACAAACTAATATCACGCAACTACAGTAGAAGGTTTTCTAAATATCATCATGAATGTATAAATTATACAAATTGCGTTTGAAAATTCGTCAAAAATTGATTTTAAAAAATATCATCTTCAAATTAATTTTGGAGATTTGAGAATATGTTTTGAACAAAATTGGACATTTTCATTCAATTTCATGAGGTATAATGAAATTCAGGGGTAATTTAGTAAAACTAGTTCATGAATAAAAGGTCACTTTACATTTTGAAAATTCGTCAAAAATTCATTTTATAACATATCATTTTAAAACTTATTGTGGTCATTTGAGCACATGTTTTGAATATAAATAGAAATTTTCATGAATATATATGTACTATAATAAGATACAGAGGAAATTTAGTAAAACTAGTTCGTGAATAAAATGTCACTTCACATTTTGAAAATTTGTAAAAAATTCAATTCATAAAATATCACTTTGAAATTTATTGTGGTTATTTGTGCACATGTTTTCAATATAAATAGCAGTTTTCATCAATATTTATGTCCTTAAATGAGATACAGAGCGAATTTAGTAAAACTAGTTCATGAATAAATTGTAACTTCACATTTTGAAATTTCGTCAAAAATTAATTTTATAAGTTATTACTTTCAAATTGAATTTGGTGATTTGAGCACATGTTTTAAACATAACTAGCAATTTTCATGAATATGCATGCACTATAATGAGATTCAGAGAGAATTTAGTCAAACTAGATCATGAATAAAATGTCGCTTCACATTTTGAAAATCTGTCGAAAATTCAGTTTTTAAAATATAATTCTCAAATTAATTCTGTTGCTTAGCTAAACTTGTTTACAATAAAATTTTTAAGCTCCATGAATTTCCATAACATAAAATCACATTCAGAGCGACTTTAGTATGACCGTTGAATAAAAAAGACGTGTCGTACTTTAAAAATTCGTCGAAAATAGAGTTTATAAAATATTATTCTCAAATTTATTTGAGTGATTAACGAACTTGTATTAAATATAATTGTTAAGTTTAATAAATATGTTCGTAATAAAATTATATTTATTGATCATTTCGAGCCCGGCGGAGCCACCATTATTTTACGAGTAACCATTTGTATATCTAGTATATATCTTTAAATAATAAATAATAAATAAATAATAAATAATTCGCCAAAAATTCATTTTATAAAATATTCGTGATTTGTGCACATGTTTTAACCCTAATTATCAATTTTCATAAATATTCATGCACTATAATGAGATTCAGAGCGAAATTAATAACTAATTAGTTCATGAATAAAATGTCACTTCACAATTTCGAAAATTCGTTAAAAATTCAATTTATCAAATATCATTTTGAAAATGATTTCTGTTATTGGCACATATGTTCTAAACATAATCATGAATTTTCATGAATATTCCTGTACAATAATGAGATACAGAGAGAATTTAGTAAAACTGTTTTTGAATAAAAATGTAACTTCACATTTTGAAAATTCGTCAAAAATTCAGTTTATAGAATATTATGATGAAATTAATTTTTGTGATTTATGCACATGTTTTAAACATAACTAGCAAACAAATAGCAATTTTCATGAATATTCATGTGATATAATGAAATTCAGAACGAATTAAGTAGAACAAGTTCATGAATAAATTGTTACTTCACAATTTGAAATATCGTCAAAACTTTGATTTTGAAATTAATATTGGTGATTTGTACATATGTTCTAAATAAAACTAGCAGTTTTCATGAATATTCCTGCACTATAATGAAATTCAGAAGAAATATAGTAAAACTAGTTCTTGAATAAAATGTCACTTCACATTTTGAAAATTCGTCAAAAATTCGTTTTATAACATATCACTTTTAAATTTATTGTGGTAATTTAAGCACATGTTTTCAACATAAATAAAAAATTTCATGAATATTTATGAGCTATAATGAGATACAGAGAGAATTTAGTAAAACTAGTTCGTGGATAAAATGTCACTTCACATTTTGAAAATTCGTCAAAAATTCAGTTTATAGAATATTATGATGTAATAAATTTTAGTGATTTATAAACATATTCTAAACATAGTTTGCAATTTTCATGAATATTCATGTGCTATAATGAGATTCAGAGAGACTTTAGTAAAACTAGTTTATGAATAAAATGTCACTTCAAATTTTCAAAATTCGTCAAAAATTCAATAAATTAAATATCATTTTGAAATTTATTTTGGTAATTTCTGCATATCCTTTAAACATAAATAGCAATTTTTATGAATATTCATGTAACATAATGAAATTCAGAACGAATTTAGTAAAACTAGTTCATGAATAAATTGTCACTTCACATTTTGAAAATTCGTCAAAAATTAATTTTATAACATATCATTTTAAAATTTATTGTGGTCAATTAAGCACATGTTTTCAACATAAATAGAAATTTTCATGAATATTAATGTACTCTAATGAGATACAGAGGGAATTTAGTAAAACTAGTTCGTGAATAAAATGTCACTTCACATTTTGAAAATTCGTCAAAAATTCAGTTTATAGAATATTATTATGAAATTAATTTTGTTGATTTATGCACATGTTCTAAACATAATTAGCAATTTTCATGAATATTCATGTACTATAATGAGATTCAGAGATAATTTAGTAAAACTAGTTCATGAATAAAATGTCACTTCACATTTTGGAAATTCGTCAAAAATTCATTTTATAACATATCATTTTCAAATTTATTGTGGTCATTTGAGCACATGTTTTCAACATTAATAGAAATTTTCATGAATATTTATGTACTATAATGAGATACAGAAAGAATTTAGTAAAACTAGTTCGTGAATAAAATGTCACTTTACATTTTGAAAATTCGTCAAAAATTTAATTTATAGAATATTATGATGAAAATTATTTTGTTGATTTATGCATATGTTTTAAACATAACTAGCAATTTTCAAGAATATTTATGTACTTAAATGAGATACAGAGCGAATTTAGTAAAACTAATTCATAAATAAAATGTCACTTCACATTTTGAAAATTCGTCAAAAATTAATTTTATAAATTATTACTTTGAAATTAATTTTTGTAATTTGAGCACATGTTTGAAACATAACTAGCAATTTTCATGAATATGCATGCACTATAATAAGATTCAGAGAGAATTTAGTTAAATTAGTTCATGAATAAAATGTCACTTCACATTTTGAAAATCTGTCGAAAATTCAGTTTTTAAAATATAATTCTAAAATTAATTCTGTTGCTTAGCGAACTTGTTTATAATAGAATTTTTAAGCTCCATGAATTTCCAAAACTTAGAATCACATTCAGAGCGACTTTAGTATGACCGTTTAATAAAAAAGACGTGTCGTACTTTAAAAAATCGTCGAAAATAGAGTTTATACAATATTATTCTCAAATTTATTTGAATGATTAACGAACTTGTATTCAATATAACTGTTAAGTTTCATGAATATGTTAGTAATAAAATTATAGTTAGAGTGATATTACTGTGATTGAACATTTCAAGCCCGGCGCATCCACCATTATTTTACGACTACCCATCTGTATATCTAGTATATATCTTATAATACGCCAAAAATTCATTTTATAAAATATTCGTGATTTGTGCATATGTTTTAACCCTAATTAGCAATTTTCATAAATATTCATGCACTATAATGAGATTCAAAGCGAAATTAATATAACTAGTTCATGAATAAAATATCACTTCACATTTCGAAAATTCGTTAATAATTCAATTTATCTAATATCACTTTGAAAATGATTTTAGTTATTTGAACATATGTTCTAAACATAATAATCAATTCTTATGAAAATCCATGTACAATAATGAGATACAGAGGGAATTTAGTAAAACTAGTTTATGAATAAAATGTCACTTCACAATTTGAAAATTCGTCAGAAATTCAGTTTATAGAATATTATGATGAAATTAATTTTGGTGATTTATGTTCTTGTTTTAAACATAATTAGCAATTTTCGTGAATATTCATGTGCTATAATTAGATTCAGAGAGAATTTAGTAAAACTAGTTTATGAATAAAATGTCACTTCACATTTTGAAAATTCGTCAAAAATTCAATTAATAAAATATCATTTTGAAATTTATTTTGGTAATTTGTGCATATGCTTTAAACATGAATAGCAATTTTCATGAATATTCATGTAATATAATGAAATTCAGAACGAATTTAGTAAAACTAGTTCATGAATAAAATGTCACTGCACATTTTGAAAATTCGTCAAAAATTCATTTTATAACATATCATTTTGAAATTTATTGTGGTCATTTGCGCACACACGGTTTCAACATTAATAGAAATTTTCATGAATATCTATGAACTATAATAAAATACAGGGGGAATTAAGTAAAACTAGATCGTGAATAAAATGTCACTTCACATTTTGAAAATTCGTCAAAAATTCATTTTATAACATATCATTTGGAAATTTGTTGTGGTTAATTGAGCACATGTTTTCAACATAAATAGAAATTTTTATCAATATTAATGTTTAATTGTAATTTTGGTGATTTATGCACATGTTTTAAACAAAATTAGCAATTTTCATGAATATTCATGTACTATAATGAAATTCAGAGAGAATTTAGTATAATTAGTTTATGAATTAGATGTCACTCCATATTTTGAAAATTCGTCAAAAATTCAATTAATAAAATATCATTTTGAAATTTAGTTTGGTGATTTGTGCACATATTTTTAATATAATATAATAATAGTTGTTGAATATAGAAACCGTGGTTTCTAGCTCCCTGGGGTGGTGCAGCAATAAAACGCTATTGTTTATATGTTCTACACTTTGCCAATATTTCATAGTTCAGTTAACTAATTCATCAGGGCTCTGCTTTAATTGGTATTAAGTTATTATAATGTATTATAAGGTTACAGTAATTAAAATTATATTATATATACATATAGTTTACAACTAACCTCTCTGTATGATCAAAGTATTAAACTGAGTTTTTGAACATTACTGTCTGCGAAAACAGCAAAACAAACTCATTTCGCAATTAAAAATTCCAATTTTAACCCTGTATAGCTATAAAACCTTAAAGGCTATAATAATATGCTTTGAAATATCCGTTCAATCATCCAATTTTCTATAAGAAAAGTATTAGAGGTGCTTCAAGTATTCAAGCAAAGTATCCAAAACGTGCAATTGAAAATAATTTAAATTGGTTTCGCACAAAATAAACTCGAAATAGTAGGCCTGTTCAAAATCCGACCCACCCATGCCGAACAAATTCCGAACCGAAACAAAGAAATGAAATAAAAAGGTGAACAACGTTCGATCAATCAAACGCGACAGGTATTCGCAGAACCAAGTCTGCAAAGTGGCGTCCGAATGGAATCCTTCGCGCTCTTTTCGAAACGCACCCGAAAATCCGTCTCATTGGAGACGGCTTTGTGTATTTGGTGTACTTGGTGCAGACGCCGCGAGTTGCCCAAATTGACGTCGCGATGGCCCACAACCAGTTTATGGTGACCGACATTGATTTCCAACAGCTGCAGAATGCGATCGACGGCGAGAAACTGGGGTGAGTGGAAAAGCTGGTTGGGGTTTTAGAAACTTGACAGTTGACAGATTTGTACGAGATTTTTTTGGATGTTAGAATTCTTTCGTTATTGCATATAAGAGGATATTTAATATTACCTGATGGTAATTTCTCCTGTTAATAGTAATAATAATAATAATAATCTTTAGTGACTATGAAATTTACAATGTAATAGCGTGTTATTCCTATTACGCGAGACCAATTATTGTCAAGTATTACCTTTAGTAAAAGCAGATTTTCAAACGGAAATGTAAAAATATGAGTAATGCAAAATCTAGAGTAATAATTGTAGATTACCTGAGATGGATACCACCGAGAATTATTTGGTAGGGGTCATTTTTTGAATAGAGCCACTCTCCAAGTTAAAATTCAAACCCCATGGAGATTAAATGTTTGCCAATCACCTTTCATATATATTAAAAAGTTTTTGCTGTTTTCCATTCTTGTGGTACTTTTTCGTATTTCCATGCTTTGTTAAATATCTTTCGTAAGAGCTCCATGCCTCTTTCTCCCATGTTGTGCATCATATCTCCTGTTATTCTGTCCATTCCCGGGGCTTTCCCTTTCTTTTGTCTTTTGATCAGTTCTTGCATTTCTTCGATATTTATTAATGTATCTAATTCCTCGGGTTTCTCTTTATTTATCTCATTTCTCCCCTCTTCTTCTAAATTAATCGTTTCTTCTATCTCTTCTTTCTCTGCTTCTAGCAGTTCTTGGAAGTATTCTCTCTATCTCTCTAATATTTCTTCCTCCTCCTTTAATATTTCTCCTTTCTTGTTTTTAATTACTTGTATATCTTCAATCACTTTTTCCTTTCTCATTGATTTTAACGTTGTGTAGAACAGTTTCTGGTTTTCTTTGCTATGTTTCTCTATTTTTCCCCAAATTCCTTCCATTTTGTTTTCTTCGAAATTTCTAGCATTTATTTCATTTTCTTCCTCTCTTTTTGATATAGGTCATATTTCAGTGTTGTTCTGTCTGCTAAATAGTTTGTCCATGTTATGCTTTTTGTTTTCCTTTGCAACTTTATTTCTTCCGTCCACCATGTAGTTTGTCTTTTTTTATTGTTTTTCTTGCTCGTCCCATATATTTCCATTGCTGTTTCTATTAGTGCTGTTTTATATACTTTACATAGATGTTCTACGTCTTCTTCTTTTGCGATTTCTTCTAGAGTTTTTTATATTTTCATATTTTATTTTCCTCACTAGTGCATAGTGGTCTCTGCCTATTTCCGGTCCTTTCTTTACCACTGTGTCCACTACTGTTCTTTTCTTGTTATTTTCAACTAATATATAATCAATTATTGTCTTCTCATGTCTACTTTTTAATTCCCTCCTATATTAATGTATTCTCTTGTGCTAGAAGAATTAATTTGTTATTGCCATGTTATTTATTGTACAGAAATCTAACATCCTTCTCCCGTTATTGTTCCTTATTTTTTCTCCATACTTTCCTAATGCACCTTTGTAATCCGCGTCCCTCACTCCTATTCTACTGTTAAAATCTCCCGATATGTATACTGCTCTTTTTGCCTCTTCTATTGTCTTTGTTAGCTCTTCCCAAAATCGATCCTTGTTTGGTACTCTGTCGTCCTCGTTTGGTCCATACACCACTATTATTGTTCTATTCTCTTCTTTTTCTGTTAACATCCTATTCCGTTTACCCTGCTGTATATCATTACATGTCCTTTTTCGGTCGTATATATTCCCTTTCCTTTCCTTTTTGTTTCTGTCACTGCCAGTATCTCAAATTTCATCTCCTCGAATTCTTCCTCTACTTCTTTCCCTTATCCCGCTATGTCTCTCACGTTCCATGTTCCTATTTTCCAAATTTTATTCTCTTTTCTTTCTGTTATTCTTAAAATGTGTCTTTTAGTTTTGTTTTGTTCTGTCCATTTATACTCCTGATATTCCAAGTCCCAAATTTCCATACTTTTCTTTTTTTGCTGTACTCTTTTCCTTGTTTCCATTTATTATGTGTATGTTCTTGTTTCTTTTTGTTCGTTATTCTTTTCCTTGCTGTTTCCTTTTTATTTTTGCTTCCGTCTGTTTTCTCTTTGACTAGTACTTTTTTGGATTGGTTACTTTTACCCCATTATCTTAGGCTACGACTCATTTCTACCTTTTATCCCATATATAATATATATATATATATATATATATATATATATATATATATATATATATATATATATATATATATGTTTCATTGTCTACTATTATCTTTCTATATCCTATTTTTACGTGTTTTCCTTTTTCTTTTTCCAATTTGTGTTTCTTATTTATCTTTGTATTTTTCTCCTCTTCCGTGAGGTCATCGTCTATATATATATTAATAAAATAAATAGTTAAAATACAGATATAATACATACTTTTTGTACAGTGGTACAGCTACGTGGAATAACAATCATACTTTTCATTGGCACAAATTGTCAAATTGTAAAAACAAAACTTAAAAATTTATTCTACCATAAGGTGTATGCGTTATTCTTTCTTTTATCCTGTGTATTTGTAATTTTTCTTTTCATGTCTTTCTGTTCTGTGTTGTTTTATTTCTTCCCATGGTATATATTGCTTTCTGCTTCCTCTCGTATACCGTCTTTCCATGTTTTTTCGTGGTCTTCCCCCTTTGTATTTGTAATTTTTCTTTTCATGTTTTTCTGTCCTGTGTCAATTGTTTTATTTCTTCCTTTCCGTTTATGCTACGTACATTCCACGTTCCTATTCTTATTGTTTTTCTGCGGCTTTCTCTATGCGTGTTATTTTCCCTTGTCATTGTTTTTTCGTTATAATTTTCTTCTATAGTGTTTTCCTTTGTTTTTCTGCGGCTTTCTCTATGCGTGTTATTTTCCCTTGTCATTGTTTTTTCGTTATAATTTTCTTCTATAGTGTTTTCCTTTGTTTTTCTGTGTTTTTCTTTATTATATCCTTTTCTTCTTCTATATTCATATTTATTTATTTCCTTCTCGTGTCCGTTTCGTTTGCCATGTTCGTCTCTTTGTTTGTCCATTTTGTTTTTGTTCTTTCGTTTATTAGTCTATTGACATTTTTTGTCTATTCTGTGTCTTAACCATTCCTGCTTCCCGGATGTCCTATCTATAGTCCTCGTTATTTATTATCATCTTTTGGTATCCCTGTCTTAACTGTGTTTCCTTTATTTCTTTCCTCCTGTGCAATCCTTCTAATTTGCCGCTGATCTGCCTTTCCTTCAAATATATATATATATATATATATATATATATATATATATATATATATATATCGTGTTTTTGAATCTGCTTTTGGCCTTCTGACATTACATTCCATGTATCTAGTTTTACAACTATAATGTTTGTTCTATGTCCTTTGTTAATGAAGGTGGCTTCAGTTATCTTTGCTTCTAGTTGTAGTTTGTAATTTATGAATTATTGTACGCCTTGCTTTATATCCTTTCCCTCAATTTGTAATCCTTTTACAACAATATTATGTTTCTTATCCTCTTTCGGTTTTTTTTTTCATGTGTTGTCATTACGGACGTTTTTTTTTTCTTGTTTTTCAAATTTTTCTTCTATTGCAGATTAAACAGTTCCTCTTTCTCTTCTTTCCATATATTGTGTTTTCTTTTTATTTTTTCTCGAAGTTCTCTCACTTCTTTTTGACCTGTAATTTCTCAAATTGGTGTAGTAACTCAATCCTAGAATGTACGTACGTTTTGGACAACTTTCACGCCACTCCGGGTGTATCGGTCTCTTTCTCTGCCTATAGTGCTGGCAACTAGCACTATAGTTGGACCTACAGTTTAGCGTGGATTCCGAACCACTGGAGTACGTTTAGATGAGAATATCATCTACTCCGAACAAGTGAAAGTTGGCGCCATTAAACCCCACGCTGGTCAAGGGGGTTGGGGAGTGGGGTGTGCGTGCAAGCTGAAAAATATTTCGCTACGAACTCACGATCTTCAGCGCAACAGTCCGAAGCCTTACCACTGCGCTACGCTGCCCCATCTAGAATGGATTAGTTATAAAATTAGGATTATAATTAATATAATCCGGTTTGGTTTTTTAGATAACAATCCTCTGGATGGCCCCTACAATAAATTGTGACTTGTTTCACTGATATTTCGACCATTATTTAAATTGGTCTGAATTAATGAGTCTACAACGTTTTAGATGCCAAATTAAATACATAAATTATGAATTAATGAGTCTACAACATTTTAGATGCCAAATTATATACATAATCCTGTTTTATAATAATCTGCTTGTTGGTGTTTGATCGACAACCCTCTGAATAGACAATCATATTGCTATTATTGTTACGTCTTGTTTAAATGATGTTTTGTTATGCAATTATTCAAATTATTGTCTGTATAAATAAATCTACAATGGTATAGATACAAAATTAGATTAATAATCCACATAATATTGTTTTATAAAAATCTGCTCATTGGTTTTTGTATTACAACCCTCTGAAGAGCACCATCAATAACATAAGTTTCACTAAAAGTTATTTCATATGTTTTAACTATTTCTATATTTCTAATTGCGCTTACTGAATGTAACTAGGACTTTTATGATACAACTTCCCCTCTAGGAGGAAAGTTAAACGCCATCTGGCGACACCACATCAATTAGCAATGCACACCCATATGGTAATAACCGTCAACATGCTCATGCCATCAGGATCATCGGGTGAGATATCAGCACAAGGCCAATCTTATGAAACATATAACGTATTCTAGGATTGAGTTACTACACCAATTTGAAAAATTACAGGTCAAAAAGAAGGGAGAGAACTTCGAGAAGAAATAAAAAGAAAACACAATATATGGAAAGAAGAGAAAGAGGAACTGTTTAATCTGTAATAGAAGAAAAATTTGAAAAACAAGAAAAAAAACGTCCGAAATGACAACACATGAAAAAAAACCGAAAGAGAGGATAAGAAACATAATATTGTTGTAAAAGGATTACAAATTGAGGGAAAGGATATAAAGCAAGGCGTACAATAATTCATAAATTACAAACTACAAGTAGAAGCAAAGATAACTGAAGCCACCTTCATTAACAAAGGACATAGAACAAACATTATAGTTGTAAAACTAGATACATGGAATGTAAAGTCAGAAGGCCAAAAGCAGATTCAAAAACACGAGATATATATATATATATATATATATATATATATATATATATATATTTGAAGGAAAGGCAGATCAGCGACAAATTAAAAGGATTGCACAGGAGGAAAGAAATAAAGGAAACACAGTTAAGACAGGGATACCCAAAAGATGATAATAAATAACGAGGACTATAGATGGGACATCCGGGAAGCAGGAATGGTTAAGACACAGAATAGCCCAAAAATGTCAATAGACTAATAAACGAAAGAACAAAAACAAAATGGACAAACAAAGAGACGAACATGGCAAACGAAACCGACACGAGAAGGAAATAAATAAATATGAATATAGAAGAAGAAAAGGATATAATAAAGAAAAACACAGAAAAACAAAGGAAAACACTATAGAACAAAATTATAACGAAAAAATAATGACAAAGAAAAATAACACGCATAGAGAAAGCCGCGGAAAAACAATAAGAATAGGAACATGGAATGTACGTAGCATAAACGGAAAGGAAGAAATAAAACAATTGACACAGGACAGAAAAACATGAAAAGAAAAATTACAAATACAAAGGAGGAAGACCACGAAAAACATGCGAGGACGGTATACGAGAGGAAGCAGAAAGAAATATATACCATGGGAAGAAATAAAACAACACAGGACAGAAAGACATGAAAAGAAAAATTACAAATACACAGGATAAAAGAAAGAATAACGCATACACCTTATGGTAGAATAAATTTATAAATAAAAATCAAAAAATAGGTCAAAACGATAACTTTCAGTTTTGTTTTTACAATTTGACAATTTGTGCCAATGAAAAGTATGATTGTTATTCCACGTAGCTGTACCACTGTACAAAAAGTATGTATTATATCTGTATTTTAATTATTTATTTTATTTATATATATATATATATATATATATATATATATATATATATATATATAGACGATGACCTCACGGAAGAGGAGAAAAATACAAAGATAAATAAGAAACACAAATTGGAAAAAGAAAAAGGAAAACACGTAAAAATAGGATATAGAAAGATAATAGTAGACAATGAAACATAGCCTAAGATAATGGGGTAATAGTAACCAATCCAAAAAACTACTAGTCAAAGAGAAACAGACGGAAGCAAAAATTAAAGGAAACAGCAAGGAAAAGAATAACGAACAAAAGAAAAGAAGAACAAACTCATAATAAATGGAAACAAAGAGTATAGCAAAAAAAAGAAAAGTATGGAAAATTGGGACTTGGAATATCAGGAGTATAAATGGACAGAACAAAACAAAACTAAAAGACACATTTTAAGAATAACAGAAAGAAAAGAGAATAAAATTTGGAAAATAGGAACATGGAACGTGAGAGATAGCGGGATAAGGGAAAGAACTAGAGGAAGAATTCGAGGAGATGAAATTAGAGATACTGGCAGTGACAGAAACAAAAAGGAAAGGAAAGGGAATATATACGACTGAAAAAGGACATGTAATGATATACAGCGGGGTAAACGAAAACGTAAGAGCGGCTGCAAGAATAAGATGAATAGTACACAGAGACATAAAAGAACAAGTATGGCAATGGGCACCAATAACGGAAAGGACACTAAAAGTAGAGTTAACAGAAAAAGAAGGGAATAGAACAATAATAGTGGTGTATGGATAAAACGAGGACGACAGAGTACCAAACAAGGATCGATTTTGGGAGGAGCCAACAAAGACAATAGAAGAGGCAGAAGGAGCAGTATACATAGCAGGAGACTTTAACAGTAGAATATGAGTGAGGGACGTGGATTACAAAGGAGCATTAGGAAAGTATGGAGAAAAAATAAGGAACAATAACGGAAAAAGGATGTTAGATTTCTGTACAATAAATAACATGGCAATAACAAATTCATTCTTCTAGCACAAGAGAATACATCAATATACGAGGGAATTAAGAAGTAGACATGAGAAGACAATAATTGATTATATATTAGTTGCAAATAACAAGAAAAGCACAGTAATGGACACAGTGGTAAAGAAAGGACCGGAAATAGGCAGTGACCACTATGCACTAGTAAGGAAAATAAAATATGAAAATATAAAGAAACAGAATGGAAAATAAATGAAGAAGAAAAAAATAGTGATAAACTATAAGAACATATAGATTAAGGGAACAGAAAGTAGCACACAAAATCAAAATAACACTAGAAAAGAAATTAGAAAGTCTAGAAGAAATCGCAAAAGAAGAAGACGTAGAACATCGATGTAAAGTATATAAAACAGCACTAATAAAAACAGCAATGGAAATATATGGGACGAGCAAGAAAAACAATAAAAAAAGACAAACTACAAATAAAGTTGCAAAGGAAAACAAAAAGCATAACATGGACAAACTATTTAGCAGACAGAACAACACTGAAATATGACCTATATCAAAAAGAGAGGAATAAAATGAAATTATTACCATAAATCAGTTCTAGGCGTACCATTTTAGGTCCAATTGTGTTAAAACAAAAATATTTGGCAAATCGCGGAATTCATTTCGTTAATAATGAATTGAAAACGTCAAAAAGTAATTAAATTAAGCATATATTATTACTATTTTATAAAAAAAGTTAAAATTTAACTTTTTCATTTTAATATTATACTATATTAGATACTTATTGCTATTAATATTTCTCTTGTAACATCTGGCTTGGGTGTAGGAAAATCCTGATCTAATCTATGAATCAAGAGCGAAATATCGATATTAAAAGGAGTTTCTTTAGTCCTCACGCCGCAATCCCAACAGTTTTCCTCCTATTTATATATATATATATATATATATATATATATATACATTTATACATATATACATTTATACATATATACATATATACATATATACATATATACATATATACATATATACATATATACATATATACATATATACATATATACATATATACATATATACATATATACATATATATATATATATATATATATATATATATATATATTATTTACCACCAACAAATAGTTTGGAACATTTTAATTCAAATTATATAAATTGACAGGTCTCGAATACAATTTACCAACAATAGATGGCGCTAGTAGTAGCTGAAATCGTTTTTATTATATTTAATCTGTTTAACCTATAAAACCTACTCATATCGTTGCATTTTGTTCGATAAATATTGAAATTAGGTATTTGACTATATTATGTGGGCAATCATGCATGTATAAATGATAAAAAAATCTATATCTATCAGCCCTAGCGCTTTTTCGCTTGGTACAGGAAGAAGCTCCTAGGAGTGTAATCACACATTCATCTTACCTTCACATATATTTTCGCAATTGCACGACAAGCCAGACGTTGTCGGTTTTTATGTCCAGAACTGTACCTGTCGGTTGCACGTAGTGTGCAGTTTGTGAAACGGACCAATAAAAAAGCTGCAAATGTTGATTATTGATAGCATTTGTTTTCGCCGGAGACAGCCAACAATCGGCCTCGGCATCATGCATTTAGTTTAGTGACGAGCGTGAAACGAAAACGGGGTGTGTTTGAGTGATATAGTGACTGTGTTTATTAAAAGGTGAGTTATAATTATTATGTATAAATATAAGTATGAGTGAATCCGCATCTAATCTCATATATTTGGACTGTGGGCATTGCATGGTTTGTACCGAAATAAATTTCATGTTATATAATTATGGCCGACATTTTGTTTTTCGGGAACGCACGGCTTGTTACATTCCTACCTTCTCACAATATCACGATTTCTACTACCTAAAGTTTCTCTCGGTTTAGAAATTTGTTGTATACACTGAGGCATGTTTTATTCCCTTGGCACTGCTTTCGGAAAACACCACTTTTTTATACGGTTCAATTTCTTGAGGCATACATGTGCTCAAGAATCCGAACCGTACAAAACACTGTTCCAGAGGTTGCTTTCGAATGGTCATATTACATAATTGTATTAAAAATCGGCTTTGTGGTTTGATTTTAGTAAGTGAATTCGTTGTTTTAGCAAGAATGTAGTTACTTTAGATTCTCTCTATTGGAAACACTGAGTAATTAAACAAAATGTGTCATGAAAGCTCCAATCACAAGCGCTACTCAAGGTGTTATGGCAATTTCTGTAACAATGACGTTTTCAATTTGTCAATTCCACAGTTTATGGGACCTTTAATATTTAAGGAATGCAACGCGATGGCTGCCGCATTGTTGCAATTTTTTTAAACCACATCTGAACAAGACCGACGCCCGTATTCACCAACAACAGCATCGGTTTTGTTAAAAATACAAGATTTAAAAGAGAATGGATTTTTTACATTGGAATTCGTTTCGTCTAATATCCAGCTCATCAACTATATTCCCTATCAGACTACCTCAATTCCCCTCAGATGTTGTAAAAAAAAATGCAACAATGCGGAAGCCATTGCGTTGCAAAACAAAACACAAGCTGATTTTTAAACATTATAGTCGCCCAGTTAAAATGTCCACCTAAATATTATCTACTGTTCCAAATAGAATTTGCAAGATCCACTAAAACCCCTCCAGTTTTAGAATAGGTTCTGATTGCTGATTTGCTTCTTCTAAACACACGTCGGTAAAAACCATTAGTGAACGAAGAACACCATGCAAAATAGCAAGTTTAAATTTATCACCAATCAGGAGTACTTTGAGATGGCGGAGAAGGACATATCTATTGAAAGCCAAGAACGTTTTAACGAGGACAATAGTATGACTACGGCTGTTCTTAACTCGAGGTGAGTACAAAATGGCCCAAATATGAAGCTAAAAGATATCTTCGGATGAAATGAATGTTCATCGTAACTATATTCATGGCTACACTTCTATTCTGTTTGGTTGGTTGGAGTAGTGTGATGGTCAGGTTGAATAAAGCTTGATCTAACCAAAATATATTATAGAGTTAACAGTAGCCTGTGAGAAACATTTATATAATCTATCTGTAATCACGAGCTATTTTTAACTCGCCTTTATATAATAATATAATAATAATATTTATAATCCAGCTTAAAAGTTACAAAATAGGATTATATAACAATTTGCATGTGTATAATTTTGGTAATGTGTTTGTAAATTGTTATTATTCGGTGTGCAGTTACCAAACAGCAAATTCGAATTCTTGGGGGCATTTAATGTACGATGGCAATCTCATGGAGTGTCGTTGTTTGCCGATGGCGGTGCCAGTGAATAACTCGTGCCTCACTCAGGTACCGATTGATGAAATTATTCTTGTCGACGATTTCGGGTAAGTGCGAAGAAAATGCATGAATAAGAAGGGAAGAGTAGTAGTTAATTTTTTTGTTTGTTAATCAGATGTAAAGTAGTATGTCACTTTTTTTTGACGTAGGTCTGTACATCCAAACAAATAAACGTATTGGAGCAACCTATAATGTATTCAATTTTGTATTTTTATTAAATACCTCACACTCATAAATACATTTATTTATTTATTAGTCTGATCCTCGTATTCACCAACGTTCTATAAATCTATCAATAGCTATTGAACCCACTCGTTGTTAAAACAACAATAAATACATTATCTAGTGAATGTAGTTACTAAACGAACGCACCTATAGTATCGCCCTCGCCCCCCATATTCACCAACTTTCTATAAATCTATCAATAGCTATTGAACCCGTAAATATTCGTTGTTATAGCAGGAATGTAGTTACTTTAGATTATCTCTATTGGAAACACTGAATAATTAAACAAAAGGTGTCTTCAAAGCTCCAATTGCAAGCTCTAATACAAGGTGTTGACATTTGTTTTGGCATATTCTGTCACAATGACATTGTCAATTTATCCATTCAATAGCTAATGGAACCTATAAAGTTTATGGGATGTTGGTGAATACGGGAAAGAGGGAAATACAAACAATCTATATACAAATTTGCGTGAATGAATATGAAGAGAGTAGGAGTAAATTTTGTGTAAGCATGAGCTGTTAAATAAAATCTATGATTAAATGTCACTGGTGTTTGGGCAAAAAGTAGATCAAGTCATCATTTTGACGAAAATAAGGCTTTTATGTCTTTCTAACCAAAAAATTCTGCGCTTTCTAAACAGCTTGTAAACTTTACATTTCCTGACTTACGCCATTTTTCCCAAACACCAGTGATATTACAGTGTATAAGGTAGTGCACATTTCTTGTTTAATAAACAATTATAAATTTGTTCTCTATCCTTGTAAAAATATCTGTATCTTTTTACAAAGATAATATATTAGTTTAGATTTTAACCGAGAAATAATACACTGCCTTACATGCTATTATAATACAGAGTCTATATTTATATTTATTTGTCTATATTATTGACAAATAAAACTTCATATCACCCGAATATGCTTTCTGTAGCTCATCTGCAGTCACATTTCGAAATATTGAGGGTGACATGAGGTATCCATAAATACAAAAAAAGTGTTTTTTCCTCACATTTCCTGACTTAAACAGCAGTGATATTACAGTATATAAGGTAGTGCAACTTTCTCGTTTAATATACAAATTTATAACTCTCTATCCCTGTAAAAATATCTGTATATTTTTACAAGGCGAAGACAGTTATTAGTTTATTATTTAGTTATTTTTTAGTTATTATTTAGTATTTTAATCGAGAAATAGTACACTGCCTTACATACTATTAGGCCCAATTCACACATAAGCGGAGTCGGGCGCAGGCGCTGTGTAGGCGAGGCGCAGGCGCGACGTTTCACAGGCGATTGTAATGTCCATATGCAGTGAAGGGGTGGACATTGCACCTTATGTTTACATAAAGGCGGTGTAGAAGAGTTTCGCCTACCGTGTCTTAGGCGAACACGCGGTGTCGGCTCGGCGAGAGGCACGAGGCAAATGCCCGCGCCTCGTCACCTAAATGCACCACATGTTTATACAGAGGGGGCTTCAAACACAGGAGTGAAGTTATCCATTTTCTATAATTCCGGTGGCCGCGCGGGGTCGCAACGCGAATTATAATTCTCCAGTAGTGGAGCATTAAAAAAAATTGATTTTTGGTACAATTGTTTACACATGTCTTGGTAACCATAATAGCCTAGCCCACTAAGATTTTTTTCAAAATTTTCATGTTTTGTTTAGAATTTAATAGTAATCATTAAACATATTTTTTTAAATATGCGCGGGCCTTAGTTTTTTTTAATTAATTTTGAACCTAAACTTGTTAGTTTACAGCGTGCTAAAAAATCAATAAAATCGATTAGAACCTAAGGAATGTGTTTATATTTTCTGTAATGATTAACACTTACAAGGTCAGCATATGTTGGAATAAAAATTAAAAAATTACGCCCTACTATGTTTTGGCGGCAGTGAATGTCAAAATGATTCAATTTTCCATCCAAGCCCACGAAGATTTTTTTTCAAATTTTCACCATTTGTTGCTAACCCGATAGTGATTACAAAAAGAATTTTTTTTAGATATGTGCGGATACATATTTTTTATTTATATCGATTTTTAATTAATTAAACCATACAGCTTGATGGTTAATTACAGGTGCATTTGAATACAAACCATTGTTTGAATCAACCCATATTGTTGCTAAAACATAGCTTTAGTGATTTCTAAAAAGTCCTATTGTAAAAAATGATAGCAAGTATTTTTTAGAAGCTGCTAAAGTTGACCCGAAATCTATGGTTTCACTTTGTTGCTTATGGAATTACGAATTATTTAGCAATATTATTTTTATTTAAATTATTGTATATTTTTTATAATACATGAGGTCAACATGGGATAAAATCAAAAATCCAAAAATGACGCTCAATAAGTTTTTGACGGCGGTCAAAGTCAAAATTATTTTATTTTCCATCCTAGCCCACGAAGATTTTTTTTCAAATTTTCAC
This sequence comes from Lordithon lunulatus, assembly GCA_963942505.1. Taxonomy (NCBI): domain Eukaryota; kingdom Metazoa; phylum Arthropoda; class Insecta; order Coleoptera; family Staphylinidae; genus Lordithon; species Lordithon lunulatus. The sequence goes on along the minus strand of OZ012675.1, from coordinate 38,046,620 downwards.
TATTTGTTGCTAACCCAATAGTGGTTACAAAAAGATTTCTTTTAGATATGCGCGGATACATATTTTTTTTTAGATCGATTTTTAATTAATTAAACCATATAGCTTGATGGTTAATTACAGGTGCATTTGAATACAAACCTTTGTTTATAAAAAACAAATATGTATCCGCGCATATCTAAAAAAAATCTTTTTGTAACCACTATTGGGTTAGCAACAAATGGTGAAAATTTGAAAAAAATTCTTCGTGGGCTAGGATGGAAAATAAAATAATTTTGACTTTGACCGCCGTCAAAAACTTATTGAGCGTCATTTTTGGATTTTTCATTTTACCCCATGTTCACCTAATGTATTATAAACAATATACAATAATTTAAATAAAAATAATATTGCTAAATAATTCGTAATTCCTTCAGCAACAAAGTGAAACCATAGATTTCGGGTCAACTTTGACAGCTTCTAAAAAATACTTGCCATCATTTTTTACAATAGGACTTTTTAGAAATCACTTAAGCCATGTTTTAGCAACAATATGGGTTGATTCAAATAAAGGTTTGTATTCAAATGCACCTGTAATTAACCATCAAGCTGTATGGTTTAATTAATTAAAAATCGATATAAAAAAAAATATGTTCCCGCACATATCTAAAAAAATTCATTTTGTAATCACTATCGGGTTCGCAACAAATGGTGAAAATTTAAAAAAAATTCTTCGTGGGCTAGGATCGAAAATTGAATCATTTTGACTTTCACTGCCGCCAAAAAATAGTAGGGCGTAATTTTTTAATTTTTTATTCCAAAATATGCTGACCTTGTAAGTGTTAATCATTACAGAAAATATAAACACATTCCTTAGGTTCTAATCGATTTTATTGATTTTTTAGCACGCTGTAAACTAACAAGTTTAGGTTCAAAATTAATTAAAAAAAACTAAGGCCCGCGCATATTTAAAAAAATATGTTTAATGATTAAATTCTAAACAAAACATGAAAATTTTGAAAAAAATCTTAGTGGGCTAGGCTGCTAAAAATTACAAAATGTTTTCTTGCAAATTTTATTCAATAACAACTAACTAAATCAACTTAATTTTTTTTACTCTTATATTATGGTTACCAAGACATGTGTAAACAATTGTACCAAAAATTAATTTTTTTTAATGCTCCACTACTGGAGAATCATAATCCGCGTTGCGACCCCGCGCGACCTCCGGAATTATAGAAAATGGATAACTTCACTCCGGTGCTTGAAACGTCGTGCCTCTCGCAGCGACGGCACCGCGTCTTCGCCTCTTCGCCCAAGACATAGTAGGCGAGAGGCATAACTCTTCCTCGCCGCCTCTATGTAAACATAAGATGCAATGTCCACCCCTTCACTGTATATGGACATCACAATCGCCTGTGCGACGTCGCGCCTGCGCCTCGTCTACACCGCGCCTGCGCCCGACGCAGCTTATGTGTGAATTAGGCCTTATAATACAGTCTATATTTATATTTATTTGTCTATATTATGAACAAATACAGCTATCATCAGAATATGCTTTCTGTAGCTCATCTGCAGTCACATTTCGAAATATTAAAAGTGACATGAGTTATCCAATATCCAAGTAATTTTAGACAATACAAAAAAGTGTCGCATTTCCTGAAAATACCATGGCCGATACAATGTTAATATTGTAACATGTTTTATACTGTTTAATTTCACTATGCAACAATTGTCATGGTTGCCTTGACTGGCATCGCTATCTCTCACAGTAATTTTTTGACACTCTTGTATTTTGCGCCACTTTTGTTTATATTCACGTTCGTTTGTCACGAAAGCATTGCGTTTTTGTTCATCGCACGCACAATCAATTTTTCAAGTAACAACACATGGCGCAAAGTCCGAAGCGTTGGTTCTCGTCGCTTGCTCAGTAAGTAAACACATTTTTTTTTTGTATGGATGGAGGTTATAATCATAAATATTATTTTTGACAAATAATCATATTAATGTTTTTTTTATTTCGAGGGTATATTTTTCGAGTCGGGCAGTTGATGCTTTTAATCCTTTAGTTTCGTCTAAAGTTAGAATAAAATAAAATATAAATAAATAATTTGTATAAAGTTAGAATAGAATAAAAAATACATAAAAATTGTATTGAATGAGGAGGTTTAAGTATATGATATTCTACGAAAATAAATGTAATGTGCCTATTTCCAAATAAATCACACATTATTGTGTAGTTTTTCACAACTATAGGAAACCTCCATCTATCCCACAGTTGTGAAAAACTACACAATAATGTTTGAACTGTAATCTGGTCTTGTCCTGATGCTTTTCCTATTTTTAATTCCCTTATTATTTCTAGTAGTTCTTGTTCCTTGATACTCTCTGTATCTGCTTCTGTGTTGTACTTGTCTCTAATTCTTGCCTTTTGTTCTATGTCGTTAGTTGTGGTTAGTAATTCTTCAAAATATTTTTTCCATCTTTCTAATATTTCTTCGTTTTCCTTCAGCATTCTTCCTTGTTTGTTTTTTCCTGCAATCTTTCAGGGTTTTATAGAGTACCTTTTGGTTTTCCCTTGCGTTTTTTTTGCATTGTCTCCCCGAACTTTTTCCATTCCCAGGCTTTTGCTATTCTAACCTCGCCTTTTACTATTTTCTCTTGTCTCTGTATTTTTTGTAGTTTTCGCTATTTTTGTCGTTTATAGGTATCTTTGCCATGCTTTTTTCTTTCCCTTTGTTTTCTCTCGGTATGTCCTCCGACCACCAGGCTGTCTGTTGTTTCTTGTTTGTGCTTTTCTTCATACCACATGTCTCCTTTGCTGTCTCAAGCATATTTTTCTTTAGGTTATTTCACATTTCCTCTACTTCTTCTCTATCGTTGGTCACTTCTGTCTCTATTTTTTCTATATATTATATTGCTGTTTCTTTTTCTCTAAGTTTGTATGATCTTATCTTGCTGTAGTTTAATGCTATACTTGGTCCTTCTGCCACTGTCTTGGCAGTCTTCCTTAATTTTCGTCACAGCTAGATAGTGGTCACTTCCAATTTTCGTAACTTCTCTTTACCCTTGTATCTATTATTTTGCTCCTTTTTCCTTGTTCTATTAAAAAGTAATCTATTATAGATTTTTAGTTCCGGCTTACTAGTTCCCTTGTATATTTGTGCATGTCCTTGTGTTTGAATAGTCTGTTCGTTATTACTAGATTGTTCATTCTACAGTAATCTAGCATTTTCTTCCCATTTTCGTTTAGTACGTCTTCACCATATCTTCCTCTCGTCAAGTCGTTATCTTTTACTTCCTTACCAATTCTGCTGTTGAAGTCACCTGCAACGAAAACTTCTCCTTTGGCTGTTTCGGTTGTTTCGTTGAGTTGCTCCCAAAATGCTTCTTTGTTGCTCACTACATCATCTTCATTTGGCCCATTTACTATAATTATTGTTCTGGTTCTGTTAGTTTCTTTTAGTGTTACTGTTAGTATCCTTGGTGATATCTTTTGCAAAAGTACCAAAACGATATAAATACTGGTCATAAACAGATGAGAAAGTGTTTATATGCTGGGCAAGTTTCTAGTTTCAATTACTCATGTGCTATGTTCAGCTCGTACTTTGACCAATCACATACTATGCATGTCTTTTATTCGAGACGTGATTGGCCTTAGTACAAGCTGAATATATTGCATCCCGTAATTCCATCAATGTATTTTAAAGAAAATCCATGTGCAGTATTAGAATCTTTTGAATTTTGATGTGTCTGAATAATAATTAACAAATAAAAATAGGCATCAAAGGGTTAAATATGATACTACTACTATACTAATTAATTTAACTATGATTTCGTATCTTGGAAATATTACCAGCTGCACACGTGTATCTACGCCCTTTATATATCATAACGTATTCTTAACTGTTGTTTAATTCTAGTGAGCTTTGTGCGAGCGACCAGTCTAGTGGTAGCTCCACGATGGAAACAATTGCGATCAAGGAGGAGGATCAGAATCGCAACGACAACCTGATGTATCTACTCCCGCAAGATATGCAAGGCGTCAACAATTCGGAGTTTGCCGATGCGATGAACAACACGCTGAGCATACCGGAGAACTACATGTCGCTCACCGACGAGCAGATGAACCAGCTGCTCAGTGTGAGTGCCTCGACTGCCACCACCGGCGAGGACATGAGCAAAATGCCGCTGGATTTTAGCTCACTGTTCAAATTGAGCGATGTGAAGAACGAGCTGGTCAACTCGCACTTCGTGAAGTACAAACCTGATGAGAATGGGAAACATGTCAAGATTTGGGAGTGTGGTATCTGTACGTATTATTAAATAGACTTAAGGCTATATATATATATATATATATATATATATATATATATATATATATATATATATATATATATATATAAGTCGTTATTATTAATCAGCTACCTTATAACTCCTTGTTATCATAGCTAGGTTTTGTTCAAATTCTGTCTGCTATCGAAGGTTGGAAATCATCGTAGTATCCTAACCTATTTTTGAATTAGAGCACTTCAAAGTGTCAAAATATTCATTGTAATAAAATTATATTTGGTGTAATATATTGCCAACTAAATTTTTCTATAAGTACACTATATAATTTTCTTATTCAAAATTTCCCACGGAATTCAAATTTTCAAACCATGCGTTTGTACCTTAACCCATTTTTGAATTACAGCACTTCAAAGTTTTAAGATGTTCATTAAATGAAAATGTATGATACATATACCTTATATTTAGTGTAATATATTGAAAACTAAATTTTTCTATAAGTACACCATATAATTTTCCTATTCAAAATTTCCCACGGAATTCAAATTTTCAAACCATACGTTTGTACATTAACCCATTTTTGAATTACAGCACTTCAAAGTGTCAAGATGTTCATTAAATGAAAATATATGATACATATACCTTATAATTAGTGTAATATATTGAAAACTAAATTTTTCTATAAGTACACCATATAATTTTCCTATTCAAAATTTCCCACGGAATTCAAATTTTCAAACCATACGTTTGTACTTTAGCCCATTTTTGAATGACAGCACTTCAAAGTGTCAAGATGTTCATCAGATGAAAATGTATGATACATATACCTTATATTTAGTGTAATATATTGAAAACTAAATTTTTCTATAAGTACACCATATAATTTTTCTATTCAAAATTTCCCACGGAATTCAAATTTTCAAACCATACGTTTGTACCTTAACCCATTTTTGAATTACAGCACTTCAAAATGTTAAGATGTTCATTAAATGAAAATGTATGATACATATACCTTATATTTAGTGTAATATATTGAAAACTAAATTTTTCTATAAGTACACCATATCATTTTCCTATTCAAAATTTCCCACGGAATTCAAATTTTCAAACCATACGGTTGTACCTTAACCCATTTTTGAATTACAGCACTTCAAAGTGTCAAGATGTTCATTAAATAAAAATGTATGATACATATACCTTATATTTAGTGTAATATATTGAAAACTAAATTTTTCTATAAGTACACCATATAATTTTTCTATTCAAAATTTCCCACGGAATTCAAATTTTCAAACCATACGTTTGTACCTTAACCCATTTTTGAATTACAGCACTTCAAAATGTTAAGATGTTCATTAAATGAAAATGTATGATACATATACCTTATATTTAGTGTAATATATTGAAAACTAAATTTTTCTATAAGTTAACCATATAATTTTCCTATTCAAAATTTCCCACGGAATTCAAATTTTCAAACCATTCGTTTGTACCTTAACCCATTTTTGAATTACAGCACTTCAAAATGTCAAGATGTTCATTAAATGAAAATATATGATACATATACCTTATATTTAGTGTAATATATTGAAAACTAAATTTTTCTATAAGTACACCATATAATTTTCCTATTCAAAATTTCCCACGGAATTCAAATTTTCAAACCTTGCGTCTGTACCTTAACCCATTTTTGAATTACAGCACTTCAAAATGTCAAGATGTTCATTAAATGAAAATATATGATACATATACCTTATATTTAGTGTAATATATTGAAAACTAAATTTTTCTATAAGTACACCATATAATTTTCCTATTCAAAATTTCCCACGGAATTCAAATTTTCAAACCATGCGTCTGTACCTTAACCCATTTTTGAATTACAGCACTTCAAAGTGTCAAGATGTTCATTAAATGAAAATATATGATACATATACCTTATATTTAGTGTAATATATTGAAAACTAAATTTTTCTATAAGTACACCATATAATTTTCCTATTCAAAATTTCCCACGGAATTCAAATTTTCAAACCTTGCGTCTGTACCTTATACCATTTTTGAATTACAGCACTTCAAAATGTCAAGATGTTCATTAAATGAAAATATGATACATATACCTTATATTTAGTGTAATATATTGAAAACTAAATTTTTCTATAAGTACACCATATAATTTTCCTATTCAAAATTTCGCACGGAATTCAAAGTTTCAAACCATACGTTTGTACCTTAACCCATTTTTGAATTACAGCAGTTCAAAGTGTCAAGATGTTCATTAAATGAAAATGTATGATACATATACCTTATATTTAGTGTAATATATTGAGAACTAAATTTTTCTATAAGTACACCATATAATTTTCCTATTCAAAATTTCCCGCGGAATTCAAATTTTCAAACCATACGTTTGTACCTTAACCCATTTTTGAATTACAGCACTTCAAAGTGTCAAGATGTTCATTAAATGAAAATGTATGATACATATACCTTATATTTAGTGTAATATATTGAAAATTAAATTTTTCTATAAGTACACCATACAATTTTCCAATTCAAAATTTCTGACGAAATTCAAATTTTCAAACCATATGTTTGTACCTTAACCCATTTTTGAATTACAGCACTTCAAAGTGTCAAGATGTTCATTAAATGAAAATGTATGGTACATATACCTTATATTTAGTGTTATATATTGAAAACTAAATTTTTCTATAAGTACACCATATAATTTTCCTATTCAAAATTTCTCACGGAATTCAAATTTTCAAACCATACGTTTGTACCTTAACCCATTTTTGAATTACAGCACTTCAAATTGTCTAGATGTTCATTAAATGAAAATGTATGATACATATACCTTATATTTAGTGTAATATATTGAAAACTAAATTTTTCTATAAGTACACCATATAATTTTCCTATTCAAAATTTCCCACGGAATTCAAATTTTCAAACCATACGTTTTTACCTTAACCCATTTTTGAATTACAGCACTTCAAAGTGATAAGATGTTGATTAGATGAAAATGTATGATACTTATAACTTATGTCTACATTCATATCGAGGTATCATTGCATTATGATGTTTCGTATAATGCCTTTCTTATTCCTAAACTATTCCTATATCCACCTCCCGTTTTTCCATTACATTGAGATATACTGCTCTATGAGTTACCATATTTATTTAAATACACAAAAAAAAGTCAAAAACGGCCGCTGTTATTGGCATCGCTTCCTAGGGAATCAAGGCTTTAAGAACTCGTTGTATTGGCGTCATTAAATTCTAATCCCCTCCCCTGTGAAATAATTGAGATACTCTCTATATTGATTTAGAATTATGGTGATAATGATTTCTTTTCCTCTGGATCTCCATGAGCATCTTTAATGCAGTAGTTTCCCGTGGCCTTCTGCATCCTCCTGCCATTGACCAATTATTGATTCATCCGCCTTTTGAGGCGATTTCTCTATCCCACGGACACGAGAATGCCCTTGCTCTTGCTGGCTCTTCCACCCGGAGCTGTTCGCCTGCAAGAGGGTTCTGCTTATCCCGGCAGATACTCGGTGGATGCAGTTTAATGTCGTGCCCAGGACAATTAAAATAGAAATATTATTCTTTCACTCAACGCCTGGGTTAAATACGAGGGTGCGTTAAAAAGTTCGGGAATGAAAGGGAAAATGAGAAAATATGTTTTTCAAATATCTCCGTTAAGTTGAATGCACTTTGTATATTCTAACGCCACAATGCTCTCACGAAAGTGCGATACTGGAAGTCCTCCAAATTTATTGTCGACTGTTGCTTTTCGACTCACGATTTTCCACAGAAACAGTATTTTGTGCAAAATCGTTTTTCCCTAAGTAACATTTTTAGTCGTGGAAATAGACGGAAGGAGTCAAATCAGGCGAATAAGGTGCATGTTACAACAGATCCTTGAGTTAATTCAATTTTTCCATTGCTACCACTTGCATGGGGAGGTGGATTGTCAGGATGAAAAATAATCTTATATGACAATATCGCTTTATATAATATAAGTAATATGTGTACATTGCCTTTTTGACAAAATAAGTATTTCCAAATCGTTTTAAAAGCAATTGGCATATTGGACCTAGTCATTTAATAGGACAATATTATTTCAGGCCTTCTAGTCCTTTTAAGTGGAGTATATAGCATATTGTAATTGATAATACTAAGTAATTTTCTCTTTAGGTCACAAAGAATTCGGCCATCAATACATTCTGATGCGCCACTTACCCACTCACACCGATGAACGAAAATTCCAGTGCAAGCAATGCGGAAAAGGTACCTTACACTGCTCCCACCCGGGCACCAATCCATAAATCCCCCACACCGTATAATTTCAGCCTTTCGACAAATGTCCACCCTATCCCAGCACCGCGCCATCCACTCCAAGCTCCGTCCGTACATCTGCGAAATCTGCCAGAAGACCTTCAACCGCGTGTCCACCCTGATATCCCATCGCAAGACCCACACCGGCTTGAAACCCCACCGCTGCCATCTCTGCAACAAAGCGTTCCACCAAAAAGGCAATCAACTCCCACCGACCCGTCCCAAATCGTCCAAACTAACCTTCCCTTGTTTGGAATTTTTGCTTGGTCCTTGCAGGCAACCTCCGCAATCACATCTTCACGCACACTAACGCGCGACCGTACAAGTGCGACGTCTGCCAGAAGGGGTTCAACCAGATGAGCAATTTGATGTGCCACAAATTTAAGGTAATATGATTTTCTTTATACAAAAAAAATATAAAAGTAGACCAACAATATTTCTTTAAAGGCCCATCAGCGTGCTGACAAACCAAAATACACTTGTCAAACGTGTGGAAAGGAGTTTGAGAAGAGAATTGGTTTACGTAACCACGAACAGTACGAACATGGTGAATCCAGCAGCTCGGCATCAGTGGCTGGAGCTCCAAGTGTTAAGTAAGTCATATGTAATTCTTCTTATTCTGCTTTGCATAGGTCTACTAGCTTGTTTATTATGTTATTATGATACATGTTGTGTTGGTGACCCTTGCGAAGTATTTTGTTATTTAATAGTGATTTTGAAAGGGGGTACCGCGGCAGCGTGCCGTAAGTACGACACATGGGTGCCGCGAAATCTTGATGAATGAGATTTAGATGGTGTAGCGACCTAAATTTATTGTATATCGTCGCCTAAGCAGCAACACCACACATCTAAAATTTTATTTGAGGTTGACAGTAGAGAGAAAAACTGATTTCAAAAAAATTGACGCTCCACAAAATACGGATAATTCACGATTAGAGTGGAATTTTGTTTTTTTTTAAGGCTAGTAAACCAAAATTTCATAATTTTAGCTCACATCTTGAATTGTCGGTATATTGCCTAGCAACTTTGACAGTTTAATTCATTCGAGACAAGTGGTTTCAAGAATCGCACCTTTTACTATACAATTACCTTAAGACAAACATCGGCCAGTGAATGAAACTCGATTTACTAGTGAACATTCCTTTATGAAATAATTGTATCCCTATAAACTTTTCCAGATATACCAACGGTGTCCTAGTTAATCCTATCAATACCGCTGCGATGCGACACTCAGTTGCCATTAACCAAGTACCTTTTGCCCTTTTGAGACCCTTGAATGGAATCCCAGTCCTTGTCCGAGTGCTCCCAGCTGGGGATAAGCAGGTAACGTAGTTAATCTTGGATAGTACACAAATTTATCCTGATGATCCGAATTACGCCTACCAATTTTTGTAGATGTTGGTGCCCGCTACGGCTGAAGATCTTAAGAAGTACGGAGAAATCACCATAAAGAAAAAAGACCCGACACCTGGAGATGGTGATGATAAGAAAGAAGATGTTACTGAAAAACCGCCAGCCACCTCAGCTGATGTCGTGGAGAATACCGCTACGATTTCTGGGCCGGGCGGGGAAGATAATAAAGGTATTATCTTACAATTATTCCATTTATATAGCCTAACATTTAATTAATTAATTATATTTATCTACCAAACTATACCAATTCCATGTGTCCCAAATATAATCTACTTATATATTTCACATTGCCCAATTTTGCTGTGTTTATTAGTGGACGATGAAATGGAGCTATATATACCACTAGTGGCTTCCATTACCCAAGTCAATCGCGACAACACTTATTTTTACTACATCGAGGAACCTACACCAGATGACATTATTTCTTTATATCAAGGACGTGCAGGTAACTAGTTTTGCAGCTGTATGAGGAAAAGCACGATTGGAGTTGGTTTGTTTCTGATGAAATATGACATGAACATTTTTAGTTGTGGAAAAAAGTTGAATCTTTAAATTCTGCAACCAAGTGTCAAAGTGAAATTAATGTTCTGATAGTATTAGCTGTGATAGTATTAAATTATGCATGAAAATCCAGTACATCTAGATTCAGGCTGACACTTTAATCATAGTAGTTTTATAATCTAATCTAATATTAATAAACTTTATTCTACTTGTGTTTCTAACATGTTGTTCTCTATCTAGGCGCTACGGTTCAAATAAGAATTCCGGTTGTCGCCAGTGTCATACAAAGATGCCGCGACGGCGCTGTCCACATGGACATCGAGAGTCCAGGACCGCGCGGTGATGGCCAAGATGATAGTTTCGTTTTCACCACAACCGATGAAGAATTTAATCAGCAAAGTAGGTTCTAACTATAGTCTAGCAAGTCCCTCTTAACTTCAAATCGAACATATTAAACGATTTCGATTATCGTCCGGGAAGTGTTTCGGGCTATTCTAAGCCAGCTAGAGGCGGTCCTTGGTGCAGTGTTCTTGGGCCCAATTCACACATAGGAGGCGAGGGCGCGGTGCCGGTGCGGCGAGAGGCACGACGCTTTCACGCCCCCTCTATATAAACATACGGTGCACTGCACACTTAGGTGACGAGGCGCGGGCATTTGCCTCGTGCCTCTCGCCGTGCCGGCACCGCGTCTTATCCTTTTCGCCTGAGACACGGTGGCTGCGAAGAACTCTTCCACGCCGCCTCTATGTAAACATATGGTGCAATGTCCATCCCTTCGCTGCATATGGACATCACAATCGCCTGTTCGACATCGCGCCTGCACCTCGCCTACACCGCGGCTCCGGCCGACGCCGCTTATTTGTGAATTAAGCCTAAGGCGACGGTCTGAAACCATTGCGTACGGAACGTTGGTGGTTCGAATCCACCGCTAGTCGGAAAACTTTTCTACAAAGAGTTGACCCGGCTAGCATATCATGGATGTTGTATGAGGCACAACAGGGCTGTGAAGGGCCGTAATGCATACAGCCTAGGGGCGGGGGCTGTACTCACCCTAAAAAAACTAGCTAAGAGCTAAGAACAGCTCCAGGATGATAAACTAAAGCGAAACGAAACACCGCGAAAAGTTTACAAAAAGTTACAATACAATTTTAAATCGTTGTAGTTACTAAATATGGCTATTTAAAAATACACACAAGGCAATTTTATAAAATTACGAATATTATAAAGAGGCCAGACAACCTTGAGATTTAAATTATAGATAAGCAACCAATTTTAGATGAAAATTACAAAATCGAATATAGTTGGGTTGTTAAAAGTGCTGTAATTCCGCACTTTTAACAACCCAACTATATTGGATTTTGTAATTTTCATGTAAAATTGGTTGCTTATCATTAATTTATTAAAATCTCAAGGTTGCCTGGCCTGGGGGGCTATTTTTGAGCGATCGTTATGAATAAAGCGATCGACAGACCTTCACTATTATTGCGAATGGTATTGATTTTTGGCCCTTCACGTCGTGAAGACTGATGGCTATCTTTGGTAGAACTAACAACTTGAAAGTTGTTATATTTTGCCATTAATTTTTGAGTGAATGCTATTAGTCCATCGCTTTGGAAATAAACATTTTATAGCGCTTGGTGATAACGATTGTACCCCAGAGTGTCTCTTTATTACTACAACACAACTGCAGCATAGTGCTATGATCTACACATGTTCACTGAAACTCTTCTTTCCCCCTGCCATCACCCATAAAATCCAGTTGGTTTTATTTATGTTTACTTCTAACTTTCGAGTGTCATTCATCTCTTTCAGTTCATTCTCCGATTTAACCAATACAACCACATCATCCGCATATGCCAGCATCCATATTTTCTTCCTTCCCACTACGATACTCCAGCTTCCTTTCTCTGATACTTCTGGCATATTTGTCATGAACAAATTGCATAATAGAGAGGCAGGCTATGTCTTACTACCATATAGAATTCAAATCTTTCAGGCATATCAACTACTCTTGCTTCAAAAGGAGTACAGATCGGGGAGGGGGTTTAGGTTAGGGGTGGTTACGAGAGGACGAGAATGAGAAGGGGGAACCCCCAATATCCAGACAATTCCTGAGGTGGAAAAGGACTGCTGGGTCACCATGCGACCGCGAGGATACGCCGATCCCGTGAGTGGACTACTGACTACCGACACGACGACGAAAGCCAGAGAACTGAGACGGGTGATCAAGAACCCAAACTTGTAAAAGGAAAAGGAGAGTGGAGGGAACCACTGAGTAAAAAAACCACGATGACGACCACTGTATACTACCAAGGAAGGGGGGCACTACTTTTAGCCTGGAAGAAAATTAAAATTAACTAATGGACAAGGATAAAAATAATTAAACCCCAGCACTGGTCGGTGAGCGCATCGCGGTAGGTTGTTACCACCTACTAGAAGACACCAACCCATTTGGAGGAAGCAGCGTAACAGCTAGAACCCCAACGAACAGAAGACAAAAGGAGACAGCTAGGACCCCAACGAACAGAAGACAAACAGAGGTAGAACCAAGCAAAACCCCCCGGAAAATAGCAGGCAGTCGCTAGTCGAGTGCGTAATAGCGATGGCTGGATATTCGGACACAGAGGAAGAAAGCAACTCAATTCAGTCAGCCACTTCGCCTCCGGTAAAAAGAGACAGACAGGCGGAACCAACAGAGACAAAGAAGAAACTGAAACACCATATAAAACACATACGGACAGACACCGAAGACGAAGCCGAAGATGAGCACGCCTACATACAGTTGATAGAGGATACAGTGCTAAGACTGAATAACACGGATGTGGCGACAAGGAACCTACCAAAGAAGTCTACGCTAGACGCGACGGTCGTTCGTGAACAATACAAGAGGCTTCTTGGAAAAATCAGAACCCACTAGCAACCCCCCCCCCCCCTCCTTTTTTTCCTTTTTTTTGGCATGAGGGGGGGAATCTTCTAAAGGCTTCCGGAGGACCTCGCTGGCATTCTCCCTCAGGGGTGCTGGTTTCCAACCCATTTAGGGCCAGCCTACTAGCTAAACCCCCACCTCTTTCCGCTCCCAGGCCCGGGACCGCTTTCGCATTAGTACTATCTCCGGATTACTTCTCTTCCGTGATGAACCTGGTGATGGCATCCCATATCCTCTATCGTCATCGCTATCATCCCTTCGGGTGTTATTTCTTCTCCCAACCCCTAGCAATCCCCCTACAAGATTCAATCCAAACGGTCTCAAACACCAGTTGAAGACCCTGCAGTCGGAAAAGGCGCAGACGAATCATGGAGATGATCAAGGAGATGAAGACAATGAGAATACAGATGAGGAACATGCAGGCCCGACTTAACCAACTGTCCAACCAAACATACCCCACGGCACCAACCACTACACCAGAGGAAATGGAGACAACGGAAGAAACCATAACTAGAATACGGGGCAAGAAAGTAGCCGAGACCATGACCGAACACTGGCCGCTATACATCTTCCTGTACGTAAAGATCTTGAAGAGGGAGGCATCCCACTGGTCCCTGATCGTTGAACCAGTCATTAACCTGACTGATGTTGAGTGCAGAGCAGTAACCAGCGACCGGAAAAGAATAACCGAGCGTGCCGTCGCTGAACTCACGTGGCCGTAAGGCCCAATTCACACATACGCGGCGTCGGGAGCAGGCGCGGTGTATGCGAGGTGCAGGCGCGACGTCGCACAGGCGATTGTGATGTCCACATGCAATGAAGGTGTGAACAGTGCACCATATGTTTACATAGAGGCGGCGTGGAATAGTTGTGCCTCTCGCCTCGCAGCCACCATGTTTCATGAGAAGAGGCTAAGACGCAGTGCCGGCACGACGAGACACGAGACAAATGCCCGCGCATCGTCATCTTAATAAGCCCAATTCACACATAAGCAACGTCGGGCGGAGGCGTGGCGTAGGCGAGGTGCAGGTATGACGTTGCACAGGCCATTGTGATGTCGATATACAGTGAAGGGTCGTGCCTCTCTCCGCGCCGGCACCGCGCTTTTGCCTCTTCGCCTGAGACACGGTACCTGCGAGGCGAGAGGCATAACTCTTCGACGTCACCTAGGCGCGGACACCCCTCTCGCCGCGCTGGCACCCCGTCTTCGCCTCTTCGCCTACCGTGTCTTAGCCGAAGAGGCGAAGACGCGGTGCCGGTGCGGCGAGAGGCACGAGGAAATGCACGCGCCTCGTCACATAAGTGGGCATTGCACCACATGTTTATATAGAGGGGGGTTGAAGCGTCGTGCCTCTCGCAGCACCGTCACCGCGTCCTCGCCTCTTCTCCTAAGGCACGGTAGGCGAAGAGGCGAAAGGCATAACTCTTCCACGCCGCCTCTATGTAAAAATAAGGTGCAATGTCCACCAATTCACTGCATATGGGCATCACAATCGACTGTACGACGTCGCGCCTGTGCCCGACGTCGCTTATGTGTGAATTGGGCCTAAGTGAGCATTGTACCATATTTTTATATAGAGGGGGTGAAAGCGTCGTGCCTCTCGCCGCGCCTTCGTCTCCTATGTGTGAATTGGGCTTTAGAGGCGAAGGCGAGATGCAGGCGCGGCGAGAGGCACGACGATTTCACGGCCTTTCTATATGAACATGTGGTGCAATGCCCACTTAAGTGACGAGGCGCGGGCATTTACCTCGTGCTTTTCACGGTGCCGGCGCGGCGCACTCTTTGTTGCATATAGACATCACAATTGCCTGTGCGACGTCGCACCTGCACCTCGCATAAACCGCGCCTCCGCCTGTCGCCGTTTGTGTGTGAATTGGGCGTAACATGCCCCATCACAGAGGTGGTTCATCGGGAAAACCGAGCGGTACATACATTGTGTTCGATACCACCAGTGAGGACAAGTTAGTGGAAAACACTTACAGTGGCATCCGACATCTCAGGATAATCGTAGAGACAAACAAACACTAGTCGACGCGTCGAGTCCCTGGACACATTGAAAACTCTAGAATACTATTTCGCAGGCTCGCTTTTCCAAGCAGGACAAGAATCATACCACCGAAAATCCCCAGGTAACGGCCACCACCAACATACAAAATCGAAGCCCAAGAAGAAGGCATACATATTGGTCAAACTGACCGAGGGCTAGTAATACACGGATCTAGTAATAATAATATGTATATAACTGATGATTCATATATATATATATATATATATATATATATATATATATAATACAATGTATGAATTAAGTACAGTACATGGAGGAAAATAGTCCGTTAGATAAGGGAATTAGACAGTGATGACAGGAATGTTTTCGGTTTGAGGGAATGCACGATAGACACCCTCCCGATAAGGGTAAGGGAAATTGCCGTTAAAGTCTACATACTGCACGAGGCCATCAGCGAAATGGAACCGGGGGCAGAGGCCAGGCATAATCCTACCTGGACCTCCTAGCAACAAGGACAGAGGTTGAAACAGTCATCAAGGCAGAAACCAAGAAGAAGATGCAGTACTAGGTAGATTAAGCTAGACCGACCCTGAACGCCAATAAAAACATCACAGTTATAACAACCGAAAAAAATACCGACGACCCCACCACGGCAAGGCTCAGAGTGGGGATAGGGCGCTTTCGTTTAGCATGGTTTATCATTGCTAATCGCCCTCGTAGCGTGCATTATCGCTCAGGTATTACGGTCGTGCGCCGCCGGTTGTAAGGGCCGAAGTTGTCCGCATCAGATGCGGCAAATAGAACAAGAGATAATAAGTCCGTACCAGCCTAGAGTGATAAATGAAAGACACTATGCTACAGGGCAGAGCGACACGGAGGGAGGAACTGCCACACTGTTGGCTGGATGGTTACCAAGCTCACGAATGCAGGAGGAAGGAAGAAACCTGTGCCTGAGGTGTGGCGAGGAAGGGGCACCAGACAAGTCACTGCAAGAGGCAGACAGCCTTCTGGGCCCTATGTAAGGCCCAATGCACACACAAGATGTGTCGGGCGGAGGCACGGTATATGCAGTGAAGGGGTGAACATTGCACCATATGTTTACATAGAGGCGGCGTGGAAGAGTTGTGCCTCTCGCCTCGCAGCCACCGTGTCTCAGACGAAGAGGCTAAGACGCGATGCCAGCACGGCGAGAGGCACGAGGCAAATGCCCGCGCCTCGTCACCTAAGTGGGCATTGCACCATATGTTTATATAGAAGGGATGTGAAAGCGTCGTGCCTCTCGCCGCGCCGACACCGCGCCTTCGCCTCCTATGTGTAAATTGGGTCTAAGGCCCAATTCACACATAAGCGGTGTCGGGCGCAGATGCGGCGTAGACGAGGCGCATGCGCGACGACGCACAGGCGATTGTGACGTCCATATGCAGTGAAGGGGTGGACATTGTACCTTATGTTTACATAGAGGCGGCGTGGAAGAGTTATGCCTTTCGCCTCTTCGCCTACCGTGTCTTAGGCGAAGAGGCGAAAACGCGGTGCCGGCGGCACGAGAGGCACGACGCTTTCAGCCCCCTCTATATAAATATGTGGTGCAATACCCACTTAGGTGACGAGGCGCGGGAATTTGCCTCGTGCCTCTAGCCGCGCCGGCACCGCATCTTCGCCTCTTCGCCTAAAACACGATATGCGAAGAGGTGAAACTCTTCCACGCCGCCTCTATGTAAACATAAGGTACAATGTCCTTCACTGCATATGGACATCACAATCGCCTGTGCGTCGTCGCGCCTGCGCCTCGTCTACGCTGCGCCTGCGCCCGACGCCGCTTATGTGTGTATTGGGTCTAAGGCAGAAGATCACGCAGAGGAAGGCGAAGGACACGAGCAGAGGGGTCGGGTGACGGGGCCCACCCAAAGCACAATGACTGAGGCAACGACCGTACAGATTAAGGCCGACCGGGGCAAACCGACACCCAAGCTGCTACCCTCCATCCAAGATCCAACCGGATAGGTTATAGACGAGACGGGAAGGAAGAAAATATGATACATACCAGCAACCACAACTAGAACAAAAGGCTGGCAACAATCCTAACAACCCGGGATGCCGAGACAGCGTGATGGGGCTTAGAGTTCCTTGAAGGCGGTCAAGAAAATGCGAAGGTTTAGTTGGTAGCCAGAATGCGGGGTGAATCTGACACAGCGCAATGGCACTGGGCGCCTATAGCAGATTACTCTTCACCGAAAAAATAGGGCTTAGGGGTGGTTAAAATTTTTTTCCGAGAAAAAGGACATTTTATCAAGAGTTAGGACTGGAGGACATTATAACCAAAAGTAGGATTGTGCAATGGCACTGGGCGTCTATAGAAGATTCCTCTTCACCGAAAAAATAGGGATTATGGGTGGTTAAATTTTTTTTCCAAGAAAAGGACATTATATCAACAGTTAGGACTGGAGGACATTATAGCCAAAAGTAGGATTGTCCACCCAAAAGGGGGACGGTTGGCAACTCTACATTTACCCCATTGTCTACAGTTTGTTCATTCATCCTCATTCCGGTCATCTATCTCTTAATCAACAACTTTCTATCTACCCCATCATACGCTGTCTTGAGTATTACAAATATTGCATATATACTTTGTTATTTTTCACTAATGCATCTTTCACAATATAATTCAGCCTTACTATATTGATGAGCTACTTCTAAAACATGCTTAAATATCAATTTCTGGTATTGGTAATATCAAATCAACCAAAGCCGTTTATTTGTTCGAAATGTATGATATTAATTAGAACTTTTTGCAACTAGATATTGACTGCGCTGGCATGCAGGAGTCCAAGGGCATCGACCTCCCCAACGCGGACACGATGCGGTTCTATGATTTGACCGGCATGGGCCGTCATCAGGATGGAAAGGAGGAAATTGGTAATAGCTTAACTGATCACAGATATTACGAATTATTATCGCAACATATGTTTACAGCCATATCAGAACTGGGACTGATCAATGACATCCAGCTCTTCCAAAACACCTTAATCACCTTGGAGGACGACCAGACGCTACTACAAAACACAGTGTTCAATGACCCACCCCACGCCGAAATTTATGAGGTCAGTCTTGCCGAGCATTTCAATTCGATCATTAATGCCTACTTGAACTATACAACTCTGTAGTTTTCATATAGTTAGTTATATGTATATAGTTTTAAACTGCATGCCCAATAGCACTCTTTACTTATATTTACTTGTAAACATTTTGGAGTGAATTTTCTTCTTTTTTTTTAATTTTTAGACTAACCCGTAGTTGCTTGTAAATATTTTTAATCGGATTGTATAACTATACGGCAATTTTGTGCTAGCAGACATTTTAACCTGTATCTAATATTATACTTACACTTAACTCTAATTAGTTTCTTATAATCATCTCACTAATACCTCAAGCTAATTAAATACGTTATGCTTATATATATATATATATATATATATATATATATATATATATATATAGATATTGCCTTAAGGCGCATACCCAATAGTGACTAGATTCACTATTGGGTATGCGGCGTAAGGCAAAAAATAAGAAAAACCTTTTATGAATCGCTTTTTATTTAAAGCTTCATCAGGATTATACTATATATATAACAATTCCTAAGAGGTACAAGCTTTTAACTTTTAGATTATTGATGGTAATTCAAACTGCGGCCTGCAACAAAGCTCATCCATTAGCCTATATGGGGAACAGAACAAAAGTTTTGTCATGAACGTCGATTAATGATTTAGAGAATGTGGTGTAGTTTTAAATTTAATTTTATTGTAACTTTTAAGATGTTTTTTTCTCTACTAATTTATCTCCCTCGTTTTAAATAATAAGATTGATACTTGTGTGTTAAACATGCTGAAAGATGTTGTTCGTTTTAATAAATATAAACCTATTTTGATACTATACTGTTTTTTAAATTAATTTATATTGAGACTCGGTTGTTTATCAAGAATTTAGAAATAATAAACAATTGCAACGGTATCGAAATAATATATGAAAGTTATATTCTATAGAATCAAAATTCATTTAATTTAGATTTAATGGTAAAAGGCAAATAGATAATATATATATATATATATATATATATATATATATATATATATATATGTGTATAGAAGTATAATAGATATTTTAATTCATCAAGATAGTTGGAAGATTTCACTAAGGTGGAATATTACCGGCCAGGGCCGGTCTTAGGCAGTGTCGGAATTAGGAAATTTCTCAGTGGGGGCAAGTCAGCTGAATGCCGCCCTGTAGCTGTTTTCACATGAAGTTATAAAAAAGCATTAATTGTTGAAACCCATTTTGCCGCCCTCCGGACGTCCCGCTCGGGGCAGTTGCCCCCTTTTGCTCCAGCTTCAATCTGGTCCTAGGTAATCGACCGCCCGCGTGCAAGCATAGTTTGGTCTCCCGACTTCAAACATAATTTGGACGCCCACTGTTGTACTTAAAAATTTATAATTACCATTATATAGGATATTATGGTAAGGAGATATGTGAAGAAATTATTTAATCATTTATAAACGCTAATCTGTGAAAATAATAACAAGGATCTTTTATTATCTAGGCGAGTTCTTTCGATAGCTGAATTTGGCCACCTCTAACTTGGCTGCCCGCGTGCGGTGCACACCTTGCCCGCCCTAGAGGGGCGTGAAATGCGTGCGCCATACGCAGGCGGCCAAAGAGGCGGCATTGAACATGAGTTGTTAAATTATGTCTGTACGCGGGCGGCGGTGACCGCCTGATCACTTCGGTCGGATATCGCTTCCCGGCGCGACTTTGTTAAAACCCTGTTTTTCCGAATCAATACAAACCTTATTTCGATAACAGAAGTACGTACTTGTATTCTGCAAAGAAACTCACCCTTATACAATCCAATCTAACTGTTGATATTGGTTCCCATGGGACTACAAGGAATAGTGATGTTTGGTAGTGAAACATATACAAATTTTACATATAAATTATTTTTGAAACGAATAATAAACGTACTTCCACACTACATAAGGGTGAAATAAAAACAAACTATAACTTGACTACAGTACAAAAACACCGCTTGAACAAAAGTCCAATAATTAACAATAAAAAAGGCACTAGATACATAAATCGATTTAATATCAGTGCTAATTCAGCAATCGTACGAAATACTTGCAAACTCGATTTGTTTGTATTGTTTGGAATGAAACTATTTATTGGCGCGATCCGAATACGGATTAATTATTTTGTTCAAATCTCTAGAACTAGAAATCCCTCAATAAACCCGTTTAAATTCTACTGGCGTGTATTTATTGGGGTAATATCTATGGTACAGAGCGATTTATAACAATATCACCCTGTAAGCACGTGAATATAAATAATTCACAGTAATTACAAGCTGCCGAATACTAATTTATATCCACGGTGTTTGTTCATCACTCATGACTCATGTGTCCGTTTGGCTACTACTAGTGACTAGTAGTCACACATGCTGACGTCACGATCATACTAATAGTACAGCGTGACGTCAGCATGTGTCACTACTAGTCACTAGTAGTAGCCAAACGGATACATTACTACATGAGACAGTTAAAGCCATTTTTGCCTAAAAGTATGTAAATCTGGTTTATAAAAGTCTGTACCCATCTCGTCAATGCCAGAGTGGTTTGAGTGTAGTTTATTCAACGCTCAAGATATGCCAGCCTAAAGCAATTCGAGGCTAGAGGATGACGAATGTGATAAATAGTGGTAAAAATCCCATTATCTCAAATAGGTTTAGCTATACCATGCCCACACTAGCATTAACAAATTCATATATCAAAATCTAATGAAGAAACATCATGTACTGGTCTATAAATAGTAACTATAAATAATTATTTGCTTTAAATTGGTAAGTAAGTCACCTATTGATTTGGTAAATAGCTTACAAACAAAATGAACTTAACAAAAAAATTAATATTACAAGGAAGTCAGTTCAGTCACGCAATTGTTCTTATTTTATTTCATGGTGCATTTTTTATATCACGTTATATTTGCTGAATATTTGGAAAACGTACAAATTGTTGCGCTTACATACCGTTTGCAGAGGATCACTCTGCGTGTTCCTGCGGCTTTGGACGCGTGGCCTTCACAATGTACCGGAAAATGGGCCCGTAAATGGGTAGCCAGGGTAAAAAGAAAATCGCGCCGCAATAATCCACGGACGCAAACGCTTTCATATACCGGTCCGGGGTGAGCAAGACAAACGGCAGCAGGCACCAGCCCATAAAGACGGTTGTGTAAATCCTCAACAGGACGTACCGGATGATCCTCATGTACCGCGGCGCAAAAAACTCGGAGACGTGCGGGTTTTTCGCGACCACCGAATGGATCTGCAAGAAATTTTGATTAGTCGGCATCGAGGATATACGCGTTTGTGTTCAGTCGCTCCACAAAATACGATCGGAGTTACTAGAGCCGCTTTCGTTTATCGTTCGGGAGCTGCTTTGAACAGCCCGGAACAGCGCCCGGTCGATAAACGAAAGCGTCTTAGGAATCCATCATAAATCGTCAATTATCAGTATTTCGCAGAGCGACTTTGACAGGAACGTGTACATCCGGAACGAGTGCTGTCGGGAATCATATCCCAGGGGGCCTATTCTGTAAGTTCAGACCAGTCTTATACTACCAACCAAAGAGAGAGAGAGAGAGTTATCCTATGGAAAAAGTATGCGAACAAAGGTGGGGCGGGCGGGTGGCTCCTACCAACCTGACTATACCCGTCCACTATTTCAAGCGACTTGAACTACGCATTACATTATTGTTCACATATATTTTTTTAATTAGTGTTAAATTCATAAATGACATTAATTTAATCATAGAAAATAACGGATAATAGTGTAGTGCATAATTCAAGTCGTTTGAAATAGTGGACGGGCATATTTTGGTTGGTGGGGGCCGCCCACCCACCCCACCTTTGCTCGCATAGTTTTTTCAATGGATACAGACGTTTTATGTTGTTTAAACTATGCCAAGAAGAGTATTATCCTATGAAAAAACTATGCGAACAAAGGCGGGGTGGGTGGGCGGCCCCCATCAACCAAACTATTCCCGTCCACTATTTCAAAGGACTTGAACTATGCACTACACTATTATTCGTTATTTTCTATGATTAAATTAATGTCATTTATGAATTTAAAACTAATTAAAAAAATACTTGTGAACAATAATGTAATGCGTAGTTCAAGTCGCTTGAAATAGTGGACGGGTATTGTTTGGTTGGTAGGGGACACCCGCCCACCCCACCTTCGCTCGCATAGTTTTTTCATTGGATATAGATGTTTTATATTGTTTAAACTATTCCAAGAAGAGAGTTATCCTATGGAAAAAGTATGCGAACAAAGGTGGGGCGGGCGGGTGGCTCCTACCAACCTGACTATACCCGTCCACTATTTCAAGCGACTTGAACTACGCATTACATTATTGTTCACATATATTTTTTTAATTAGTGTTAAATTCATAAATGACATTAATTTAATCATAGAAAATAACGAATAATAGTGTAGTGCATAGTTCAAGTCGTATGAAATAGTGGACGGGTATAGTCAGGTTGGTAGGGGCCGCCCGCCCACCCACCTTTGCTCACATAGTTTTTTCAATGGATACAGACGTTTTATGTTGTTTAAACTATGCCAAGAAGAGTATTATCCTATGGAAAAACTACGCCCGACGCCGCTTATGTGTGAATTGGGCCTAATACTGCCTACATTTCACAGAGCGATATTACCGTGAATTCCCTTCATAAAATTAACAATGCACACCCATATGGTAACATCCCTCAACATACTCATGCCATCAGGATCAGCGCGAGATATTCAACGGAGTATTCAAATTGCTCTTAGCAACCTACAGATCTAGATTTCGATCTTATTAGGCCCAATTCACACATAAGAGGCGTCGGGCAGAGGCGCGGTGTAGGCTACCTACAGGCGCGACGTCGATTGTGATGTCCATATGCAGTGAAGGGGTGAACATTGCACCATATGTTTGCATAGAGGCAGCGTGGAAGAATTGTGCCTCACGCCTCGCAGCCACCGTGTCTCAGGCGAAGAGGCTAAGACACGGTGCTGGCACGAGGCAAATGCCCGCGCCTCGTCACATATGGTTTATATAGAGGGGGCGTGAAACCGTCGAGCCTCTCGCCGCTCCGGCACCGCACCTTCGCCTCTTCGCCCCCTATGTGTAAATTGGGCCTTAGATCTCATCAATAGTGTAGCTCAACTAGTGAGGATGATGAGATCTAACAAGATCTGTAGATTGTGAAGAGCAACACTCCATTAGTCATCCTAATGGCATAAGAATATTACCATATGTGTACATTGGTACGTTTATATTTCCCACCTGATGTTTAGAAACACGTATCTACATAATTTATTGGGATGATAATGTACGGTTCAGTTGCGAGCCCTAATAAGACTATTTCGACTACTTACATCCTTCTCCATGACCATCACCATGAACTCGAAGAAGAAGCAGACGTAGTAACCGGTGTGGAAACCGTGCCAGATGGCAAGGAATAACAGTGCGGCGCCTTGGCTCACAAAACGATTGCCAGCGAATTTGAGGCGCTTGTAGATGTACTGCAGCACCCAGTGGTTGGTGTTCAGGTTGAATGATTGAATGTAGTGGTTGAACTCTGTTGCATTCTCGAGTTTTAAAATGTCTATGTTCGCAAGTCCGTTCCATTTCGCAGTGCCGTTTGCATCTTTGCCGTTGTAGGTCAGACCTAACATTTAAAAAGGCTCCCAATTATCTCCCCACTTTCATTGTCATACCCACTCTCACTTTTACTACCCACTCTCTTCTGCCCACGTCCTCTAGGACGAGATGAAGAAGAAAGTGGGTAGATAGTAGTGGGTTAATTTGTATGAGTGAGAAATAGATACAAATTAATAGCATTACTAAGAATAATAGGGCGTTGAGAGAGCGAGAAGCCTTTTTCCACTCGCCGTTCACACCCTCCGCCCTATTCCTCTTCCTAATGCTACTAATTTATACCAGGTCCAACTATGATGAGGAGAAAATGAATTTGATCTCACTCGATATCGACAATTACACTTACCGAACAAAATACAAGCACCCTCAGTAAGCAACCAGCAGGATATGTACTTGTACAGACTGATTCGTCCCCAAATACCCAAACAGACTAATCGCATGGTGAAAGACATGTGACCAAACTCATCAGACAGCATCAAGTCGTCCGTTACGTACAGGCCTACTCCTTGGAAGATTCCCAGGTACACTAAACCCAACCCTAGCCGTTGCAACGCCGGCATGAGTGTGTTCGGTGCTATCGTTTTGTCATCCTGTTATTATTTTGACAAAAAAAAATTACATTCAGAACTCAATGAAGGGGACTAGATCAAACTAGTTTATAGTATAAGCTAAACTATAGCGCTCTTCCTATTGGCTAAACAAAGGCGAATAAACGATTTTCAAGAAGCAGGTTTACACCTCTTTCGCAACCCTTTTGTGCTACGGTTTGCCTCCGTGTTCTGCTTGAGTTACCACTGCTATTGTACGTTTAAAAGAATTCAGTTTCAGTAGTCTCAACCGCATACACATTTTTTTATGCGGTTGAGACTACTGAGACTGAATCATTTCTTCCAAACGTACAATAATTTGTTTGTACAGTATTATATGGACGCATAGAGTGGGCTGGGCTATTGGGAGCGTGCACGCAGTATTCACTATTAAGTGGAGATGAATCAAATTATGTTTTTTTTTAGGAATTTATTGTTTAAAACAACTATACTCGAATCGCCGAAGTACAATTACTTCGGCGATTCGAGTATAGTTGTTTTAAACAATAACATAGTTTGTTCCATCTCCTACATTCGATATTAATCACAACCATTCAATTTCTAATATGCTGAACTATACAGATACGTGTTGACTTTCAGTCGGTGATATAATTCACGATTATTTACTAGTAAAGCTTACCGTATCGCTATACTCCCCCGCGACGAAATCCTGGTACCGTTTGATGGGGAATTGAGGCCCGATGAGGAAACTAGCGGGGAAAAACATGTGCGCGAACACCTCCAGCACTGTAGGCCGTCCGGCCAGAGCCACTTCCTTGTTTTTGGCTGATACGCCTTCGGACGGCTGGTTGCCATCGTAAAAGTCAAACGCCAGACCGATCAGTCGCAGCACCAGCACGCATTGCGGTAACGTCCAGTTGATGTCGTAATCGTTTGTACTGGCGTAGCGGTAGCCTTTAAAAATATGTTTAAATTAATCTATAAATAGAAGAACTAGAAAATGGAAACAAATTAGTGGTTGTTTAGTACGCTGATGGCAAAGTAGTTCGTTTCTCCTCAGCAAAATAAATCTGTATTTAAGATGATTATCGATTAGGTATTGGAAGGATAAGGCGTGAACATGAATGAGATGTAGGAGTAAAACGAGTAACACAGTTTCTCATAACTCTTCTCACGTATTATCTGCTGTTCACACATTCTCATAGCTGTTTTATAGTTATTAATAGCATTTTGAAAGTTTTTCACGGCTTTGTACAACTTCTCACAAAATTCAAAGCATCGTATGTTTTTATCAACAACTTTCCACAGGTTTTAGACAGCCTTTTACACTTTCTCACAACTTTCCTCACTTTCCCCCAGCACATCACCCTTTCTCATAGCGTTCCATAGCACTTTGAAATCTTTTCATATCTTTATCACTCAATTCAAGATGTTTTATGATTTTATGCACAACTTTTGGACAGCTTTTCACACTTTCTCATAACTTTCCCATAACTATTGACACTTTCTCATAGCTGTTTTACAGTTTCTCATAGCCTTTTCAAAGCTTTTCACAACTTTGTACAACTTCTCACACAATTCAAAGCTTGTTTCCTTTTCTGGTCAACATTTCACAGCTTATTGACAGACTTTTACAGATTCTCACTAATTTCTCACTTTCCCCCAGCTATTCATACTCTCCGATAGCTGTTGAAGAGTTTTTCATAGCCTTTTGAAAGCTTTTCACAGCTTTGTACTAATTCTGACAAAATTCAAAGCTTGTATCCTTTTCTGGAGAACTTTTCACAGCTTGTTGACAACATTTTTCACTTTCTCACTAATTTCTCACTATCCGCCAGCTAGTCACATTTCCTCAGAGCTGTTCAAGTGTTTTTCATGACCTTGTAAATGCTTTTCACAGCTTTATCCAACTTCTCACAAAATTCATAGCTTGTATCATTTTCTGGACAACTTTTTGCAGTTTGTTGACAATTTTTTTTACTTTCTCACTAATTTCTCACTCTCCTCCAGCTAGTCACATTCGCTCAGAGCTGTTTAAGTGTTTTTCATGGCCTTTTAAAAGTTTTTCACAGCATTGTACAACTTCTCACAAAATTCAGAGCTTGTATCCTTTTCTGGACAATATTTCAGAGCTTGTTGACAACATTTTTCACTTTCTCACTAATTTCCCACTATCCTCCATCTAGTCACATTCGCTCAGAGCTGTTTAAGAGTTTTCATGGCCATTTAAAAGCTTTTTACAGCTTTATACAACTTCTTACAAAATTCAGAGCTTGTATCCTTTTCTGGACAACTTTTCACATCTTGTTGACAACATTTTTCACTTTCTCACTAATTTCTCACTATCTTCCAGCTAGTCACATTCGCTCAGAGCTGTTTAAGTGTTTTTCATGGCCTTTTAAAAGCTTTTCACAGCTTTATCCAACTTTTCACAAAATTCCTAGCTTGTATCATTTTCTGGACAACTTTTTGCAGTTTGTTGACAACAGTTTTTACTTTCTCACTAATTTCTCACTATCCTCCAGCTAGTCACATTCGCTCAGAGCTGTTTAAGTGTTTTTCATGGCCTTTTAAAAGCTTTTCACAGCATTGTACAACTTCTCACAAAATTCAGAGCTTGTATCCTTCTCTGGACAATTTTTCACAGCTTGTTGACAACATTTTTCACTTTCTCACTAATTTCTCACTATCCCCCAACTAGTCACACACGCTCAGAGCTGTTTAAGAGTTTTTTCATGGCCTTTAAAAAGCTTTTTACAGCTTTATACAACTTCTCACAAAATGCCAAGCTTGTATCCTTTTCTGGACAACTTTTCACAGTTTTTTGACAACATTTTTCACTTTCTCACTAATTTCTCACTATCCTCCAACTAGTCACATACGCTCAGAGCTGTTTAAGAGTTTTTTCATGGCCTTTAAAAAGCTTTTCACAGCTTTATACAACTTCTCACAAAATTCAGAGCTTGTATCCTTTTCTGGCCAACTCTTCACAGCTTGTTGACAACATTTTTCACTTTCTCACTAATTTGTCACTATCTTCCAGCTAGTCACATTCACTTAGTGATGTTTAAGAGTTTTCATGGCCATTTAAAAGCTTTTTACAGCTTTATACAACTTCTTACAAAATTCAGAGCCTGTATCCTTTTCTGGCCAACTTTTCACAGCTTGTTGACAACATTTTTCACTTTCTCACTAATTTCTCACAATCCTCCAGCTAGTCACATGCGCTCAGAGCTGTGTAAAGTACCATTTTTGTGATGTGTAAACCGGCCGTTTTTAAGCGACCGCTCTTCTAGGAAACCGAGGCTTAAGTCAAATAAAAGTTGTTGTAGGACAGGACGTTTATATATTTTTATTTCTAATAATTTATCATTACCAACTGCAAAGTGAATCATAGCAGCCTTGCCACAGCATAAAAACACACTTGCTAAAGACGACTACCACAAATAATCCAAGTTTAGGCAGTTAGAAAAACCTTAAAACTAACCACAGATAAGTATAAAGTATATATTTTATTAGAGACTTCAATGGTAGACTAACATATAAACCCGTACGGTATGATTTAATGAAACCGTGTGTATTTTTTTTAATGATAATTGATGTTTATCCAATAATCAATTTACTTACCTATTAGTAGATAGGCCATGTTGAACAAGAACGTGATAGCCACACATATGGCTGTGCCCCTGCAAAAGACGAGTGTAAGGTAGGTGAAGGCGACTGCGAGGATGGGGTGGCATATTTCGCATCCGTAGTTGAAGTAGCCGATTGCTAGGCCGGTCGAAATGAAGTACACGTGCTGAGAGTTGGCGCTTTTGCCATACAGCAATTTTCTGTGGATTAGGGCTAGTGGATAGGCTGTAAAATCAAAAAAACATCACTGTAAATACACTTTAGTTTTAGTAATTAAATTAAAGCATTATTTATGTTGGTTAGTATGATTGTGATTAAATGTCATTAGGTAACACAAGTTTTAGAATGAAAAATGTAATGAAATTTCGTGAAATATTTATATATATATATATATATATATATATATATATATAAATATATATATATATATATATATATATAGATAGATTCCTCATAGTCATAATGGTTAAATTCCGAAATAGTAACCGTGTGAAACGTTTAAAACATGTTACAAGTTGTTTGGTATGATTAAGATTGATTAACCGTGTCATAATTCGAGGATTATAATGGAAAACCTAATGTAATTTGATTGATTTATTAAAAATACAATAATAAATGGATTCATATATGTTATAGTAGTTACATTCCAAAATTGTTACCTTGGGAAACGTTTGAAATCTATATTACAAGGTGCTTAGTAGGATTGTGATTGAATAACGTGATATAACTCGAGGATTACAATGGAAAACATAATGGAATTTGGTGTATATATTGATAGTATATTAATTAATAGATTCCTGAATGTCATAATAGTTCTCTAAAACTCTAAAATTGTAACGTAGTGGAACGTTTGAAATCCATATTACAAGTTGTTTAGTATGATTGTGATTGAATAACGTAATATAACTCCAGAATTACAATGAACAATATAATGAAAATTAGTTGATTTATTAAGAGTATAATAACTAATGGATTCCTGTATATCATAATAGTTAAATTGCAAAATTGTAAGCTTGAGAAACATTTAAAATTGTTGCTTTCAAAATAGTATTAATATCTTGAAAAGTTTTGAAGATATTCTTGAGAATCTTTCATAATAGACTACCTCCAACTGTATTGTTATGATATTACCTTAAATGTATGCTGAGTGTATACAGGTATGGCTTGCAGATACTTTTAAAGTAGTCCCTAATGAAAAACCACGTCCTATTCATTGTTTAAACAGTCATATCTTTAAAAGTCTTGAAGATATTTTTAAAAATCTTTAATAATATACTAATTCAAACTGTTTGTTACGATATTACCATAAGTATTTGCTGGGTATATACATGTATGACCTGCAAACTCTTTTAAAGAAGTCTCTAATGAAAAACAACGTACTATTTATGCTTTAAACTTCTATATCTTTAAAAATCTTGAAGATATTTTTAAAATCAGTCATAATATGGTACCTGTTATTGGTTTGTTACGGTATTACCCTAAATATTTACTGGGTGCAGGTATGGTCTGCAGACACTTCTAAAGACATCTCTAATGAAAAACAACGTCCTATTGATGCTTTAAACGGCCATATCTTTAAAAATCCTGAAGATATTTTTAAAAATCTTTCATAATATGCTACCTCCTATTGTATTGTTACGATATTACCCTAAATATTTGCTGGGTATATACATGAAGCCTCTTCATTTTTAATGAAGCCTCTAATGAAAAACAACGTCCTATTGGTGATCTAAACGGCCGTCTTTAAAAATCTTGAAGATATTTTTAAAAATTCTTCATAATACGCTACGAGCTATTGTTTTGTTACAATATTACCCAAAAGATTTGCTGAGTGTACACAAGTATGGTCTGTAGACACTTCTAAAGACGTCGCTCATGAAAATCAGCGTTCTATTGATCCTTTAAATGAATATCTTTCAAAGTCTTGAAAATATTTTTGAAAATCTTTGATTTTATGCTAACTCCAACTGTTACGGTACGATATTACCCTAAGTATTTGCTGGGTGTACACATATATGACCTGCAGACACTCTTAAAGAAGTCTCTAATGAAAACAACGTCCTATTGATACTTTAAACGGCCATATCTTTAAAAATCTTGAAGATATTTTTAAAAATCTTTTATAATATGCTACGTGCTATTGTTTTATTACAATATTACCCTAAATATTTTGCTGGGTGTATATAGGTATGATCTGCAGACACTTCTAAAGACGTCCCTCATGAAAATCAACGTCCTATTGATCCTTTAAATGGACATATCTTTACAAATCTTGAAGATAATTAAAGAAATCTTTCATAATATGCTACCTGCTATTATTTTGTTACAATATTACCCTAACTATTTACTGGGTGTATAGAGGTATGGTCTGTAGACACTTCTAAAGACGCCCCTCGTGAAAATCAACGTCCTTTTGATCCTTTAAACGCACATATCCTTAAAAGTCTTGAAGATATTTTTGAATATCCTTGATAATATGTTAACTCCAACTGTTATGGTACGATATTACCCTAAGAATTTGCTGGGTGTATACAGATATGACCTGCAGACACTTTTAATGAAGTCTCTATTCATCCTTTAATGGACATATATTTACAAATCTTGAAGATAATTTAAGAAATCTTTCATAATATGCTACCTGCTATTGTTTTGTTACAATATTATCCTGGGTGTATACAGGTATGGTCGGCCGACACTTCTAAAAATGTCTTTAATGAAAAACAACGTCCTATTGATCCTATAAATGAACATATCTTGAAAAGTCTTGATAATGTTTTTTTGAGGATCTTTCATAATTGGCTACCTTCCAACTATGTGGTTGTTATTACCCTCAAATATGTGCTGGGTGTATACAGATATGGTCTGCATTACAAGTTCAAGTATGATTGTGATTGAATAAAGTGACATAACAATTATTGAGTATTACAATGGGAAACGTAATGAAATTTGTTGGATTAATTGAGAATACAATAATTAATTGATTGCTGAATATGAAAATATTTAAATTCCAAAATTATAACCTTGAGACGTTTCAAATACATATTAGACGTTGTTTGGTATAATTGTGATTGAATAACTTGGTATAATTCGAGGATTACAATGGAAATCGTAATGAAATTTGGTGGATTAATTGAGAATACAATAAATAATTGATTCCTGAATATGAAAATGGTTACATTCAGAAATTACAACCTTGAGAAACGTTTCAAATTCATATTACAAGTTGTTTGTTTGATTGTGATTGAATAACTTGCTATAACTCGAGGATTACAATGGGAAATGTAATGAAATTTGGTGGATTTATTGAAAATACAATAATTAATTGATTCCTGAATATGAAAATGGTTACATTCAGAAATTACAACCTTGAGAAACGTTTCAAATTCATATTACAAGTTGTTTGTTTGATTGTGATTGAATAACTTGCTATAACTCGAGGATTACAATGGGAAACGTAATGAAATTTGGTGGATTTATTGAGAATACAATAATTAATTGATTCCTGAATATGAAAATAGTTAAATTCCGAAATTATAGCCTTGAGAAACGTTTCAAATCCATTTAATATGATTGAGATTAAATAACTTGCCATAATTCGAGGATTACAATTGGGATCTTAACTAAATTTGGTGGATTTATTGAGAATACAATACTTAATTTATTCCTGAATATGAAAATAGTTAAATTCCAAAATTATAACCTTGAGATACGTTTCAGATCCATATTACAAGTTGTTTGGTATGATAGTGATTGAATAACTTGCCATAATTCGAGGATTACAATGAGAAACGTAATGAAATTTGGTGAATTTATTGGGAATACAATAACTAATAGATTACTGAATATGAAAATAGTGAAATTCCTAAATTATAACCTTGAGAGGTTTCAAATCCATATAGCAAGTCGTTTGGTATGATTGTGATTGAATAACTTGCTATAACTCGAGGATTACAATGAGAAACGTAATTAAATTTGGTAGATTTATTGAGAAAACAATAATTAATTGATTCCTGAATATGAAAATAGTTAAATTCAGAAATTATAACCTTGAGAAACGTTTAAAATCCATATTACAATTTGTTTGGTATGATTGTGATTAAATAACGTTCCATAATTCGAGAATTACAATGGAAAACGTAATGAAATTAGGTGGATTTATTGAGAATACAATAATTAATTCATTCCTGAATATGAAAATAGTTAAATTCGGAAATTATAGCCTTGAGAAACGTTTCAAATCCATATTGTAATTTGTTTAATATGATTGAGAATAAATAACGTGCCATAATTCGAGGATTACACTTGGGATCTTAATGAAATTTGGTGGATTTATTGAGAATACTACACTTAATTTATTCCTGAATATGTAAAGAGTTAAATTCCAAAATTGTAACCTTGAGATACGTTTCAGATCCATATTACAAGTTGTTTGGTGTGATAGTGATTGAATAACTTGTCATAATTCGAGGATTACAATGAGAAACGTAATGAAATTTGGTGAATTTATTGGGAATACAATAACTAATAAATTCCTTAATATGAAAATGGTTAAATTCCTAAAATATAACCTTGGCAGGTTTCAGATCCATATAGCAAGTCTTTGGTATGATTGTGATTGAATAACTTGCTATAGTTCGAAGATTACAATGGGAAACGTAATGAAATTTGGTGGATTTATTGAGAAAACAATAATTAATTGATTCGTGAATATGAAAATAGTTAAATTCATAAATTAAAACCTTGAGAAACGTTTAAAATCCATATTACAATTTGTTTGGTATGATTGTGATTAAATAACGATCCATAATTCGAGGATTACAATGGAAAACGTAATAAAATTAGGTGGATTTATCGAGAATACAATAATTAATTCATTCCTGATTATGAAAATAGTTAAATTCCAAAATTATACACTTGAGAAATATTTCAAATCCATATTACAAGTTTTTTGGTATAACTGTGATTGAATAACTTGCTACAACTCGAGGATTACAATGGAAAACGTAATAAAATTTTGTGGATTTATTGAGAATACAATAATTAATTGATTCCTGAATATGAAAATAGTTAAATTCCGAAATTATAGCCTTGAGAAACGTTTCAAATCCTTATTGTACATTGTTTAATATGATTGAGATTAAATAACGTGCCATAATTCGAGGATTACAATCGGGATCTTAATGAAATTTGGTGGATTTATTGAGAATACTGCACTTAATTTATTCCTGAATATGTAAAGAGTTAAATTCCAAAATTATAACCTTGAGATACGTTTTAGATCCATATTACAAGTTGTTTGGTGTGGATAGTGATTGAATAACTTGCCATAATTCGAGGATTACAATGAGAAACGTAATGAAATTTGGTGAATTTATTGGGAATACAATAACTAATAGATTCCTTAATATGAAAATAGTTAAATTCCTAAATTATAACCTTGACAGGTTTCAGATTCATATAGCAAGTCGTTTGGTATGATTGTGATTGAATAATTTGCTATAACTCGAGGATTACAATGGGAAACGTAATGAAATTTGGTGGATTTATTGAGAAAACAATAATTAATTGATTCCTGAATATGAAAATAGTTAAATTCAAAAATTACAACCTTGAGAAACGTTTCAATCCATATTACAATTTGTTTGGTATGATTGTGATTAAATAACGTTCCATAATTCGAGGATTACAATGGGAAACGTAATGAAATTAGGTGGATTTATTGAGAATACAATAATTAATTCATTCCTGAATATGAAAATAGTTAAATTCCAAAATTATACACTTGAGAAATATTTCAAATCCATATTACAAGTTTTTTGATATAACTGTAATTAAATAACTTGCTACAACTCGAGAATTACAATAGGAAACATAATGAAATTTGGTGGATTTATTGAGAATACAATAATTAATTGATTCCTGAATATGAAAATAGTTAAATTGAAAAATTATAACCTTGAGACGTTTTAAATCTACATTAGAAGTTGTTTGGTATGATTATGATTGAATAACTTGCTATAATTCAAGGTTTACAATAGAAAACGTAATGACATTTAGTGGATTTATTGATAATACAGTAATTGATTCCTGAATATGAAAATAGTTAAATTCCAAAATTATAGCCTTGAGAAACGTTTCAAATCCATATTTCAATTTGTTTGGTATGATTGAGATTAAATAACGTGCCATAATTCGAGGATTACAATTGGGATCTTAATACAATTTGGTGGATTTATTGAGAATACAATACATAATTTATTCCTGAATATGAAAATAGTTAAATTCCAAAATTATGTCCTTGAGAAACGTTTCAAATCCATATTTCAATTTGTTTGGTATGATTATGATTAAATAACGTACCATAATTCGAAGATTACAATTAGGATCTTAATGAAATTTGGTCGATTTATTGAGAATACAATACTTAATTTATTCCTGTATATGAAAATAGTTAAATTCGTAAATTATAACCTTGAGACGTTTCAAATCCACATTACAAGTTGTTTGGTTTGATTGTGATTGAATAACTTGCTATAACTCGAGGATTACAATGAGAAACGTAATGAAATTTGCTGGATTTATTGATAATACAATAACTAATTAATTCCTGAATATGAAAATAGTTAAATTCCAAAATTATAACCTTGAGACGTTTTAAATCCATATTACAAGTTATTTGGAATGATTGTGATTCAATAACTTGCCATAATTCGAGGATTATAATGGGAAATGTAATGAAATTTGGTGGATTTATTGGGAATGCCATAATTAATTGATTCCTGAATAAGAAAATGGTTAAATTCCAAAATTATAACCTTGAGACGATTCATATCCATATTACAAGTTGTTTGGTATAATTGTGGTTAAATAACGTTCCATAATTCGAGGATTACAATGGGGATCGTAATGAAATTCAGTGGATTTATTGGGAATACAATAATTAATAAATTACTGAATTTTAAAATAGATACATTCAGAAATTACAACATTGAGAAACGTTTCAAATCCATATTACAAGTAGTGTCGTATGATTGTGATTAAATAACATGCCATAAGTCGAGAATTACAATGGAAACCGTAATGTAATTTGGTGGATATATTGAGAATACAATAGTGAATAGATTCCAGAAAGTCATAATGGTTAAATTCCAAAATGGTAACCTTGAGAAACATTTGAAATGCAAATTACAAGTTGTTGATTATGATTGTGATTGAATAACGTGCCAAGCCCGAGGATTACACTGGTAAATGTACTGAAATTTGGTGGATTTATTAAGAATAATATACAATACTACTAATACTAGAATAATAACAATTAAATTAGGTGCAGGTTTTGTGAATACAGCGAATGTGTTGTCATAAAAATATATAAAATTTTAATATTGAGAAACGTTTAAACTCGATATTATAAGTTGCCTTGTATGATTGTGAATTAATAACTTTTTAGTTTTACAATGGAAAACGTAATGAAAATTGACATGGTTGTTTAAAATACAGCAATAAAGGGATTATAAAATGCTGAAGAAACTGGTTAATTTCTTCAGATTTTTATAATCCATTTATTGCTGTATTTTAAACAGCCATGTCAATTTTCATTACGTTTTCCATTGTAAAACTCAAGTTATTAATTCACAATCATACAAGGCAACTTATAATATCGAGTTTAAACGTTTCTCAATATTAAAATTTTATATATTTTTATGACAACACATTCGCTGTATTCTCAAAACCTGCCCCTAATTTAATTGTTATTATTCTAGTATTTCTCAATATTAAAATTTTATATATTACGTTTTCCATTGTAAAACTCAAGTTATTAATTCACAAATTTTAAACATCATGTCAATTTTCATTACAATTACATTAAAAAAGTTTAAGATTTAAGAAGTTAATTTATATGATTTTAGTTGAATAACATGCAAATTAAATATTGTAATGCGTTTTTCAGTGAATTTTATATGAAATTGGTATACAAAAATATCTACAAATGCTAACGAATTTAAATTAATAATGCCTCATCCATAGTGTAATGTAATATATTTATTACACTATGGCCTCATCCTTGACCGTCACACAACGTGACGATCCGCATGGCCCGATATATTTCAACCAATCACGATTTTTATTACGTGTAAGTAGTCTACTAGCAGTGACGCATCATATATGAGTTATATTCCCTCCCATTCTGCCAAAATAATAATCGGAATAAACGATGAAAGCAGACGCATAATTGTATGATAATAGCCTACTTAAGCAGTCCGTTAAACATTGAACTCTGGTATCTTATCGCGCAATAAACAACAGGGTATATTAAAAATATTGTGGGTTCAATTACTTATTCTATAGAATAATACAATACACCATTAAAGGCAGAGAAGAGTAGTTATTTTTGAATTATTTAAATTCTACTAATTAATAAATATCATCTTGAGTGCGGAATAAACTTGATCAGGATTCAAAATAACAAACTGCGTGTGAATATGTAGCAAATAGTAGGCTTGTAAATTTAGCTTTGTTATTTATTAATTAAACTATTGCCCCGACAGGGCCAACAGAGTTAAAACTACATTTATTTGTAACCCTTTTGGCCATACCGGTGGCATTTGCCACCATAACATTTACAGGCCTCTACTTAAGCCAATGAATTACGATGAAAAATTGTGAGTTCTTCTATTACATATACTTAAAACGACCTTTGTGATTTGTCAAAATCGGCCGCTTTAAAGCGACCGTTCTCCTAGGAAACCAGGGCTTTACTGTGCCTATACATGTTTGCTTTTCACTAGATTTCATTCCAACAAGGTATTTTAAAGAAAATCCATGCGCAGCTTTAGAATATTTTAAATTTTGATGTGTGTGAATAAGGATAATAATAAGTAACAAAGAAAAAATATATATTCAAATTTTAAAATCCAGGGTTGAAAGGATTAAGACAACTCTTTAAATATATTAGATTATAGATTGAAATATTCAATTTCTATCTAATATAAAATACAATTTTAATAGCAGTTTTTGTCTTTACATGAAATATTGATGTTCTTATATTAAATATAAAGAAGTCATTGTGTTGGAGTAATAAAATGACCCTTCTAATCCGCCCAGGTATAAACGGAAAGGTTAATCAGCACTACAAGAGCCGCATGGAGGCTGTAACCCCCTCTCTTACGCCCTTACAGGCCCAAATATGGTACGAGAGTGACCGATGATCGGTTAAATACTTTCTTGGTTATGTTTACACATCATACCGAAATAGATGAGTCATAACGCGGAATTTCTGCAGTTTAGTTGTAAATATTATTAATACATTCAAACCCACTAAACTTTCACAAACTTTCACAGTCAATAGTCGGCGATAGTGCAATCTAATTAGAGATAGCGTTGCATAACGATTACAAGTCACTTCTTACCTGCGAAAATGGAAATTAAAAGTCGTAGGGCCGCCTCGGTGGCACCAACACTGTCGCTCAATTGTTTGACGAGGCCGAAGGCCTCCTTGGGGGCCGCATCCATGGTGCACTAGCGCAATGCAGAAGTTGAAGCCCGGCGATCGATCGCAACGCTGGTTTTGTTATCAACAGGCAGCCATAACGGCGCACTCTCCTGGACTGTCGTGCACACTATCCAAAGCCCAATAATACCCAGGCCCCCCTTTTTCAACGTTTTACAACCACAGACGCTATTTATAGGTTACTTTCTTTTCTAATGACGTTACAATTAATTACGAGAGAGAGATAGAATAAATGGCTTGATGTAAACAGTTGATAATTGAGTTTTTGGTTTTATTCAAATTTTGGTGTGTTTATGCACATAAATTGACATAAATATGGCTGTTTATGTAAACTTAAGTTTATTTAATGTTATTAACTTATTTAACACATAATGTAGAGAAATATGAAGAGAATACTGATGTTTATCTGGATAATAGATTACTTGATAAATATAAAAGGAAGATAGAAGCAAATATTGACAGTACTAGGATTGACAGTATTATTGACCGTGTAAGGTGCCTTATAGGGAAGATTTTCTGAAGCAGCAAGTCCTAACAATGACACTCATATACACTAACACGCGGCAGAAGGACCAAAAGGTCGATAGCCAGTTACAGAATTGTAAACAAATACAGTAACTGCTACTGTACCCGTATTCACCGACGTTCCATAAATCTATCAATAGCTATTGAACCCATATTGTATTCG
The DNA here is from genome assembly GCA_963942505.1 of Lordithon lunulatus. Lineage (NCBI taxonomy): Eukaryota > Metazoa > Arthropoda > Insecta > Coleoptera > Staphylinidae > Lordithon > Lordithon lunulatus. The sequence continues at coordinate 38,008,027 of OZ012675.1, read as the reverse complement.
TTATTATAGCAACAATAAAAACATTATCTAGGGAATGTAGTTACTTTAGAGTCTCTCTATTAGAAACACTGAATAATTAAACAAAAGGTGGCATCAAAGCTCCAATCGGAAACGCTATTCAAGGTGTTTGACATTTGTTTTGGCATATTCTGTCACAATGACGTTGTCAATTTATCCATTCAATAGCTTATGGGACCTATAAAGTTTATGGGATGTTGAATACGGGCATAATACAAATATTAATTGTGAAATATCTCGAAAAAGGAACAGGATAGCCGAAAATCAGTGTATTTTTAATGTGTGCGCTACAAATCGAGTTATATACAGGTACAACTTATTTATCTTATTACATATGTTAAATAGCTTACTCGCTAACATAACATTTTCTACCATTATGGCTGATTGAAGTATATACTTCAATCAACGCTATTATATAATGATTTAAAAGTGATATTTTAAGTTGGCCATAGGCAACCACTTTCGCGCTCAATTATTTTCCTTGTGTTGTGAGTATTGTAAAGAGCGCAGCTGCATGAAGGCAATAGAAAACCAACTGTGAAGGCGCCGCACTGCCCACCATTGACAACTGACGTGTTAAAAAGGTTAGGCAACGTCAACAAAAAACGTTTCTGCGGTTTCTACTCGATTTGTGCGTGATTTAAACTATAGCAAACATGGATTTCATCAGTAAAATTCCCACGCATATGGTAAGATTAGTTTAAGAGTTGTATTCGCGTTGGATGTGGTTTAATTATAAAAAAGGGCTAATAATACAGTGTTTTGTCCTTTTTAAAGGATTTCGAGGGGCAGGCACGCGCGGAAAATCTTTCCCGCGTTATTATAACGCTATTCGGCGTTGTTGGACTGGTATGGGGGTACATCATTCAGCAGTTTTCACAGACTGTTTACATTCTAGGGGCTGGCTTTGTGCTAGCTGCATTGGTAAGTGCTTGGCCGTTAATTAAATATAAATTTGCAGTTATTCAAACAATAAAGTTACATATTCTATATAAATACAAAATTACATAAACAAATACATTTTTGTTTTGTTATATCAATCGGTCAACATTGGGTAATTAAAAATATCAAAAATTAACACTGCTAGTTTTTGGTGGCGTTCATAGTCAAAATGAGTGAATTTTTCATCTTTTCCCCCATGTTTTTTTTCCAAATGTTTACCATTTGTTGCTAACCTAATAGTGGTTACAAACAATATTTTTTGGATCATCACAAATCCATTTTTTTATATCGATTTTTAATGAATTAAACCATCTGTGTGGACGGTTGATTACAGATTGATGTGAAGATAAACCTTTGTTTAAATAAAACCATATGGTTTGCAAAAAAGTTCAGTTGAAAAAAATTACAGCATCTATTTTTTATAAGCTCTCAAAGTGGACCCAGTATCTATGACCGCACTTTGTTGCTGAAGGAATTGCGAGATATTTAGCAATATTAATTTTATTAAAATTATTGTATATTGTTTATACTACATTAGGCCAACATTGAGTAATTTAAAAAAATCAAAAAATTACGCTCTACTAGTTTTTGGCGGCGGTCAAAGTCAAAATTAGTGAATTTTTCATCTTTTCCCCCATAATTTTTTTAATTTTTTTAGCATTAGTTGCTTACTTGACAGTAGCTACAAAAAATATTGTTTTGAATCATTAGAAATCTATTTTTTTGTTATATAGATTTGTAATGAATTAAACCTTTTACGTAGACGGTTGATTACAGATTGATGTGAAGATAAACCTTTGTTTAAATAAAACCATATTGTTGCTAAAGCAAAGTCATGCTTTAGCAACAATTTGGTGATTTTTATTAGTGATTTCAAAAATGTTCAGTTGAAAAAAATTATCGCATCTATTTTTTATAAGCTGTCAAAGTTAACCCGAAATCAATGGCCGCACTTTGTTGCTGAAGAAATTGCGAAATATTTAGCAATATTAATTTTATTTAAATCATTGTATATGGTTAATAATACATTAGGTCAGTATTGGGTAAATTAAAAAATCAAAAAATTACGCTCTACTAGTTTTTGGCGGCGGTCAAAGTCAAAATTAGTGAAATTTCCATCCTTTCCCCCATAATTTTTATTTTAAATTTTTACCATGTGTTGCTAACTTGACAGTGGTTACAAAAAATATTTTTTTGAATCATTAGAAATCCATTTTTTTTTGTTATATAGATTTGTAATGAATTAAACCTTTTACGTAGACGGTTGATTACAGATTGATGTGAAGATAAACCTTTGTTTAAATAAAACCATATTGTTGCTAAAGCAAAGTCATGCTTTAGCAACAATTTGGTGATTTTTATTAGTGATTTCAAAAATGTTCAGTTGAAAAAAATTATCGCATCTATTTTTTATAAGCTGTCAAAGTTAACCCGAAATCAATGGCCGCACTTTGTTGCTGAAGAAATTGCGAAATATTTAGCAATATTAATTTTATTTAAATCATTGTATATGGTTAATAATACATTAGGTCAGTATTGGGTAAATTAAAAAATCAAAAAATTACGCTCTACTAGTTTTTGGCGGCGGTCAAAGTCAAAATTAGTGAAATTTCCATCCTTTCCCCCATAATTTTTATTTTAAATTTTTACCATGTGTTGCTAACTTGACAGTGGTTACAAAAAATATTTTTTTGAATCATTAGAAATCCATTTTTTTTTGTTATATAGATTTGTAATGAATTAAACCTTGTACGTGGACAGTAGATTACAGATTGATGTGAGGATAAACCTTTGTTTAAATAAAACCATATTGTTGATAAAGCAAGGTCATGCTTTAGCAACAATTTGGTGATTTTTATTGGTGATTTCAAAAAAGTTCAGTTGAAAAAAATTATAGCATCTATTTTTGATAAGCTGTCAAAGTTAACCCGAAATCAATGGCCGCACTTTGTTGCTGAAGAAATTGCGAAATATTTAGCAATATTAATTTTATTTAAATCATTGTATATGGTTAATAATACATTAGGTCAACATTGGGTAAATTAAAAAATCAAAAAATTACGCTCTACTAGTTTTTGGCGGCGGTTAAATTCAAAATTAGTGAAATTTCCATCCTTTCCCCCATAATTTTTATTTTAAATTTTTACCATTTGTTGCTAACTTGACAGTGGCTACAAAAAATATTTTTTTGAATCATTAGAAATCCATTTATTTTGTTATATAGATTTGTAATGAATTAAACCTTGTACGTAGACGGTTGATTACAGATTGAAGTGAAGATAAACCTTTGTTTAAATAAAACCATATTGTTGCTAAAGCAAAGTCATGTTTTAGCAACAATTTGGTGATTTTTATTAGTGATTTCAAAAAAGTTCAGTTGAAAAAAATTATAGCATCTATTTTTTATAAGCTGTCAAAGTTAACCCGAAATCAATTTCCGGACTTTGTTGCTGAAGAAATTGCGAAATATTTAGCAATATTAATTTTATTTAAATCATTGTATATGGTTAATAATACATTAGGTCAACATTGGGTAAATTAAAAAATCAAAATATTACGCTCTACTAGTTTTTGGCGGCGGTTAAATTCAAAATTAGTGAAATTTCCATCCTTTCCCCCATAATTTTTATTTTAAATTTTTACCATTTGTTGCTAACTTGACAGTGGCTACAAAAAATATTTTTTTGAATCATTAGAAATCCATTTATTTTGTTATATAGATTTGTAATGAATTAAACCTTGTACGTAGACGGTTGATTACTGATTGAAGTGAAGATAAACCTTTGTTTAATTAAAACCATATTGTTGCTAAAGCAAAGTCATGCTTTAGCAACAATTTGGTGATTTTTATTAGTGATTTCAAAAAAGTTCAGTTGAAAAAAATTATAGCATCTATTTTTTATAAGCTGTCAAAATTAACCCGAAATCAATGGCCGCACTTTGTTGCTGAAGAAATTGCGAAATATTTAGCAATATTAATTTTATTTAAATCATTGTATATGGTTAATAATACATTAGGTCAACATTCGCTAAATTAAAAAATTAAAAAATTACGCTCTACTAGTTTTTGGCGGCGGTCAAATTCAAAATTAGTGAAATTTCCTTCCTTTCCCCCATATTTTTTTTTTTTAATTTTTACAATTTGTTGCTTACTTGACAGTGGCTACAAAAAATATTGTTTTGAATCATTAGAAATCTATTTTTTTTTTGTTATATAGATTTGTAATGAATTAAACCTTGTACGTAGACGGTTGATTACAGATTGATGTGAAGATAAACCTTTGTTTAAATAAAGCCATATTGTTGCTAAAGCAAAGTCATGCTTTAACAACAATTTGGTGATTTTTATTAGTGATTTCAAAAAAGTTCAGTTGAAAAAAAATATAGCATCTATTTTTTATAAGCTGTCAAAATTAACCCGAAATCAATGGCCGCACTTTGTTGCTGAAGAAATTGCGAAATATTTAGCAATATTAATTTTATTTAAATCATTGTATATGGTTAATAATACATTAGGTCAACATTGGGTAAATTAAAAAATCAAAAAATTACGCTCTACTAGTTTTTTTGGCGGCGGTCAAAGTCAAAATTGTGAATTTTCATTCTTTTCCCCCATAATTTTTCTTTTCAAATGTTTACCATTTTTTGCTAATGTAACAGTGTTTACAAAAAAATATTTTTTTGAATAATTAAATATCCAATTTTTTTTTGTTATATCGATTTTTAATGAATTAAACCTTGTACGTGGACGGTTGATTACGGATTGATGTGAAGATAAACCTTTGTTTAAATAAATCCATATTGTTGCTAAAGCATGTCTTTAGTGATTTCAAAAAAGTTCAGTTGAAAAATATTATAGCATCTATTTTTCTCTCAAAGTTGACCCGAAATCTATTGGCCGCACTTTGTTGCTGAAGGAATTGCGAGATATTTAGCAATATTCATTTTATTAAAATCATTCTATATTGTTAATTATCCATTAGGTCAACATTGGGTAAATTAAAAATCAAAAAATTACGCTCTACTTGTTTTTGACAGCGGTCAAAGTCAAAATTAGTGAATTTTCCATCTTTTCCCCCATAATTTTTGTTTTCAATGTTTTACCATTTTTTTTGCTAGTCTAACAGTGTTTACAAAAAAATATTTTTTTAAATCATCAAATATCCAATTTTTTTGTTGTTGTATCGATTTTGAATGAATTAAACCTTGTACGTGGACGGTTGATTACGGATTGATGTGAAGATAAACCTTTGTTTAAATAAATCCATATTGTTGCTAAAGCATGTCTTTAGTGATTTCAAAAAAGTTCAGTTGAAAAAAATTATAGCATCTATTTTTTATAAGCTGTCAAAGTTGACCCGAAATCCATGGCCGCACTTTGTTGCTGAAGGAATTACGAGATATTTAGCAATATTAATTTTATTAAAATTATTGTATATTGTTTATATTACATTAGACCAACATTGGGTAATTTTAAAATATCAAAAAATTACGCTCTACTATTTTTTGGCGGCGGTCATAGCCAAAATTAGTGAAATTTCCATCCTTTCCCGCATAATTTTTATTTTAAATTTTTACCATTTGTTGCTAACTTGACAGTGGCTACAAAAAATGTTTTTGATCATCAGAAATCCATTTTTTTTTGTTATATAGATTTGTAATGAATTAAACCTTGTACGTGGACAGTAGATTACAGATTGATGTGAGGATAAACCTTTGTTTAAATAAAACCATATTGTTGCTAAAGCCTGACATTAGTGATTTCAAAAAAGTTTAGTTGAAAAAAATTATAGCATCTATTTTTTATAAGCTGTCAAAGTTGATCCGAAATCTATTGGCCGCACTTTGTTGCTGAAGGAATTGCGAGATATTTAGCAATATTCATTGTATTAAAATCTTTCTATATTGTTAATTATCCATTAGGTCAACATTGGGTAAATTAAAAAATCAAAAAATTTGGCTCTACTTGTTTTTAGCGGCGGTCAAAAAGTCAAAATTAGTGAATTTTCCATCTTTTCCCCCATAATTTTTGTTTTCAAATGTTTACCATTTTTTGCAAATCTAACAGTGTTTACAAAAAAATATTTTTTTGAATAATTAAAAATCCAATTTTTTTTTGTTGTATCGATTTTGAATGAATTAAACCTTGTACGTGGACGGTTGATTACGGATTGATGTGAAGATAAACCTTTGTTTAAATAAATCCATATTGTTGCTAAAGCATGTCTTTAGTGATTTCAAAAAAGTTCAGTTGAAAAAAATTATAGCATCTATTTTTTATAAGCTGTCAAAGTTGACCCGAAATCCATGGCCGCACTTTGTTGCTGAAGGAATTACGAGATATTTAGCAATATTAATTTTATTAAAATTATTGTATATTGTTTATATTACATTAGACCAACATTGGGTAATTTTAAAATATCAAAAAATTACGCTCTACTATTTTTTGGCGGCGGTCATAGCCAAAATTAGTGAAATTTCCATCCTTTCCCGCATAATTTTTATTTTAAATTTTTACCATTTGTTGCTAACTTGACAGTGGCTACAAAAAATGTTTTTGATCATCAGAAATCCATTTTTTTTTGTTATATAGATTTGTAATGAATTAAACCTTGTACGTGGACAGTAGATTACAGATTGATGTGAGGATAAACCTTTGTTTAAATAAAACCATATTGTTGCTAAAGCCTGACATTAGTGATTTCAAAAAAGTTTAGTTGAAAAAAATTATAGCATCTATTTTTTATAAGCTGTCAAAGTTGATCCGAAATCTATTGGCCGCACTTTGTTGCTGAAGGAATTGCGAGATATTTAGCAATATTCATTGTATTAAAATCTTTCTATATTGTTAATTATCCATTAGGTCAACATTGGGTAAATTAAAAAATCAAAAAATTTGGCTCTACTTGTTTTTAGCGGCGGTCAAAAAGTCAAAATTAGTGAATTTTCCATCTTTTCCCCCATAATTTTTGTTTTCAAATGTTTACCATTTTTTGCAAATCTAACAGTGTTTACAAAAAAATATTTTTTTGAATAATTAAAAATCCAATTTTTTTTTGTTATATCGATTTTTAATGAATTAAACCTTGTGCGTGGACGGTTGATTACGGACTGATGTGAAGATAATCCTTTGTTTAAATAAATCGATATTGTTGCTAAAGCATGACTTTAGTGATTTCAAAAAAGTTCAGTTGAAAAAATTATAGCATCTATTTTTTATAAGCTCTCAAAGTGGACCCGGTATCTATGACCGCACTTTGTTGCTGAAGCGATTGCGAGATATTTAGCAATATTAATTTTATTCAAATTATTGTTTATTATTTATACTACATTAGGTCAACATTGGGTAATTAAAAAAATAAAAAAATATTCTCTACTAGTTTTTGGCGGCGGTCAAAGTCAAAATTAGTGAATTTTCCATCTTTTATCCCCTATTATTTTTTTCAAATGTTTACTATTCTTTGCTAATCTAACAGAGTTTGCGAAAAATATTTTTTCTACACTGAAAAAAAGATACAACGATATAATAGTTTAAATTGACCACAATTTTTTTTAATCAAATTCCTAAATATTCAATCAGTACCTTTTTCTAGTTTTATTTGTAATTATATTGCTTTTTTTTTAAATAGTTGACCATTCCGCCATGGCCGATGTACAGAAGGAAGTCGCTAAACTGGCAGAAGACAAAAGCTTCTGGAGACGCAACTACTGATAGCAATAAAAAGAAGAAGAAGTAATTGGAAAATCTCTGTAAAACCATTGCATTTATTTTATAGGTGTGATTTTGTTATGGTATTTTTAAATAATTTAATGTGTTCGTAGTGTCGTTTTTTTTTAAACCATTGTCGTAATTATCCTCTATATAACCAACATCCTTAATCAAAAATAAATATTTTAGTAATGTAACTATGCTGTAGAATTAAACTCAACCGTTTCTACGGACTATAGTGAGACTTCAGAGAAAATCGGATCAAGATGGTGCTTCGATCCTTGCTGTTACAAGCAGGTAACTCCTTACGGTACACGGTGAGTTTCTTTCTGAACATTGATGTTTCTATGGTATTGCATATGTTGCCGAAATGCGGGGCGGTCGAAGATCACGGTCACTTACAAATTTAAACTAGGACACGTCAAATATTCGAAATATTCGCTGACAAAATAGCCCCGACCACTGTTATTGATGGATAACACAGGAAATTCATTCGTTACTTATATTTCTTGTATACACACACACACACACACACACACACACACATATATATATATATATATATATATATATATATATATATATCTTCTTCTTCTTCTTCTTTTCGGAAGCCATGTGGCTTGTTTTGACCAAACTCTTATCCCGGGTCCAGCTCCTGTGATATCGACGACCAGCTGTCCTTCCACCTCTTCGGTGGCCTGCCGAGAGGGCGTTTGGTGTATGTTTTACCGTCTCGGACTATCTTGGCGATTCTATCGTCCTGCATGCGTGTTACGTGCTCGTTCCACTGTCTTCTTCTGCTCCGCACCCATCTTATAATGTCCGGTGTGTTGCATTGTTCCCGTATTCCCTTGTTGGTTTTTCGATCTGCAAGTGAATAGCCAGTGATGGATCTGAGGGTATTCATTTCTGCACATCTTAATCGACGTTTTGTCTCTGCCGTATCGGCTCTGGTTTCAGCGGAGTAAGTAAGAATGGGTCTCACGCATGCTTTGTAAATCCTTACTTTGCTCTCAGTTGTTATGTTTTTATTCTTCCAGACAGGATTTCGCAGTGCTCCTGATATTCTGGACGCTCCTCTTACCTGGTTTAAGACACTGGTTTTTAGGTCTCCGTAGGAATTTATAGTTATTCCCAGGTACTGGAATTCTGAGACTTGCTCAATGATGATGTTCTTCACGGCTAGCTTGCATCTGATTGGATTCTTTGCAATGACTAGGCTTTTGGTTTTAGCTGTGGCTATTGTCATATTTATTGTTTCACACTCCTTTCTGAACGTGTTCAGTAGCCATTGTAAACCGTCTTCTGATTCTGCGATTAGTACGGCGTCGTCAGCGTAGCACACTGTTTTAATGAGTGTGTTTCCCAGTTTGTAGCCATGTTCTATTGGGTCAAGGGCTGTTATAATCTTATCCATCAGGAGGTTGAACAGTAGAGGACTCAAGCTGTCCCCTTGCCGTATCCCAGTTCTGATTCGGATATCAATTTCCTCCCCGTTCGTCGCTCTTAATTTGGTCGTGGTGTCTGTGTTCAGTTGTTTTATTGTCTTAATTATGTTGGGGTGTATGTCTTTGATAATTAACGTCTTTAGTACATCTGAGAGCCGGACTTTATCGAACGCCTTTTCTAGATCCACGAAACAGAGATAGGCGGGTTTGTTGAATTCCATCGCCTTCTCTGCAATTTGTCGCACCACATAGATAGCGTCTGTGGTGGAGCGATTTTTCCGAAAGCCCTGTTGCTCTTCCCGCATCGCGATCTTCTGTGTTATAATGTTCGCTAGATGTTTTGTGAATGTCTTCATAGTCGCATCCAACAGGGAGATGCATCTGTAGTTTTTCGGGTCATTCCTGCTGCCTTTTTTGTATAGTGTAATGCTTGCACTCTCTTTCCAGTCAAGGGGGGGTTGCGTTGTTGATAGAACTATGTTATATAGCTTCGCCATCTGCCCTGCTAGTGGTTGTGCCCCGTATTTCAGCAGTTCGTTTTTGATGTTATTAGGGCCGGGCGCTTTACCGTTTTTCAATTTTGCTAGGATAGCTTCGACGTCCTCGGTATTGACTTGATCGAATGCAGGCTGATGTGGTCTTGTTGTTATTGTCACTTTTTCAAGTTCTGTGTCTCCTTGATCATATAGTTCCGTGAAGAACGACTTTAGCTTGTCCGAGCTAACGCTGTTTATTTGTACTGTTTCGTTCATTTCTTTTCTCAGTCCCCTGAGAAACTTCCAGATTCGTTTTTGTGTCCCATATAAGTCGTTCTCCATTTCCATGCTAAATTGTTCCCACTTCTCTCTTTTTATGGTACGGATTCGGTTGTTAGTTCTGTTTCTTATTTCTCTATACTTTTCGTAGTCTTCTCTGGAGTTCGTCGATTTGTGAATAAGATGGGCTTGTTTCTTTTCTCGTGCCAGAGCTTTTACCTCCTGATTGAACCAGGGTTTGGATCTTCTTTGGTATGTTGGTGTATTATTTATTATTCTCTTCCCAAGCGCTTCTGCGGCAGCTTGGTTTATGTTTCGTTTTAGTTTTTCCCATGCCGCTTGGGATGTATCACTGTCTTCGATGGGATTATGCCTTATTTGAAGGGCCAGTCTTTGTTGGTAGAGCGTTTTTGTGCTTTCGTTTCTAAATGCTTCTATGTTCAACTTTTCGATTTTAGCTGCACTATGTGTTGTTCTGTACTGTGGTGTCTCTACTGCGAACTTACCTACAATCAGGTTGTGATCTGATCCAATGTTAGCAGATGTTAGTGCTCTAATGTCTAGTGTTTGCTCTGGTCTTATGTGCTTGTTGGTAATAATGTAATCAATCATGGATTGCCCTCTTGCACCTGTAAATGTTATCTTGTGCTGCAACTTGTGTTCAAAGTATGTGTTGCATATTCTTAATTCGTTATGTGTACAGAAGTCTATTAGTGTTTCTCCCCTGCTATTTAGCGTTGGCTCATTGAATCTGTTCTTTACACCAGGGATTATGTCATTTCCCACCCGGGCATTTAAATCCCCCAGTATTATAAGTTTATCTTCCTGTGGGATTGTGTCTATCACTTCCTGCAGCGCTTCATAGAAGGACGTTGCCTGTTCGTCTGGCAGTCCAGAATCTGGTGCGTATACAGATATTATGTGCAGATGTTGCTTTTGGTTCGTTTTCATTGATATTTGAAGTATTCTATCATTCGTGTATGTTATGTTTGTGATTAGTTGAGCCAGTTTGTTGGTTATGAGTACCCCCGTGCCAGATGCTGCTCGTTGGTTTTTGTTTTTACCTGAAAAAATCAGGACATAATTTGGGTATTGAGTTGTACCCTTACCTAGCTTCTTTGTTTCTGCGACTGCACAAATGTCTATTTTATGTTCATGTAGTTCCATTAGGATTTCCTGGTCTTTGCCGCTGAGAGATCTTACATTCCAGCATCCTATTCTGAGTTGGGTGTTGTGCTTTCGTTTTCTTGTTTCCCGGGCTCTTTTCCTGTTACTTGCATATGTCGTCAACGTGTATCCGTCCGGTTCCGAGGCTTGTCGTTTGGTCCTGTGAGCCCTTTTTGTTTTTTTTACATGAGGCAGGTGGCTGGCCTAACCTCAAAACCCTCCTCTTTTGTCCGGGCTTGGGACCGGCAAAGACATCACCGAGCTACTCAGTTCACCCGATTACTGTTCTTTGGCAGAGTTGTATGTTGGTGTATTATTTATTATTCTCTTCCCAAGCGCTTCTGCGGCAGCTTGGTTTATGTTTCGTTTTAGTTTTTCCCATGCCGCTTGGGATGTATCACTGTCTTCGATGGGATTATGCCTTATTTGAAGGGCCAGTCTTTGTTGGTAGAGCGTTTTTGTGCTTTCGTTTCTAAATGCTTCTATGTTCAACTTTTCGATTTTAGCTGCACTATGTGTTGTTCTGTACTGTGGTGTCTCTACTGCGAACTTACCTACAATCAGGTTGTGATCTGATCCAATGTTAGCAGATGTTAGTGCTCTAATGTCTAGTGTTTGCTCTGGTCTTATGTGCTTGTTGGTAATAATGTAATCAATCATGGATTGCCCTCTTGCACCTGTAAATGTTATCTTGTGCTGCAAATTGTGTTCAAAGTATGTGTTGCATATTCTTAATTCGTTATGTGTACAGAAGTCTATTAGTGTTTCTCCCCTGCTATTTAGCGTTGGCTCATTGAATCTGTTCTTTACACCAGGGATTATGTCATTTCCCACCCGGGCATTTAAATCCCCCAGTATTATAAGTTTATCTTCCTGTGGGATTGTGTCTATCACTTCCTGCAGCGCTTCATAGAAGGACGTTGCCTGTTCGTCTGGCAGTCCAGAATCTGGTGCGTATACAGATATTATGTGCAGATGTTGCTTTTGGTTCGTTTTCATTGATATTTGAAGTATTCTATCATTCGTGTATGTTATGTTTGTGATTAGTTGAGCCAGTTTGTTGGTTATGAGTACCCCCGTGCCAGATGCTGCTCGTTGGTTTTTGTTTTTACCTGAAAAAATCAGGACATAATTTGGGTATTGAGTTGTACCCTTACCTAGCTTCTTTGTTTCTGCGACTGCACAAATGTCTATTTTATGTTCATGTAGTTCCATTAGGATTTCCTGGTCTTTGCCGCTGAGAGATCTTACATTCCAGCATCCTATTCTGAGTTGGGTGTTGTGCTTTCGTTTTCTTGTTTCCCGGGCTCTTTTCCTGTTACTTGCATATGTCGTCAACGTGTATCCGTCCGGTTCCGAGGCTTGTCGTTTGGTCCTGTGAGCCCTTTTTGTTTTTTTTACATGAGGCAGGTGGCTGGCCTAACCTCAAAACCCTCCTCTTTTGTCCGGGCTTGGGACCGGCAAAGACATCACCGAGCTACTCAGTTCACCCGATTACTGTTCTTTGGCAGAGTTATATATATATATACATAAATATATATATATATATACATAAATATATATATATATATATATATATATATATATATATATGTGTGTGTGTGTGTGTGTGTGTACGTGTGAAGTACTTCTTGCCATTGTCGGCTATCTGAATGAAGAATCACCAGATGTATCAATGTTAATTAATAATTTCTCAATAATTTCACCCTCCGGTGGGACTCGAATAAATAATTAATAATAATTGGACATAAGAACATTTCACGCGCTATCCACTACCACCCTCCGTGGCGCAGTTGGTAGCGCGACAGCCGCGATAGCCGGAACGTGAGTTCAAGTCCCACCGTAGAGTGAAATTTATGAGAAATTATATATATATATATATATATATATATATATATATATATATATATATATATATATATATATATATATGTATCTATAATAAATTTATAATTATATTAGTATTTATTAACATTATGCTATACTACATGATGAAATCAATTTGTGGATGTGGATATTGCTTATCATTCTGTTTTTAGTTGATTTATAATTTACTTTAATTGAAATTTATTGAACTATTCAGCTGTTAGGTTGTATTGGCGGGGAACCGCCATTAATTCGTTACTTATGCCTAACTCAATTATAGTCGTTTCATTTCGGGAAGGACTAAGTAATTTTTCGGGTAATTGTTCGCGCCGTGGGGGTCCCATGCAATAAACACGGAGCCTGTCAATGCAGGTATAATACCGGACCGTTCTGAACAGGGTCGTACTCCGGCAAGATTCCACTTCATTGCAGCTTCAATACACATACAATTATACCTAAGGAAACTGAGTCCGTTTTATTAGCCCTTCATAAAAACCTACGAAAGATTTACACCCTCTGGTCATTGTGTTTCAGGGTTTGGACAATACTCCTTTTACTGCGATTAAAAGTCAGCTTATCTTTCCCGATGTGGCAAGACTATATGAATAACAGTAGTCGGGGTCTGTCGGCGGGCTATTTTGCCTGTGAAAATTTGTATTTTTTTGTAATATAGCCTTCAATGACTCAAATATAGGATAATATAGGATCGGGCCCAATCTAGTCCAAGCTGCGAAATAAGCAGTAGAAAAAGAACTGTCATTCTATCCACCAACCACAGAAACCAAAATCCATGGTTTACCCAAGAGGTGAAATAATTGGTAAAAGAGAAGGAGGTGTACCTCCAATATAAAACCAGAAAGTCAAAACATTACATCAAATACAATAAAATCAGAAACAGCGAACAACAAGATACGATATATAAAAAGAGAATACTGGGCTAGCTTCAGTAGAGGGATGGAAAACGATATTTATGACACGCAAATACGTATCTGGAAAATACTTATTTAAATGGTGCACCGACAAACTAGGTGCACCATTTAAAATATTATAAAAACTACAAATTTTCACATGCCGATATATTGCAGTGGTTAGAATCCCCGATTTACGAACGGATGGCCCGGGTTCGAATCCCGATCCGGGTAGTCGATACCATTTGTCGTTGGAATACAAAAAAAACTTCTATCTTTATAGAGCTATCAGCCGTGAGGATTTTCCGCCGGTCAAGGGAGAGTTTAATCACCCGGTATTTACCTTAACTTCGCAGAAAACCTCTGAAAAACTGTGAAATGTGATTCGCTCCCCGCTGGGGATCGAACTCAGGCTCCCCAATGATCAGTACGAGACGGACGACGCCTCTAGCCACTCGGCCACTGAGCTGGGTTATTGGTATACAATTAACGTCACTTTAGATAACTCGGGTCCGTTTTTCTGAAGTAGCAAGTCCTAACACACATACAAATACACTAATACACGGCAGTAGGACCCGACGGTCGATAGCCAGTTACAAAATAGTAACAATTACTATTATTTGAATTTTTTTTAACTTTACAACAGTTATTCACAAATAAATTCGCATTCAAAATACTTTGACCTCTCTGCTCTCCCCTGGCTAAGTAACTCGGGAGTTTCCCCTATGCTTACCACTCTACGTAGCCAGGATTGTATGAGCTCTCAGCCATTCTCACTTGTCTTTCTTGCCACTCAATATCTCTAAATCTCTCCCTTACCTCAGTTTCTAGGCTTCCCCTTTCTCACAGCTTCTTCTCTACCCACACCTCAGACATACCCACTCGCTCATACATCCTTCCTCTATCTATTCTCCATCCACTCTCCAGTCTAATTTTACACCTCATACAGACCTCCCGCAACAGTCTTTCCAGGCCCAAATCATGCAACCTTTCCTTATAATTCACAATCCTGACACACAACTCCCATCACATACTCATACGGTTCGTCTCCTGCAACAACACTGCCCTCGGTGTCGACCTTTCGAGACTTAGCAGACGCTTCAGTAACCAACCTTGCTCTCTTTCTATTACATCCCATTCACGCAATCCCCCCAATTCCAGTCCATACAACAGTATAGGTTTTACACACGCATCCCAGATCTTGCACGCCCTTACCAGGTTACCGCTCCACAATATTCCCCATTTTCTGTTCGCCATCCCCCAAGCCATTTTCGCTTTCGCCTGCATACTCCACATGCATCCTAAACCCTCCTCCACAGTCAAACCAAAAGCCCTAATATTTAAAGCCATTTACTTTATCAATCATACTTCCCTTGCATTCTAGCGCTTCCTCCACTATTCTCGCTAGCGTGAAAATCTGCTCCCTCGTCCCTCCTACCGTTCTGAACCCACCATGGCATTCCGTCAGTAGCCCTTTTTGTTGAACTTCCCTATCCACTCTGTTTTCAGCACTGTCATCATAAATTTATATGACGCACTCATAATAGGGATCCTCCTATATTTCTCTACGTCCGAGGCCACTCTTCCTTTATTCACCGGGACCACCACCACCCCCACACGCCACTCTTCCGGCACATCATCCTCTCCACTCCACGCCCTATTAGTCTGTTGCAACTTCTTTCTTCATTCCTCCAGTAGCTTCAGCCTTCAGCCCATCTCCTCCTGTCGCCTTTCTCAGTTTCAGCTGTTCCGAAGCCACTTTTACCTTTTTCTTCGAGAACGCCTCCCTTTTTGCCACCTGTCTCGAACTGCCCAGCTGTCCCGGGGCCACTTTCACCTCTTTCTGCGAGAACGCCTCCCTTCTTACCACCTGTCTTGAACTGCTCAGCTCCACATCAGACACCGCCACCTGTTTGCAGCTCATCTCCCACTCTGCTAGCTCTATGTACACTTTGCGATGCTTTTTGCTTCCCTTTAGGATCTCCCACAGTCCTTTCTCTACTACACACTTCCTCAACTCCATTTCCACTACTCTATTTTTTTCCGCTCGCACGTTCGGTCGAACTCCCTCTTCGCCTGATTGGCCCTTTGCACTACACATGTGCATACCTCCAATTCGCCATTTCCCTCCGCCACCTCGTCTTCTTCATCTTACACTCCTCGTGAAAAATCAACACTCCCTCTGGCCTCTACTCTTCTTCCTCACCAACGCAGCCACCATCACTCTCTCTAACTGACACATCGACTGTACTTCCTCCCACTTTACGCCCTATAGCTTTTTCTCGTACACTGCCATTTTCGGTTCGCTCCATCCAAACCCTTGTTGCCCCTTTTTGTCCTCCCTCTTCCAACCTTTCGTCACTCTCAAAACTACCTCCACCGATACACGATATGACCGACCCCACATTTTCCACCTTGAAGAACTCCAACTCCTCCATTCCGACACCTTTGACCACCACATAGTCCAAAACCGAACCTCCTCCGCGTACACAAAAAGTCTTCTCCCTTTCCCAGTCCCCTTCACAGCAGCCATTCAGTACATTCCACCCCGACTTTCTCACCCATTGGATCCATTCTCTACCTTCTTGGTGGGTCACCATATCCTGTGATCGACTTTCTGTCCATTCACCGCCCTCTCCAACTCCCTCACACTCACGTTCCAAACACCCCCGATGATTCATTCATCTGCCTCCGTCTCGAGCCCGTCTAGTATCTCTGTAAGTTCTATAACGGCTTTTGTTACAGTGAGTGCACTGCCCTCACCCACACCTACCTTCTATTCATTTCCACCTTCCCAATTACCAATGCTGCAGCTTCATTCGACAAATCCCTGTTCCATTCTCCCACTGTCTTCCTCACCCCTAACAAGATTCCTCTTTTGGCTCCCCCATCCTCGCTTCTTTCTTGCATTACCTAGTCCCACCATGTCGACATACAGTTTACCACCTACCCCCACTCCTTTTCTGGCATCCACGTCTCCAGCAACCCCAGTATGTCTATTGAGACCATATTGAGACACTCCCTGCAGCATTTTTTTCTTTAAACCCGCAACGTTCCAAAAAACCCACCTTGTATTTGCTCTGCTCATACTCCTGCCTCATCGACCTCTCCGCCTTCATTCCTTTTTTGTTTAAGCCGTCGCCCTGCCAGACCCACCAGTCGTCAGCAATCTTCAGTTTCCGATAGCCCACCCTAGTTTTCACTCCTTTGGCTCGTTCTTCCATAGCCTTTTCCCTACTTTTTCGATGTACAGGGACGTACATCGAAAAATTAGGGTCATATCGTCATCAATGTATATGTTCGTGTCCTGTATATGTTTCGATCGCATTATGCCCATTTTGTCTTCCCAGCTGGCCTAACAGGACTTGGTCCCCTCTCAATTAATCTCAACAATCTTTATTGGGATATCGACCCTTCCCGGGTCTTTCCGCATGAGATAGTTGAAATAATTACATATATTTTGATTATTTTTTTTAATATTGAGTGAAACGTAAGTCTAAAATTTTAGAAATTTATTCTTCACACCTAATTTTCACTATTTTTCAGTAAACACTATAAAACCGGATTTCTATAAAAAAAAATATGCGTGACACACTTTTGGATAGCCTGAGTAATAATTTTTGAGATAATAATGAAAAATTAATAAGATAGTGCTATACTTTTTGAGATATCGCCTGAAAACGATGATCATGTTTTTCAGGCATTAAAAGAAAACCGTCTGAACAAAATTGTTGAAATTCTCAAATTACATTCGATAAATAAAATATTTATTTATAAAATTTGAAGTCGATTGGAATTTTATTTTCAGCAATTTTCAATGAGCTGTACCCTCAATTTCATAAACGATGAAAAGCGATGAAATATGTTTTTAGTTAGCCTAATTAATTAATTTTCAAATAATAATAAAAATAATTCCATATTTATTGTATTTTTTGAAATAATGACTGCAAACTAAGACCACGATTTCAGCAGATTTTCAGTCATAACTGAAACGATTAAAAAAATAATGTTTATTAAATCCGTTGTAATATATAGTAATAAAGTTTTAAATTAAATCGAAAAAATGGCAAATTTCGTCAAAAATCAAATCACATATTTTCTTTTCTTTTTAGAAACTGGTTTTATGGCTTACTGAAATATGATGAAAATTTCTTTTGAGGCGATTTCATTTGTCAATAACTCAAAAATGTGATAATGTGATAATAATGAAAACCTTTTACGTCAGTTGAGATTTCATCTGAAAACGGGGCCTCTAAAAAAAAACTTCTATCTTTATATTGCTATCAGCCGTGAGGATTTTCCGCCGGTCAAAGGGTAAGCTCAGAGGAGTATAATCACCCGGTATTTGATTTAACTTCACAGAAAACCTCTGAAAATCTGTGAAAGGTGATTCGCGAAAATTCGCCCCGATGGGGTTCGAACTCAGGCTCCCCAATGCTCATTACCAGACGGACGAAGCCTCTAGCCACTCTGCCACTGAGCTGGGGTGTTGAACTTCAATGTAATTTTAATTTCAGCCATATTTTTTTCAGCCAGTTAATTTTTATTCGTGTCTATATATAAAATATAAAGATAAAAATCGATTGAAAAATGTTGAAATTACTTGCAAAATCAACATTTTCAGGATTTTTTTGAGTGAGCTGTACCTTCTATTTCATAAAAGATAAAAAGTAATGTAATATGATTTTAGCTGGTCTGATTAAATTATTTTCAAATAATAATAGAAATAATTCCATAGTTATTGTATTTTTTGAAATAATAACTGAATAATTTCAACAGATTTTCAGTCATAACTGAAAAACGTAAAAGCCTGAATCGACTGAAAGTCTCAAAATAATTATTTTAAAGCAAATAAAAAAATGGTAAATTTCGTGAAAAATCGAAACCTTTCAAGTTTTTGGCTTGAACCCAGAGTGGTTAGAGCGGCCCTTGACTGGCGGAAACTATACTACTAACCGACATGTTCTTCATTAATAAAAAAATGTAGGTTAGTAGTATACATTTTTGAGATATGAACTGAAAATGGCGGGTGATCAAGTGGAGCCAGAAATTTTTCATTAATAATAGATTTTTGAGATATCAAATGAAAATGGCAGGCGATTAATTGGATCCAGAAATAATGTTGGACCTTCCTTCTTTCATGTCCGGGCTTGGGACCGGCCATGGCGTTAATTCCACCGCTTTTTCGTAAATAAATTAAATCACTAAGGAAATTTTTGGTTGAAAATTACTTTACATATTTTAAAATGTTATTGTTGTATGTAAATTTTAATGAGTATGTTAATTGTGTTAAATTAGTGCACCATTTGAAGCAAAAAGTTTCATAAATGGTTACGAAATATAATCTTGTCTTGTTTGTTAACAAACTTCCTAAAACTAGAATCCTAACTTTTACATATATACCTATATATATATATATATATATATATATATATAAAATTTTGGCGTGGATAATTTTTGCTAATGTGCGGCTATTAATAGGTAAATGTATATACTCACTGATTTTTTTTTGAGTGTATATTTAGTATATTTAGATATATATATATATATATATATATATATATATATATATATATATATATATATATACAGCAGAAAGATCCGAAGGTCGATAGCCAGTTACAGAATTGTAACAAATACAGTAATCACTACTACAACTTTTATTTTTGTATAATAATATTTTAAAACATGAAAGATTTAAAAATATATAAATAATGTATTCAATATACCTCATTTTTTTTTACTAGACCTTGAAAGTGCCATAATCCTTAATAATACGATCAATTTATCTTATCAACTTTTGTAGTGACTTATTCGAGTATGCGGCTAAAATTCCTATACAATCACAAAGATACAGTTATAAATTAATCACCCAAAGACTCACTCACAAGTTAATTGTATTTTAATCACTTCCTAACAAATGGGACTTCTAATTTAGATCAATCGACACGAAAACATGTATTACAAGTACGTGTGTGTGTTCGGATAAGATCTCTACTACACACGAGTCAATCTAAATATTTTTTGCGCACGATTTACGTGCGTGCAGTTTTCGAAAGGCGTCTCAAATGTCGCAAACAATAATTGAGTAACAGCCGGAATTCTGTTCGTTCCAATTGACAGGAGAAAGGAACTTGCGGCGGTTAATTAAATATGTACGAAACGGCGTCGCCACCGCAAAATTATGCGGTATGCAGTGCAATTGGTTGAATTTGTAGATGACTACTAATTCAAATCATTTGCTATTTAAACTTAAAGGCTTAAAAATTAAATTAAATTAATTATGGAAAATTACGAAATACAAGTCACTTGAAAACAGATAAAATTTAGTTGGTTCCCTTGCATAGTTTTGTTAATGAGATAACACTCTTTCTGGAGTTTTTTTTGAACAAAATAAATCTCTCTGTCCATTGAAAAAGAGTAAATGAGTTTATACGCATCTTTATAAACTCATTTACTCTTTTTCAATGGACATGGTTTTATTTTGTTAAAAAAAACTCCAGAAAGAGTGTTATATCATTAGCAAAACACGAAAAAAGACATGCGCTGAAATATATGCGTCGTGTGAACCCGCTGTTACAGTAATAAACTAAAAGTTTCCACTACGTACAAAATAATTACTAAGTTATAGATATTGGTTGATAATAACAGTGATTACCTGGTACAAACCAGTAATGTAAAACTTTTGGGTTACTATCGCGAATAAATCTAAAAATATTCCGTTGGTGAAATAATTGTTATTTCCCGCTCTAAGTGAGCGAAGGGACGAAGTGCGGCATGACCACAGTAGGTCAAAAAAAAGTCCTTTGTTAAAGGGTAGCGAGGGTGGTACAGCTGGTACAGCCGCTCAGACTTCTTACCTAATTCAAACTTAAATTATACGGTTTGAAACACCGTTTTAAACAAATTATAATCAACAATAATAAACAAAGTATAAATATCTAAATATGTACAGGAAAAATAAAATAAAATCAAATAAATTACATGCAGGACCTGACAAAAAATATACTAAATAAAATTAGAATAATAGGTTCTTGCCATAAACTACTTGGGAATAAAATCAATATTTATTTTATGAAAAAAAAAAATTCTATAAAAATGGTATAGCCTCACAAATAAATCTCCCTCCAAAAAAAAACTGCACCAATTCTGGAAATAGCCAGTGTATTGTCCCGTGGCAACAAGGTCGCACGTGTTTACCTGCGGATCCTGAATTAGTGAAACACACCGGTGGGGCTCGAAATTAAGACTTTGCGCGACAACGCGCGCGCCGCTAATTAGTCGCGACTAAGCACGCGCCCGTCGCACAGGTGCCGTCCACCGTAGTCAGTTTACAATTTAGAGTTTTGCAAATTGGTTGGGAGAAGCTAATCCACCAGGGAGGACCTTTTATAAAAATTACCGGTAAGTACCCCTCAAGGTCCCTATTACTTAACACTAGCCAGTTATTGTTTTCTAACTGTTTGCGCTCGCATCAAGATTAAATCGCCGGTACGTTTTATTGCTGGAGATTACATTCAAAATGTTATCGATGCTGTACCTACAAGGACGGGATTAGTTTTGTGTGTTAAAAAATATTACAAAAATAACTAGTTTTTCCTGGATGTGGGAATAAAAACGGCTATAAAGAATATCAACAGCTTTTTTTTCTGTTTAAAGAAATGTTGATAATGCTTTTATTGTGAGATTAGCAACATTTTGTAAATAAATTTTATATTTGGTGGATTTAACTCATGTTTTACAACATCAGATATAATAACATTTATATTTTCTGTTTGTATATTCAATTTTACGACTAGCATTTTCAAAACGTGTAAACATTTCGTTATTAAATTAGCTGCGAATCTCAAAATATATACCGTCTTTTTTTTTCTGTTTTAAGAAATGTTGTTAATGCTTTTATTGTGAGATTAAAAAAATTTTGTAAACAAATTTTATATTTTGTGGATTTAATTCATGTTTTATAACATCAGGTATAATAACATTTATATTTTTTGTTTGTATATTCAATTTCAGGACTTGTGTTTTCAAAAAGTGTAAATATTTCGTTGATAAATTAGCTGCGTATCTCAAAATATCTACCTTCTTTTTTTTCTGTTTTAAGAAATGCTTTTATTGTGCGATTAGCAACATTTTGTAAACAAATTTTATATTTGGTGGATTTAACTCATGTTTTATAATATCAGGTATAATAACATTTATATTTTTTGTTTGTATATTCAATTTGAGGACTAGCATTTTGAAAAGGTGTAAACATTTCGTTGAAAAATTAGCTGCGTATCTCAAAATATCTACCGTCTTTTTTTTCTGTTTTAAGAAATGTTGATAATGCTTTTATTGTGAGATTAGTAAAGATTTTGTAAACAAATTTTATATTTGGTGGATTTAACTCATGTTTTATAACATCAGGTATAATAACATTTATATGTTTTGTTTGTATATTCAATTTGAGGACTAGCATTTTGAAAAGGTGTAAACATTTCGTTGAAAAATTCGCTGCGTATCTCAAAATATCTACCGTCTTTTTTTTCTGTTTTAAGAAATGTTGTTAATGCTTTTATTGTGAGATTAGTAAAGATTTTGTAACCAAATTTTATATTTAATGGATTTAACTCATGTTTTACAACATCAGGTATAATAACATTTATATTTTTTGTTTGTATATTCAATTTGAGAACTTGTATTTTCAAAAAGTGTAAACATTTCGTTAATAAATTAGCCGTGTATCTCAAAATATCTAACTTTTCAACCCAGCTCAGTAGCCGTGTGGTTAGAGGCGTCGTCCATCTCGTATTGGGCATTGGGGAGCCTGAAGCCGCTTTCGTTTATCGTACAGGTACTGTTCTGGGCTGGTCTTAGCTAGCTTAGAACAGTTCGGAACATCTCCTGAACGATAAATGAAAGCGGCTTGAATTCGATCCCCAGCGGGGAGCGAATTTTCGCGAATCATCATTTACAGTTTTTCAGAGGTTTTCTGTGAAGTTAAGGGTGACTAAACTCCCCTGAGTGTCTCCCTTACGGCTGATATAAAGATAGAAGTTTTTTCCTCTTTCTAACTTTTCAGTGGAAGAAAAAAACTATATATTACTTTTAATAATAAATTAATAATTTCATCAGAGATTCAAAGACAAATAATTTGTATTTATTTATAATAAATGCAAATTATTTAGAAAGAAAAAAAAGTTACATTTCGGGGGGTTCCCCCTCATCCCCAGATACGGCCATGTACACAGTGTTCTTTTCTGTAAATATAAAAAGTTCTGTAGGTCAAACTGATAGAAAGCGAAAATACAGAAGGAAATATTTATTCACTTAATTTTCTAAAAAAAAAAAATCAGGTAAACAGTGTTGTTAATTTTTCGACGATTTTTTAAACATTGATAGTTCTGAACTACAATTTATATACATATTTCGAACCATTTCCATTAATTTGGAAGAGTTAGCTCTACTATTACTCGAGTTATCTCACCTGAAACATCATAATCACTTTGAAAATATTTGGTACGTTTTGGTGTATAAATTCGCCAAAACATCAGTAGAAGGACTAGTAGTTTGAAATTTTATAATACAATTTGTAAACATATTATTATTATCCTGTGAAAATTTGATGTCTTTATCTCTACTAATATTAGAGTTATCCGACGTCAAAATTGAGATCATTTCGAAATATTTGATATGTTTCGGTTTCTAAATTCGCCTACTATTCAATTTGTGGACTAGTAGTATGTAGTTCTGAAATAAAAGTTATATACATATTTCGAACAATTTGCATTAATTTGAAGGAGTTAGCTCTACAATTACTCGAGTTATCTCAAACATTAAAAATTTGGTACGTGTCGGTGTATAAATTCGCCAAAATATCAGTGCGAGGACTAGTAATTTTAAATTTTATAATACAATTTGCAAATATATTATTACCATTCTGTGAAAATTTGGAGGCTTTATCTCTACTAATGCTTGAGTTATCTCACGTCAAAATTGAAATCACTTCGAAATTTTAGATATGTTTCGATTTCTAAATTCGCCAACTATTCAATTTGAGGACTAGTAGTGTGTAGCTCTAAAATTATATTTATATACATATTTCGGACAATTTGCATTGGTTTGGGAGGAGTTAGCTCTACTACTACTCGAGTTATCTCACACCAAATATCAAAATCAATTTTAAAATTTGGTACCTTTGCGTTTATAAATTTGCCAAAACAATAGTGGAAGAACTAGTAGTGTGAAATTTTATAATACAATTTGTAAAAGATATTATTACTATCCTGTGAAAATTTGATGGCTTTATCTCTAATAATATTAGAGTTATCTGACGTCAAAATTGAAATCACTTCGAAATTTTTGATATGTTTCGGTTTGTAAATTCGCCAACTATTCAATTTGCGGACTAGTAGTATGTAGTTCTGAAATTAAACTTATATGCATATTTCGAACAATTTGCATTAATTTGAAGGAGTTAGCTCTACTATTACTCGAGTTATCTCACCTCAAACATTAAAATCACTTTGAAAATTTGTTACGTGTCGGTGTATAAATTCGCCAAAATATACGTGCAAGGACTAGTAATTTGAAATTTTATAATACAATTTGTAAATATATTATTACCATTCTGTGAAAATTTGGTGGCTTTATCTCTACTATAACTTGAGTTATCTCACGTCAAAATTGAAATCACTTCGAAATTTTAGATATGTTTCGGTTTCTAAATTCGCCTACTATTCAATTTGCGGACTAGTAGTATGTAGTTCTGAAATAAAATTTATATACATATTTCGAACAATTTGCATTAATTTGAAGAAGTTAGCTCTACTATTACTCGAGTTATCTCACCTCAAACATTAAAATCATTTTGAAAATTTGGTACGTGTCGGTGTATAAATTCGCCAAAATATCAGTGCAAGGACTAGTAATTTGAAATTTTATAATACAATTTGTAAATATATTATTACCATTCTGTGAAAATTTGGTGGCTTTATCTCTACTATAACTTGAGTTATCTCACGTCAAAATTGAAAATACTTCGAAATTTTTGATATGTTTCGGTTTCTAAATTCGCCAACTATTCAATTTGTGGAATAGTAGTGTGTAGTTCTGAAATACAATTTACAAACATATTTCAAACAATTTGCATTGGGTTGAAGGAGTTAGTTCTACTATTACTTGAGTTATCTCACTTCAAACATCAAAATCACTTTGAGAATTTGGTACGTTTTGGTGTATAAATTCGCCAAAATATTAGTGGAAGGACTAGTAGTGTGAAATTTTATAATACAATTTGTAAACATATTATTACTATCCTGTGAAAATTTGATGGCTTTATCTCTACTAATATTAGAGTTATCTGACGTCAAAATTGAAATCACTTCGAAATTTTAGATATGTTTCGGTTTGTAAATTCGCCTACTATTCAATTTGCGGACTAGTAATATGTAGTTCTGAAATTAAATGTATATACATATTTCGAATAACTTACATTAATTTGAAGGAGTTAGCTCTACTATTACTCGAGTTATCTCACCTCAAACATTAAAATCACTTTGAAAATTTGGTACGTGTCAGTGTATAAATTCGCCAAAATATCAGTGCAAGGACTAGTAATTTGAAATTTTATAATACAATTAGCAAATATATTATTACCATTCTGTGAAAGTTTGGAGGCTTTATCTCTACTAATACTCGAGTTATCTCACGTCAAAATTGAAATCACTTCGAAATTTTAGATATGTTTCGATTTCTAAATTCGCAAACTATTCAATTTGTGGAATAGTAGTGTGTAGTTCGGAAATACAATTTACAAACATATTTCAAACAATTTGCATTGGGTTGGAGGAGTTAGTTCTACTATTACTCGAGTTATCTCACTTCAAACATCAAAATCACTTCGAGAATTTGGTACGTATTGGTGTATAAATTTGCCAAAACATTATTGGAAGGACTAGTAGTGTGAAATTTTATAATACAATTTGTAAACATATTATTGCTATCCTGTGAAAATTTGATGGCTTTATCTCTACTAATATTAGAGTTATCTGACGTCAAAATTTAAATCACTTCGAAATTTTTAATATGTTTCGGTTTCTAAATTAGCCTACTATTCAATTTACGGACTAGTAGTATGTAGTTCTGAAATTAAATTTATATACATATTTCGAACAATTTGCATTAATTTGAAGGAGTTAGCTGTACTATTACTCGAGTTATCTCACCTCAAACATTAAAATCACTTTGAAAATTTGGTACGTGTCAGTGTATAAATTCGCCAAAATATCAGTGCAAGGACTAGTAATTTGAAATTTTATAATACAATTAGCAAATATATTATTACCATTCTGTGAAAGTTTGGAGGCTTTATCTCTACTAATACTCGAGTTATCTCACGTCAAAATTGAAATCACTTCGAAATTTTAGATATGTTTCGATTTCTAAATTCGCCAACTACACACTACTAGGTGTAGTTCTTGAATACAATATATATATATATATATATATATATATATATATATATATATATTTCGAACGATGTGCATTAATTTGGAGGAGTTAGCTCAACTATTACTCGAGTTATCTCACCTCAAACATCAAAATCACTTTGAAAATTTGGTACGTTTTGATGTATAAATTCGCCAAAACATCAGTGAAGAACTAGTAGTGTGAAATTTTGGAATACAATTTTTAAACATATTAATACTATCCTGTGAAATTTTGGTGGCTTTATTTCTACTAAAACTCGAGTTATATCCCGTCAAACATGGAGATCACTCAGATTTTTTAAAATATGTTTCAATTTTTAAATACACCAACAATTCAATTTTAGGAATAGTAGTGTATAAAATATGAGTTCTAAACGCTGAAAATTTGGTGGTATTAACTCTACAAAAACTCGAGATAGCCCTATAAAATACAAGTTTTTGTTGTTGTTGAAATTAGTTTCTAGCAATTTAAAGTAAATTTGTTGTTGTTGTTGAAATAATTAGTTTCTAGCTATTTAAACTAAATTTACACACATTTTTGCACGACCCCTTGACCTGTGCGACACACTTGTGTCCGCAGTTACAAAAACCACTTGAACAATAATAGTTTACAATCAACAACTCATCTTAATTTGCCTCGATAAAACTTGCACTGATAAGAGATCGCCTCGCAATTCAGACCCACTAACCCAATTCGCGTTTTTTTTAAATTATAATTTTTTATTTCCAGCCTATACAAATACAGGTTTGTTCACGTAATAACATTTATTATATCCTGCATCGCTTCCGCACCGAATCAGCTAATTGAAGGTCGTGGATTTTTGTTGTTATTGTAATTACATACATATATGCACAAATGTGTACGGTTCTTATTTCGTTGTACAATGTGTGATTGTTTGCAATAATGATTTATTGCATATAAATTTTAAACGTATATGATTAAAAAAATTAATAATTTTCCATGTTTGAAGGTGACTCTTGTTAAATTATCTGAGATAATGTAGGAAAATCATTTTTCTAATTTCCTATAATTATTATTATTTCTATAATTATCGTTAATATAAGATGGATTTGTAATTTTAGTTACATATTTTACGTAATGATAGAATATTCTATTCCGAACATGTATCTGTTCGTTAGGTTTTATGAAAAAAAAAATTATATCACAAAGAAAATGTAGGAAAATTATATACAATCAACAAATAAGTATGAATGTTATACAGATAGCTAGATAGAAAAAGAGTATATAATTGAAAAGTAGATTTCATGTGAAAAATTGGATTAATTAAGTTCATACTTGTAGATCTAATAAATCGGATTTTTATGATAGAGCTTTAATATCCCAAAGATGCTTTGTACTGTTTTCAAATTAAATCGAAAAAGGACGAGTGATGTATTGAATTGAAGCTTATTTACTAGCCTTCAAGCAACATTTGGTAGAAATTGCAAATTCATGCTGTTAGATCTAATAATCGGGCTTGCAATCAGTCAAGAAATATTTGTGATGATTCTTTAGTATCCTAAGGATCTTGCTTTGTACTGTTTTCAAATTTAATCCAAAAAGGACGAGTGATGTATTGAATTGAAGCTTATTTACTAGCCTTCAAGTAGCATTTGGTAGAAATTGCAAATTCATGCTGTTAGATCTAATAAGCGGGCTTGCAATCAGTCAAGAAATATTTGTGATGATTCTTTTGTATCCTAAGGATCATGCTTTGTACTGTTTTCAAATTTAATCCAAAAAGGACGAGTGATATATTGAATTGAAGCTTATTTACTAGCCTTCAAGTAAAATTTGGTAGTTATTGCAAATTCATGCTGTTAGATCTAATAATCGGGCCTGCAATCAGTCAAGAAATATTTGTGATGATTCTTTTGTATCCTAAGGATCTTGCTTTGTATTGTTTTCAAATTTAATCCAAAAAGGACGAGTGATGTATTGAATTGAAGCTTATTTACTAGCCTTCAAGTAACATTTGGTAGAAATTGCAAATTCATGCTGTTAGATCTAATAAACGGGCTTGCAATCAGTCAAGAAATATTTGTGATGATTCTTTTGTATCCTTAGGATCTTGCTTTGTACTGTTTTCAAATTTAATCCAAAAAGGACGAGTGATGTATTGAATTGAAGTTTATTTACCAGCCTTCAAGTAACATTTGGTAGAAATTGCAAATTAATGCTGTTAGATCTAATAAACAGGCTTGTAATCAGTCAAGAAATATTTGTGATGATTCTTTTGTATCCTAAGGATCTTGCTTTGTACTGTTTTCAACTTTAATGCAAAAAGGACGAGTGATGTATTGAATTGAAGCCTATTTACTAGCCTTCAAGTAACATTTGGTATAAATTGCAAATTCATGCTGTTAGATCTAATAAACAGGCTTGTAATCAGTCAAGAAATATTTGTGATGATTCTTTTGTATCCTAAGGATCTTGCTTTGTACTGTTTTCAAATTTAATCCAAAAAGGACGAGTAATGTATTGAATTGAAGCTTATTTACTAGCCTTCAAGTAACATTTGGTAGAAATTGCAAATTCATGCTGTTAGATCTAATAAACGGGCTTGCAATCAGTCAAGAAATATTTGTGATGAATCTTTTGTATCCTAAGGATCTTGCTTTGTACTGTTTTCAAATTTAATCCAAAAAGGACGAGTGATGTATTGAATTGAAGCTTATTTACTAGCCTTCAAGTAACATTTGGTAGAAATTGCAAATTCATGCTGTTAGATCTAATAAACGGGCTTGCAATCAGTCAAGAAATATTTGTGATGAATCTTTTGTATCCTAAGGATCTTGCTTTGTACTGTTTTCAAATTTAATCCAAAAAGGACGAGTGATGTATTGAATTGAAGCTTATTTACTAGCCTTCAAGTAACATTTGGTAGAAATTGCAATTTCATGCTGTTAGATCTAATAAACGGGCTTGCAATCAGTCAAGAAATATTTGTGATGATTCTTTTGTATCCTAAGGATCTTGCTTTGTACTGTTTTCAAATTTAATCCAAAAAGGACGAGTGATGTATTGAATTGAAGCTTATTTACTAGCCTTCAAGTAACATTTGGTATAAATTGCAAATTCATGCTGTTAGATCTAATAAACGGGCTTGCAATCAGTCAAGAAATATTTGTGATGATTCTTTTGTATCCTAAGGATCTTGCTTTGTACTGTTTTCAAATTTAATCCAAAAAGGACGAGTGAGGTATTGAATTGAAGCTAATTTACTAGACTTCAAGTGACATTTAGTAGAAATTGCAAATTCACGCTGTTAGATCTAATAAACGGGCTTGCAATCAGTCAAGACATATTTGTGATGATTCTTTTGTATCCTAAGGATCTTGCTTTGTATTGTTTTCAAATTTAATCCAAAAAGGACGAGTGATGTATTGAATTGAAGCTTATTTACTAGCCGTCAAGCAGCATTTGGTAGAAATTGCAAATTCATGCTGTTAGATCTAATAAGCGGGCTTGCAATCAGTCAAGAAATATTTGTGATGATTCTTTTGTATCCTAAGGATCTTGCTTTGTACTGTTTTCAAATTTAATCCAAAAAGGATGAGTGATATATTGAATTGAAGCTTATTTACTAGCCTTCAAGTAACATTTGGTAGGAATTGCAAATTCATGCTGTTAGATCTAATAAACGGGCTTGCAATCAGTCAAGAAATATTTATGATGAATCTTTTGTATCCTAAGGATCTTGCTTTGTACTGTTTTCAAATTTAATCCAAAAAGGACGAGTGATGTATTCAATTGAAGCTTATTTACTTGCCTTCAAGTAACATTTGGTAGAAATTGCAAATTTATGCTGTTAGATCTAATAAACGGGCTTGTAATCAGTCAAGAAATATTTGTGATGATTCTTTTGTATCCTAAGGATCTTGCTTTGTACTGTTTTCAAATTTAATCCAAAAAGGACGAGTGATGTATTGAATTGAAGCTTATTTACTAGCCTTCAAGTAACATTTGGTAGAAATTGTAAATTTATGCTGTTAGATCTAATAACTGTTAGATCTAATAAACGGGCTTGCAATCAGTCAAGAAATATTTGTGATATTTCTTTTGTATCCTAAGGATCTTGCTTTATAATCTCTTCAAATTTAATCCAAAAAAGGTGGTAATATATAAAGTAAATTATGGTATGCATTACGAATTAATACTGTAAACCATACAGTTTTATACAAAACAAAATTAACAAGATTAATTGTAATTTGTTTACAACGTATATATTTGAAAATAATATCGTCGTCAGCACCTGTTATTGTTTTGTAGTATTCCGGCTGTATTTTTATCGCAAACATGTAGTGTAGGCTCCATTAAAATTCCCGCATTTGAGGACACGCAATAATATGCGGCGCTACCAAAGCGATACGAGTGTAAAATATGTTCGAAATGATTAGCTCGTGACTGTTTTGCAATTACAAGCACTCGAGACATTTGAAATGTGTTGAGAAATGCACATTGTGTTGGGTTTCAAGGAAATTGACAAATTGCGTTTTAGAAAAAAAAAAAACTGGAATGATTTATCTTGAAATTTGTGTGGAAATCCTGTACATTCTTCTCATTATTACATTTTTTATTAACAAGGCGTTTTGTCAATTCTTTTTAATTATTATTGTAACTTATTATCAATTGAAGAGTAGAAGGCAGGCAGGAGGAATGTCAGTGTAACTCTAGAAAAGCAAATTTCATGTTTAGAGCACATTTATACACACACACACACACACACACACACACACACACACACACACACACACACACACACACACACACACACACACACACACACACACACACACACACACACACACACACACACACACACACACACACACACACACACACACACACACACACACACACACACACACACACACACACACACACACACACACACACACACACACACACACACACACACACACACACACACACACACACACACACACACACACACACACACACACACACACACACACACACACACACACACACACAAATTGTTAATATCAAATCTAGTCGGGAATTTTTCGAAATGGTAAACATAAAAACTAACAACAAAGCTATGAACTTCAAGTCTGATACTGATGGATTATATTCCATTTATTTATTTATTTATTAATATTGAAAAGAAAATTTAAATTATTATTAATATTGTAGTGAACTCAGCTCAATGGCCTAGTGTTGTAAATGTTAACCTTTTTCAAGTCAGGGAGCACTTTTGATCATAAAAAAGAATCTCGGAGCACAAAATCAGAGTCAATCACACATCCTAGATGAGATGACAATTTCGGCTTTCATAATTTCTCGGAGCGCTTGCAACAAACTCGCGGAGCACCAGTGTTTCGCAAAGCACCTTAATATAGACTTTTTTTTGGGTGACAATTACCAAATTAATTTTGTATCATTTTTTTATAGATCAGTCGATTAATTTAAAACAACCCGTATACTAAGAATCTTCCTGCAGACCTTATTTTTGGTTGAAAATGATCAAAGAGTGGCTTATATTGAGCCCAACTAAACATAAGATGTAAAATAATAACATAAATTTAAATTTCTTAAATCTTTGATTTTTTATCATTTTGTATAAGTCAGTCGATTAATTTAAAACAGCTAGTACAATAAAAACCTTCCTGGAGACTTTATTTTTAGGTGAAAATAAATACTAAAAAAATAAAATAAAAAATACTTATTGTAAGCTTAAATATAGAATGTAGACTAATATCAAAAATTAAAATTTCTCAATTATTTGATTTTTTATTAATTTTTTTATCTCAGTCGATTAATTTAAAACAGCTCCTACAATATAAATCATCCTGCCGACTTTATTTTTAGGTGAAAATGATCAAAAAATAGCTTATTTTTAGCCTAATTTAATATAGTATGTAAGCTATTTTGAGTTCAATTAAATATAGAATGTATAATAATATGATAAATTTAAATGTCTTAAATCTTTGATTTTTATCATTTTTTTATATCTCAGACGAAATGTAAAACAGTTCGTATAATAAAAACCTTCCTGCAGACTTTATTTTTTGGGTAAAAATGATTAAAAATAGGTTAATTTTGAGTAGAATTATATATAGAATGTAAAATTATATCATAAATTTAAATATCCTAAATTCTTGATTTTTCATCATTTTTTATAACTCAGTCGTTTAATTTAAAACTACTCGTACAATAAAAACCTTCCTGCAAACTGCATGTTTAGATAAATATGATCAATAAATTACTTAATTTGAGCCGAATTAAATATAAAATGTAGACTAATATCAAAATTTCAAATTTCGTATCTATTTGATTTTTTATAATGTTTTACTATCTCAGTCGATTAATTTTAAACAGCTCGTAAAATAAAAACCTTCCTGCAAACTCTATTTTTGAGAGAAAATGATCAAAAAATAGTTTATTTTAAACCCAATTAAATATTTAATGTAAAATATTATCAAAATTTAAATATCTTAAATATTTGATTTTTTATAATTTTTTTTATCTGAGTCCATTAATTTGAAACAGCTCGTACAATATAAATCATCCTGCAGACTTTATTTTTATGTGAAAATTATTAAAATACAGCTTATTTTCAGCCTAATTAAATATAGAATATAATATATTATCATAAATTTTAATTTCTTAAATCTTTGATTTTTTATCATTTTTTATAACTCAGAAGATTATCTTAAAACATGTCGTGCAATAAAAACCTTCATGCAGACATTTCTTTTGAGTGAAAATTATCAATAAATGATTTATATTGAGTCCAATTAAACATAGAATGTAAAATAATATCAAAATTTTAAATTTCTTAAATCTTTGTTTTTTTATCATTTTCTATAACTTAGGCAAAATTTAAAACGTTTCGTATAATAAAAACCTTCCTGTACACTAGATTTTTGGGGTGAATATTAAGTAATGGTTTGTTTCGAGCAGAATTAAATATAGAATGTAATAATTATCATAAATATAAATTTCTTAAGTTTTTTTTAATCATTCTTATAACTCAGACGATTAATTTAAAACAGCTCGTGCAATAAAAATCTTCCTGCAAACTTTTATATACTTTTAGGTAAAAATAATCAAAAAAATTACTTATTTTGAGCTCGATTAAATATAGAATGTAGAGTAATATCAAAACTTTAAATTTCTTAAATATTTGATTTTTTATATTTTTTTTATCTAAGTCGATTTTTAATGATAAAAACCGCTTGTACAATAAAAAACCTTCCTACGACTTTATTTTTGAGTGAAAATAGCTTATTTTAATTTAATATAGAATGTAAGCTAATATTATAAATTTAAGTTTCTTAAATCTTTGATTTTTTATCATTTTTATAATTCAGTCGATTAATTTAAAGCAGCTCGTACAATAAAAACCTTCCTGGAGACTTTATTTTTGGGGTGAAAATTATAAGAAAATAGCTTATTTTGAGCCTAATTTAATATAAAATGTAGGCTAATATCATAAAATAAAATTTCTTAAATCTTTGATTTTGTATCATTTTTTATAATTGAGTCGATTAATTTATAACGCCTCGTCCACTAAAAATCTTCCTGCAAACTTTACTTTTAGGTGAAAATGATCAAAATATAAATTATTTTGAGCCCAATTAAATATAGAATGTAGAATAATATAAAAAAAAAAAATTTCTGATATATTTGATTTTTTTATATATTTTTTTATCTCAGTCGATTACTTTAAACCAGCTCGTACAATAAAAACCTTCCTGGAGACTTTATTTTTGGGTGAAAATTATCAAAAGAATAGCTTATTTTAAGCCTAATTTAATATAGAATGTAAGCCATTATCATAAATTTAAATTTCTTAAATCTTTGATTTTTTATCATTTTGTATAACTCAGTCGATTAATTTAAAACCACTCGTACACTAAAAACCTTCCTGCAAACTTTGCTTTTGGGCCAAAATGATCAAAAAGTTACTTATTTTGAACCCAATTAAATATTAAATGAAGAGTAATATCAAAAATAAAAATTTCTATATATTTGATTTTTATATTTTTTTTATTTCAGTGGATTAATTTAAAACACCTCGTACAATAAAAACCTTCCTGCAAACTTTACTTTTACGTAAAATTTATAATAAAATTACTTATTTTGAGCCCAATTAAATATAGAATGTAGAACAATATCAAAAATTTAAATATCTTAAATATTTGAATTTTTATATATTTTTTTATCTGAGTCGATTAGTTTAAAACAGCTCGTATAATAAAAATCATCCTGCAGACTTTACTTTTGCGTGAAAATTATCAAAAAAATGCTTATTTTGAGCCTAATTAAATATAAAATGTAATATATTGTCATAAATAAAAATTTCTTAAATTTTTGATTTTTTATAACTCAGACGATTAACTTAAAACAGCTCGTGCAGGCATTAATTCGTGTAAAAATTATCAATAAATGGTTTATTTTGAGTACAATTAAATATAGAATGTGAAATAATATCAACAATTCAAATCTTTTAAGTATTTTTTTATAAAAAATTTCAAATCTCTAACCCACTCTGCCTTCACACCCTCACATTCATTGCTAGATGCCACCACGGGTCGCTTCCTTTCTTTCAGAGCACATAGGCAGTGAATCCCAGCCCCATCCACACTTTTCTACCCCTCTCTTCTAACCCACACCTCGCTATTGCCATACATACTTTGTCCTCTCTGATTAATTAGCTCGGTAGTTTCCCCCGCGCTGGCCAATCTACATAGCCAGGGTTATATGGGCTCTTAGTGATTTTCACCTACTTTTCTTGCAAACTAAATATCCCTCATTCTTTTCCTTTTCTCAGTTCCTAGACTACTCCTTTCTCTCAGCTTTCGTCAACCCACACCTCAATCATACGCACCCTTTCATACATCCTTCCTCTATCCTTTCTCTGTCCACTTTTCATCATACTCTTACATCTCATCTATACATCCCGCACCATAGTAGACCGTTCAGGAATTGTACTATGACAATTCCTGAGCGGTCTACCATGTTGCTAAAAAAGCATTAAAGAAACTGCCACGGCCGATACTGGGAAGCCGAGACAGGAATAAAACACTCGAAGTGGTTCATTAAGGCTCCCAGTACAGAGGCGAAGGAAGAAATCCTGAAATTAAATAGGAACCAATTAAGAAATGTCGACTTCCAACAGGACATTGCACATTAAACACCTGCACACTATGGGGATAGAGAAATCACCAACGTGCAGAGTTGCGAATCATTCAATGGATGCAGGAAAAAGCCTTTTGGTTCAACGCGAATGAACCTAAAAGAACCCCAAGTCCGCCTGTTCTGGACTTCATTGCATATACAGAGTTCATGAATGAGGAATAGGTATTGGGGGAGCGATTACCCTCCATAGCCTAGATTCTTTGCATAATTTACGTTTTTTAATTTATCAGGTATTCTTTAATTACTTATTTTGAGCCCAATTAAATATAGAATGTAGAATAATATTAAAGATTTAAATATCTTAAATCTTTGATTTTTTATATTTTTGTTAACACAGTGGATTAATTTAAAACAGCTCGTACAATACAAATAATCCTGCAGACTTTATTTTTACGTGACAATTATCAAAAAATAGCTTATATTGAGCATAATTAAATATAGAATATAACGTATTGTTATAAATTTAAAAATCTTAAATATTTGATTTTTTATAATTTTTTTATAACTCAGACGATTAACTTAAAACCGCTCGTGCAATAAAAACCTTCCTGCAGGCATTACTTTAGTGTACAAATTATAAATAAATGGTCTGTTTTAAGTCCAATTAAAAAGAGAATATAGAAGAATATAAAAATTCAAATCTCTTAAATCGTTGATTTTGTTATAATTTTTTTTTTGTATATTTTATGTATGGCAAAACAACTAATTTGTTTTAAATCTGGAATATAGCAGCTAAAATTATTATAAATTACAGCGTCTATTATGAAAGAATAATGAAAAATGTTAGTACATCCCTAAAAAAAAGCTGTGAGGCATATAATTCAAAATAAAAACATAATATGTAGTACCAAAAAAAAAACTTTTAATCTTATATATAAGGCTATCAGCCATGGAACTTTTCCACTAGAAAGGGAGAAGCTAAAAAGAGTTTAATGATCCGGTAACTTCACATAAATCAAAAGTAGCAAATCCTAATATAGGCTTGTTATAATTCTATACAATAACAAAAAAAAAAACTAAGCCATATGTAAATTAACAGCTTTCAAACAGCAAACTCAACCTTGACAATCGAAGCACCCAAAAACGTTCAACCTTGTTTGTTTGGCGCGTTTGTTGTTCTCGCGCGCGCCTTGCAAAATATTTGCGGCCAATAATTAATTCCATTGTTGCGTGCGTTAATCAGCCCCCCGTTTACAGCGTTTTCCGTGTTGTCAAGTTACCGGGATTATCTTTAAAGAGGCTAATTGACGTATGTGTGTATGTGTGTGATTCACGTACTTATCTGCTTAAGATTCCTAGAGTGGCGCGATAAAAAGCTGCTTGTGATGCAAATTCGGGGGGAGCGCCATAAAGGGACGCAGTGTGCGATTGTTCGGTTTTGGTAACGGAGGGTAGTGCGTTATGAAGTTCCATCGGCCCAGTTGGACGTTTCTAGATAAAGTTTTTGTAAGTGCTGTGTTATTTTGAAATTATTTATTAACTAATTTGACGACTATGGTATAGTTTTCTTAATATATCGATGGTGTTGAGCCAAAAGTGACAATTTGCATTTTTTTTTAAAATTAAAAACTTCTAATTCGTTTTATTTACAAGTAAATCTATTTTTAACAATTAATAAACCCTACAAAAAAATTCATATACTTGTAAATAAAACGATTCTAATATTAAAAACTTCTAATTCGTTTTATTTACAAGCATATCTATTTTTAACAATTAATAAACCCTACAAAAAAAATCGATATACTTGTAAATAAAACGATTCTAAAATTTAAAACTTCTAATTCGTTTTATTTACAAGTATATCTTTTTTTAACAATTAATAAACCCTACAAAAAAATCGATATACTTGTAAATAAAATGAATTAGAAAAGAAGTTTTTAGTTTTAGAAACATTCTGAAAATTACTGATTGGTCCTTTTAAATATAATATAATAAAATCCAAATTTTGAGGAATCTTTTGTTGATGTCTTGCCTACCATAATATATAGTTATATATTTTTATTAATAATTTTTATAGTCGTTCTTGTATAATAGATGTTGTAACGTAAATTATTATTTTTGATCATGAATCCGTCATACAATTGATTTGAAAAAATTACACAATATTGATAACAAAATGACAATAGAAAATGGAAAGTCTCTATCAGGCCATATTTTTCCTTGTATTTATTTTTCATTTTAAACTTTTTACCGCTCGCACGGCGGATTGTTTGCGGGTTTGTACTGACCAATTGTGGCGACCAAATAAAATCCAAATTTTGAGGAATCTTTTGTTGATGTCTTGTCTACCATAATATATAGTTATATATTTTTATTAATAATTTTTATAGGCGTTGTTTTATAATATATGTTGTAACGTAAATTATTATTTTTGATCATGAAACCGCCATACAATTGATTTGAAAAAAATACGTAATGTTGATAACAAAAGGACAATGGAAAACGGAAAGTCTCTATCTTGATATATTTTTCCTTCTATTTATTTTTAATTTTTAACTTTTACACTCCTATCTCGATATGCCACTTTTAGAGGCTGCGTCCATACAAAAAATATGCATTATATTTTGTTTAATTTTTTTACTGATCTTGGTGCAGAACATATTATTGCACCAGATGCTTGAAGGAAATTGGAAAATTTTGATTATAAGTATTTTTTTTTATTCGGCGACCAAGTCGAATATATTTCATTAATAATAATGAAATTGGTTCGACATGGTCACCGCAAAAAAATATACTAATAATCAAAATTTTCCAATTTCCTTCGGGTATCTGGTGCACTGATATATTTTGCACTAAGATCAGTAAAAAAATTAAACAAAATGTGTTGCATAATTTTTTTATCGACCCAGCTTCTAAAATTGGCATTTCGAGATAGGAGCGTAAAAGTTAAAAATAAAAAATAAATTGAAGGAAAAATATTTCAAGGTAGAGACTTTCCATTTTCCATTGTCATTTTGTTATAAACATTATGTAATTTTTTCAAATTAATTGTATGACGGATTCATGGTCAAATATAATAATAATGAAATCGGTTCGACTTGGTCGCCGCAAAAAAAATACTTCTAACCAAAATTTTCCAATTTCCTCTGGGTATCTGGTGCACTGATATGTTCTGCACTAAGATCAGTAAAAAAAACTAAACAAAATATGTTGCATAATTTTATTATCGACTCTTAAAGCCTCTAAAATCGACATATCAAGATAGAAGTGAAAAAATAAAAAATAAAAAATTAATAGATAGAAAAATTTGTCAAAATAGAGACTTTCCATTTTCTATTTCCATTTTGTTATAAACATTGTGTAATTTTTTCAAATTAATTGTATGACGGATCCATGGCCAAATATAATAATAATGAAATTGGTTCGACTTGGTTGCCGCAAAAAAAATACTTCTATTCAAAATTTTCCAATTTCCTTCGGGTACCTGGTGCACTGATATGTTTTGCACTAAGATCAGTAAAAGAAACTAAACAAAATATGTTGCATATTTTTTTATCGACCCAGCCTCTAAAATCGGTATATCGAGATAGGACCGTAAAAGTTAAAACTAAAAAATAAATAGAAGGAAAAATATGTCAAGATAGAGACTTTCTATTTTCCATTGTCATTTTGTTATAAACATTCTGTAATTTTTTCAAATCAATTGTATGACGGATCCATGGCCAAATATAATAATAATGAAATTGGTTCGACTTGGTTGCCGCAAAAAAAATACTTCTAAACAAAATTTTCTAATTTCCTTTGGATATCTGGTGCACAGATATGTTTTGCACTAAGATCAGTAAAAAAATTTTAAAAAAATGTTGCATAATTTTTTTTATCGATCCAGCTTCTAAAATCCGCATATCGAGATAGAAGCGTAAAAGTTAAAAATAAGAAATAAATAGATAGAAAAATATGTCAAGATAGAGACTTTTCATTTTCAATTTTCATTTTGTTATAAACATTATGTATTTTTTTCAAATCAATCGTATGACGGATTCATGATCAAAAATAATAATTTACGTTACAACATATATTATACAAGAACGCCTATAAAAATTATTAATAAAAATATATAACTATGTATTATGGTCGGTAAGACATATACAAAAGATTCCTCAAAATTTGGATTTTATTGGTCACTCCAATTGGTCAGTACAGACCCGCAAACAATCCCCCGTGCGCGCGATGTAGAGGCTGGGAGAGGTTAACTCCACACCGGTACATTATGGGACAACATTAATGTTCGTTTCTCAATTATTGTGAAATAGATCTTGTAAAGTAATAAGACGCACAATAGTAATTATCTACAAGAATGTAAATAATATCTACGCTTACACATAGATTCTTAAGCTAATTAAATAATAACGGCTGTTAAAACAACCTTCAGCTACTTTTACTTTTTTTATGTCACCTTTATAGTTTTTTATAGTCTGACATGTTAATTAATTACTAATTAATATTCCTTATAATATTAATTACGTGTAAATATAACTTTATAGATAAACCACTTATTTATTCGGATGCACATTCCATAATCCTGATTGTTTTTTATGAATCTTCTTTCGAACAAACGTCGTTTATTTCTCGAAAATTTAGAGCAACCCAAAAATTATAGGGCTATCGACCGTAAGGCTTTTCTGCCGGTCAGGAGTGAAGCCCAGAGGAGTTTAATCATCCGGTATTTACCTTAACTTCACAGAAAACCTCTGAAATCTGTGTTTTGTGTTGGCTATGTTTATTAAAGGTCCTTTTTTACTATAACGATTAAAAAAACTTCTATTTTTATATGGCTAAGCATTAAGGATCTTCCGCCGGTAATGGGAGACATTTAGAGGTGTTTAATCACTCGGCATTTGCCTTGACTTAGCAGCAAACCTATGAAAAACTGTGAATGGTGATTCGCGAAAATTCGCCTTGATGGGGTTTGAATCTCCCCAATGCTCAGTACGAGACAGACGCACCCTCTAGCCACTAATCTGGGTTCACTACAAAAAAACTTCTATCATTATAGGGCTATCAACCGTGAGGTTTTTTCGCCAGTTAAGGGAGAAGTTCAGAGAGGAGTTTAATCACCCGGCATTTAGCTTAACTTTACAGAAAGCCTCTGAAAAACTGTGAAAGGTGATTCGCGAAAATTCACCCCGATGGGGATCGAACTCAGGCTCCCCAATGCTCAGTACAATATTAATTATAATTTACTTTTTGATTTCAATATTAATAATCAGCGGAATGTGAACAATTTTCACATAAATATCAAGATAAATCATAGCGAAGTTATTTTTCTCTATAGCGCAATAAAATAAAACACTTGAAAAACTGCAAAAGGTGATTCGCGAAAATTCGCCCCGATGGGGATCGAACTCAGGCTCCCCAATGCTCAGTATAATATTAATAATAAATTAATTTTTGTTTTAAATATTAATAATCAGCAGAATGTGAAAAATTTTCACATAAATATCAAGATAATTCATACCTAAGTTATTTTTCTCTATAGCGCAATAAAAAATCACTTGAAAAACTGTGAAAGGTGATTCGCGAAAATTCCCCCCGATGGGGATCGAACTCAGGCTCCCCAATGCTCAGTACAATATTAATAATAATTTACTTTTTGATTTCAATAATAATAATCAGCAGAATGTGAACAATTTTCACATAAATATCAAGATAAATCATAGCGAAGTTATTTTTCTCTATAGCGGAATAAAAAAAACACTTGAAAAACTTTAAAAGGTGATTCGCGAAAATTCGCCCCGATGGGCTTCGAACTCAGGCTCCCCAATGCTTAGTACAAGACGTACTCTGACCACTCGGCCACTAAGCTGGGTTTAGAGTTTTTCGAAATTATAGAAAAGTTTTTATGGATAACCCGTATTCACAACATACTCTATTGCGTAAATAAAAAAAAATTAAATTAAAAAACTAAAAAAGGACATAAAAGTCATCCTGACTATTGTTAGGATAACTTTTATG
The DNA here is from genome assembly GCA_963942505.1 of Lordithon lunulatus. NCBI lineage: Eukaryota > Metazoa > Arthropoda > Insecta > Coleoptera > Staphylinidae > Lordithon > Lordithon lunulatus. The sequence goes on along the minus strand of OZ012675.1, from coordinate 37,966,614 downwards.
TAATTTGGTCGAAATATAAATAGCAAACAAACAAATTATCACACAAATAATTATAAACAATAATCAGCAACAACTTGCAAATTAATATCACACCTCGAGCTGCAATTAGCGCACATTAATTATTTTTGCTTGCATTTCGACCTTTACATAATTCGTGTCATGTGTTTTTTTTTTCTCCAAATTGGCCATTTTGTGTGTATATGTGGTGTGTGTTTCCCGCATTCCGCCAAACCGGTCCTGTGCGTAGGTCGCGAATATTACGTTTCCTGACCGCCTCAGTCAGGTGTTATCGATTGATTACGCAATTACAAAAAATCAATTAAATTAATTTAAATTCGAATTCACGAGAAATTAATAATTGAGACGTAAAAACCCAATGGCGCAGAAACCCACGATCGTGGGCTTGATTTATTGCGGATATTAATTGGGTGAGGTTAATGTATTCCTAAATGAATAAATGAACGGTTTGTATAATTTTGTTTTTGATTCAAATTTGATATTATTACCCTTTTAATTTTATACTTTCTAATAATTTGCTTATATTGATTCGTTAGTAAGTTTTTGCCCGAGATATAAATTTCATATCGAAAGAATAAAATTTAGTTTATACAAAACTACAGTACAAACAGGGTCTGTATGAAAAAAAATGCTGATTACAAATACTGTCAAAATTGTCTTTTCTAATAATTTGCTTATATTTGTTCGTTAGTAAGTTTTTGGCTGAAATAAAAATTTCAATTCGTAAGAATAAAATTCAGTTCATAAAAAAACAATACAAATAGCGTCTGTATGAAAAAAAAATCTGATTACAAATATTTTCAAAATTGTCAAACTTTGCGATGGCGCAGTCGGACTACACCTAGCAATACCAGTATTGCCAATTCTCAATACAAAATTAGCAATCCTCGTACATTTTTTATTTTTTACGCTGATTACAACCCTTGCCCCTAGGCTGTGTGCTCTGCGACCTTTCACGGACCTACTGTGCCTCGTATATACAATAATAAAAATTTTAAGACTCATGAAGCGAGCTATGGTTATCGGAAAAACAAAAATATTCTATCGCTCGTAATTTTCAAACTAAAAATCCCTGATATTTCTTGATTTTTATATCAATTTCTTGATGTATTAGGAATCATTGTACCAAATATGAGTGCCATCACTCGTTTTCTACGCAAGTTATACATTTTTAAGTATCCGATTGATCATGAAAATCTAAAATGGCCGCGAACTTCAAGATGGAAGCAGGAAAAAAAAATCATAACTCGCGCAAAATATATGCTAGAAAATTCAAATTTATCACAGACGTTCGCAATACTCATAAGAATATATAAAAATAATCATCAGATTTATTTTTTTTCTATGATGCGAGTTATGGTTAACGGAAAATCAAAAATATTCTATCGGTCGTAATATTCAAACTAAAAATCCCTGATATTTCTTGATTTTTGTATCAATTGCCTGACGTATAGGGAATTATTTTACAAAATATGAGTGTCACGACTTATTTATTACGCAAGTTACAAATTTTTAAGTATCCGTTTGACCATGAAAATGCAAAATGGCCGCTCACTTCAACATCTGGCCACACAGGAAAAAAATCATAACTCGCGCTAAATTTATGCTAGAAACTTCAAATTTATCACAGACGTTCGCAATACTCATGAGATTATATAAAAATAATCACCAGCTTTATTTTTATCTATGATGCGAGTTATGGTTATCGGAAAATCAAAAATATTCTATCGGTTGTAATTTTCAAACTAAAAATCCCTGATATTTCTTGATTTTTATATCGATTTCTTGATGTATTTGGACTTATTGTACCAAATATGAGTACCGACACTCATTTCTTACGCAAGTTATACATTTTTAAGTATCCGATTGATCATGAAAGTCCATAATTGCCGCTCGCATAAACATCTGGCCACGCAAGAAAAAAAATCATAACTCGCGCAAAATTTATGTTAGAAACTTCAAATTTATCACAGACGTTCGCAATACTCATAAGAATATACAAGAATAATCATCAGCTTTATTTTGTATCTATGATGCGAGTTATGGTTATCGGAAAAACAAAAATATTCTATCGGTCGTAATTTTCAAACTAAAAATCCCTGATATTTCTTGATTTTTATATCAATTTTTTGATATATTAGAAATTATTGTACAAAATATGAGTACCAACACTCATTTCTTACCCAAGTTATACATTTTGAAGTATCCGATCGATAATGAAAATCCAAAATTCCCGCTCGCTTAAACATCTGGCCACGCAGGAAAAAAAATTATAACTCGCTCAAAATGTATGCTAGAAAATTCAAATTTATCACAGACGTTTATAATACTCATGAGAATATATAAAAAAAATCATCAGCTTTATATTTATCTATGATACGAGTTATGGTTATCGGAAAATCAAAGACGTTATATCGGTCGTAATTTTCAAACTAAAAATCCCTGATATTTTTTTAATTTTATATCAATTTCTTGATGTATTAGGAATTATTGTACCAAATATGAGTACCAACACTAATTTCTTACGCAAGTTATACATTTTTATGTATCTGATTGATCATGAAAATCCAAATTTGCCGCTCGTTTAAACATATGGCCACGCAGGAAAAAAAATCATAACTCGTGCAAAATTTATGCTAGAAAATTCAAATTTATCACAGACGTTCGCAACACTCATGAGAATATATAAAAATAATCATCAGCTTTATTTTTTATCTACGATGCGAGTTATGGTTATTGGAATATCAAAAATATTCTACCGGTTGTATTTTCAAACTAAAAATCCTTGATATTTCTTGATTTTTATATGAATTTCTTGATGTATTAGGAATTATTTTACCAACTATGAGTGCCATCACTCATTTATTACCCAAGTTATACATTTTTAAGTATCCGATTGATCATGAAAATCCAAAATTGCCGCTCGCTTAAACATCTGGCCACGCAGGAAAATAAATCATAACTCGCTCAAAATGTATTCTAGAAAACACAAATTTATCACAGACGTTCGCAATACCCATGAAAATATATAGAAATAATCATCAGCTTTATTTTTATCTACGATGCGAGTTATGGTTATCGGAAAATCAAAAATATTCTATCGGTCGTAATTTGCAAACTAAAAATGCCTGATATTTCTTGATTTTTATATCGATTGCCTGATGTATTAGGAATTATTGTACCAAATATGAGTATCATCACTCATTTCCTACGCAAGTTATACATTTTTAAGTATCCGATTGATCAAGAAAATCCAAAATTGCCGCTCGCTTAAACATCTGGCCACGCAGGAAAAAAAATCAAACTCGCGTAAAATTTATGCTAGAAAATTCAAATTTATCACAGACGTTTGCAATACTCATAAGAATATATAAAAAGAATCATCAGATATATTTTGTATCTATGATGCGAGTTATGGTTAGCGGAAAATCAAAAATATTCTATCGGTGGTAATTTTCAAACTAAAAATCCTTGATATTTCTTGATTTTTACATCGATTTCCTAATGTATTAGGAATTATTGTACCAAATATGAGTACCAACACTCATTTCTTACGCAAGTTATACATTTTTAAGTATCCGATTGATCATGAATATCCAAAATTGCCGCTCGCTTAAACATCTGGCCACGCAGGAAAAAAAAAATCATAACTCGCGCAAAATTTATACTAGAAAATTCAAATTTATCACAGACGTTCGCATTACACATAAGAATAAATATATATAAATATAATAATATAAAAATAATCATTAGCTTTATTTTTTTATCTATGATGCGAGTTATAGTTATCGGAAAAACAAAAATATTCTATCGGTCGTAATTTTCAAACTAAAAATGCCTGATATTTCTTGATTTTTATATCGATTGCCTGATGTATTAGGAATTATTGTACCTAATATGAGTGCCATCACCCATTTATTACGCAAGTTATACATTGTTAAGTATCCGATTGATCATGAAAATCCAAAATTGCCGCTCGCTTAAACATTGACCACGCAGGGAAAAAAATCATAACTCGCGCAAAATTTATGCTAGAAAATTCAAATTTATCACAGACGTTCGCAATACTCATGAGAATATATAGAAATAATCATCAGCTTTATTTTTATGTATGATGCGTGTTATGGTTATCGAAAAATCAAAAATATTCTATCGGTCGTAATTTTCAAACTAAAAATCCCTGATATTTCTTGATTTTTATATCAATTTTCTGATGTATTAGAAATTATTGTACGAAATATGAGTATCATGACTTATTTATTACGCAAGTTACAAATTTTTAAGTATACGATTGACCATGAAAGTCTAAAATGGCCGCTCGCTTAAACATATGGCACACAGAAAAAAAAAACATAACTCGGGCACTATTAAAGCTAGAAAACTAAATCTCGGCGTAGAAGTTCACAATACTTAAGAGAATATATAAGAACACTCATCAGCTTTACTTTTATGTATGAAGCGAATTATGGTTATCGGAAAATCAAAAATATTCTATCAGATGTAATTTTCAAAATAACTATCCTTGATATTTCTTGATTTTTATGTCAATAGTCTGATATATTAGAAATTATTGTACTAAATATGAGTATTATAACTTATTTATTACGCAAGTTACAAATTTTTATGTATCCGATTGAACATGAAAATCCAAAATGACCGCTCGTTTAAAAATCTGGCCACGCAGAAAAAAAAAACATAATTTGCGCAATATTTAATCTAGAAAACTCAATCTCGGCACAAACATTTGCAATTCTCAAGAGAATACATAATAATAGCCATCAGCTTTATTTTTATGTATGGAGCGAGTTATGGTTATCGGAAAATCTAAAATATTCTATCAGTTGTACTTTTCAAACTAAAAATACCTGACATTTCCTGATTTTTTTATCAATTGCCTGATGTTTTAAGAATTATTGTACGAAATATGTGTGTCATGACTTATTTTTTACGCAAGTTATGAATTTTTAAGTATACAATTGACCATGAAAATTCCAAAATGGCCTTCTCTGAGCTTCTCCCTTGACCGACGGAAAAGCCCTATAAAGATAGAAGTTTTTTTAATTAGTTTTAAGATTTTTAATTACGAATTTATATGTGTGATCTATATGTAAAAAATAATATTTCCTGTACTTTTCGTGTCTTTAGCCTTACTAATTGAATTTAATATACAGATTTAACATTTGGAGGCTTAATTATCGATTAAAAAAATTATATTCATACATTTTCAATTAATCGATAATTAAGCTTCTAAATGAAGTTGAATTTGTATACTAAAATACAATTAATAAGGCCATGGACACGAATAGTACAAAAAACATTATTTTCTGCATATAGGTCACGCACGTCTTAGAAAAAAAAAACTTACTATACACAGTAATTTCTATTACACAACCACTGTCAAAAGTAATAATAATTTTCCAATGTCGAAATATGCAATTACTCATATTCGAGTCAACTATCGCAAAAACTGTACAAATGTAATCACCTGCTATCGCATTTACAGCGTATTTTATCATTGTAAACTCGCAATTAGCATTTCGCGCAACCTTTCTGGTGATAATAACTCGCCTTGAATGAATTTCCCCGTTCCATTTAGTTGTTTGTTGTTATTAAATAATAATAATAATAATGAAATTGTAACGGCAGTGATGTAAGTTCCCCCGAAATCACAGTCCTTGGCTCCCACAAATTTTCCAATTTGCACGTCTCGCGCGCGCGCTCGTGGTCATTTGTTTCAATATTAATCAAAAAGCTGGTGGCAATAATCGCCGCCGCTGCCACCGTCGGCCTCGGATTTGATGTTCAAGTGTCTGCCCCCAGGTTGTGGAGGAGGCGCGCTGTTCGCGTGTGTCGTCGACGGCTCGGTGGCCGCAGGATGCGAATGAGGTGCCAGCAGGAAAGATGCTCGTCAAAAGTGGTTCCGCGTGGGGTGGCGACGACGCCAAGCAGTACGTCAATTATGGACACGATGATCAAATGGTATGTACAAATATTTATTATACAATCCAATTATTTATTTATTTATTAAATTAAACAAACTTTGACTTGAACAAACAAACTCAAAAATGAAAAACATTGACTGCCGAGCAACAGTCCGAAATTTGCATTCTTGTAATTTCAAGGACCAACTTTGAGAGGCCTAGTGCAATTAAACGTTAACAGATTGAGACGTGCGATCTTTTGATTAATAATTAGTGGCCTCGAGGGCCAGATAGGTATGATTAAATCATTTTATTTGTTTATTTATTTTTATTGAAAAATATAAGATGTCTGTAGCTTACACTTGCAGTAGAAAACCAGATCGTATAGATTCATATTCTATATATAATAGCCATACAGAAAATAGATATCTTCAATAGAAACTTACATTATTTTGCAAAATTCAAGTCTGTTTATATATTAGACTCAGAGACGTTTAAGTTTAACGAGCTTATCTTCAGAAATCCCAAAGATATTACAATGCCGTTTGTTAGTTCAAGGACTTATATCTTCAAAATTCGAATTTAACATGCACAGTTCATATAGTAAAAGATATTTTCAATAAATATCTTAATTATTCTAGATATAACATCGCATAGTATGCTGAAAATGAGTAAACTTATTTCATTTGTGATTAACGCGTTATATCTTAAAAAATCTTGAAGATATTGGATGAACGTTTGTTTATACGAATTCATATTGAATTAAACTTACATAAAAGAGATGTCTTACACACGTAGATATATTATTCCGGCCATAATATTGCATTGTATATACTAAAGCATGAAAATATTACTAATATTACTTGTTTCGGCATATGACGCGTTATATCTTCAAAAATCATAAAAATATTGGTAGAAACTTTGTTAATACGAATACAGGATGCATTAAACCTAAAGAAAAGAGATATCTTCTACATATAGATACATTATTCAGGCCATAATATTGCAATCTATGTACTAAGGGATCAAAATATTATTTGTTTCTGTGTTTGACGCTTTGTATCTTCATAACTCTGAAAGATATTACAACAAATGTTGCTAATTAGCATTTATTAAATATTTTTCTCAAGATCAAGAGATATATTCCTTACATACATACATATTTGTAAACATATCAGCATATTTTGGGTCCTAATAGCTGAATAATTGATTTCATTTGCGTTTATAGAGTTATATCTTCAAAATTCCTAAAGATAGCAGTAGTATATACTTAAAAATTCTATATTTCCACAGGAAATTCGCGGCTACAAGAGCAGTAGGGTGAGAACTGCCGCAACCTACGTATCCTGTCTCCTAACCATCGGCCTTCTCAGACTATTCTTCCATTGGTACCCCAGATATTTACTTATGTGCACCCACATTCGTTGCGGCTTGGACGAAGCCGAGAAAGTTTTAGTAACGGTAAGTCTTAACGAATTAACTCGGGTTCTGCATTCTAAATCTGCTTCATATTTTCAGGATATTTATAAGGATAAATATAGGACTTTCTATGTGGAAAAGATCCGTATCCTACGAGCATCTGAAGTGGCACCTCACAACAACAACCCTCCAAATGAACCATCTCTGTTAACTTTTAATTTAGCCGATGCCAAAACTAAGGGTGAGTTTAATTCCTATGCAGGATTCCAATTATTTATTGAGACAATCAATACTGGCAGCAACTGTATCTAGTCCAGCCTATCCTACGTTTTACGTTACGTGTATCAAAATATATTAATAATTACCTTTATTCGGCATACCTTTTACAGAAATATAACCGAGAAAATTTTCTCGGTGCCGCTATATTCCAGTAACCCGCCATGTTCCTTCCTTCCTTTTTTGATTGCCGTATGTCCGCTCCTTATCTCCTATACTGCATAAACTAGTTTTTGTAAAGTTCCATTCCATTCATTATATTGAAACCTTTGGTTATAGAAGAACATTTTCTCTTCCCTTCCTCTCTCATTTTCTCGCCATGTCCTTTTGAATTACGCTTTCTTTTTCCGTCGTCCGTAATAAATATCGGCGTTAAATTATCTTTTTGTTTTTAAAGCACCAACCTTTTATCCTCCAACTTGTCCAATTTCACAAACGTGGCCCTCGGTTTCCTTCTACCGATTTTGTAAGCATCCATTATTACTGACTGAAAAGCTCCTGCACATGTTTCTCTATATTCTATTCTTCTGGCAATCCAGTAACTACCACAATATATTTCGGCGCTATCCTCTATCTCCCGTTCTCCCTCTTCTCCAGCATGTGTAATTTCTCTTACAGACTGTTATTCTGATCCATCGCGTTTGAAATTTGTCTTTGTTTTTGCTGTTGTATTTTCCGTCATCTTTCTCCAGCTTCTATTGTATTCTGTCTCATTTCTTATTTATTTTTATAATTAGATTAATTATTTCTTCTCTCCAGCTATCTCCTTATGTTTATTCAGATCTCATGCAGCTTCTACTTCATGTTTTTTTCATAATTTTAAACTTATTTTCCTTTCTCATTTTCAATAGTTCTCTAAGTATGTCTTCCATTCCTACTACTTCTGGTTTCACCGCTTTCTCTATCCTTTATTCAATTATGTTATTAATCAAACCAAATAAAAAACTATTCAAGTAATTGGTCAAATTATTGAAATGGATTTGTATTTTCGTTGCAGAAGCCACCACTCTTCGTACATTCAGCTGCAAACGAGTCACTTTTATTTGGGACTCTAGCAAGCATGCGTTCGTCAAACTGTGTGGATTGGAGAATGGTATACCACAGTCGGAACTGCATACCTACGCAGGACTTGATGAACATGAACAATTATTAAGGTAGGGAGGTTACATTTTTAATTTTTTAGATATTTTCCAACAATATAGTTCGCTATGGTTTTCATATCTATGTCGGTCATGATCCATGATTGTTAGTCGGATTTTTGAAAATCTTGATTTTGATTCTACTTACGCACTTATTATATATCTACAAAACGTGATATAGCTTGTATATTTCTTACAGTTATTAACCTTACAGCTGGAGGATATGTAAAATAAGCCACTTTTCTCATATACCTTGATGTTTAAAAAATCATAAAAAATCAATTAGTCGGATTTTTGAAAATCTTTGTTTTGATTTTAGTTACTCACTTATATATCTACAAAACGTGCTATAGCTTGTTTATTTCTTACAGTTATTGACCTTACAGCTGGAGAATATGTAAAATAAGCCATTGTTCTGATATACCTTGATGTTTAAAAAATCATAAAAAATCAATTTGTCAGATTTTTGAAAATCCTAAGTTGGAATTTAGTTAAGCTCTTATTTATCTACAAAACATGCCATAGCTTGTTTATTTCTTACAGTTATTAACCTTACAGCTGGAGAATATGTAAAATAAGTCATTTTTCTGATATACCTTGATGCTTAAAAAATCATAAAAAATCAATTTGTCAGATTTTTGAAAATTTTAAGTTGGATTTTAGTTGCGCACTTATATATCTACAAAACGTGCTATAGCTTGTTTATTTCTTATAGTTATTAACCTTACAGCTGGAGAATATGTAGAATAAGCCATTTTTCTGATATACCTTGATGTTTAAAAAATCATAAAAAATCAATTTGTCGGATTTTTGTAAATCTTAAGTTGGATTTTAGTTACTCACTTATATACCTACAAAATCTGCGGTAGCTAGTTTATTTCTTACAATTATTAACCTTACAGCTGGAGAATATGTATAATAAGCCATTTTTCTGATATACCTTGATGTTTAAAAAATCATAAAAAATCAATTTGTCGGATTTTTGAAAATTTTAAGTTGGATTTTAGTTGCGCACTTATATATCTACAAAACGTGATATAGCTTGTCTATTTCTTACAGTTATTAACCTTACAGCTGGAGAATATGTAAAATAAGCCACATTTCTGATGTTTAAAAAAATCATAAAAAATCAATTTGTCGGATTTTTGTTGCACGTCTTAAGTTAGATTTTAGTTACTCATTTATATATCTCCAAAACCTGCGGTAGCTAGTTCATTTCTTACAATTATTAACCTTACAGTTGAAGAATATGTATAATAAGCCATTTTTCTGATATACCTTGATGTTTAAAAAATCATAAAAAATCAATTTGTCGGATTTTTGAAGATTTTAAGTTGGATTTTAGTTGCGCACTTATATATCTACAAAACGTGATATAGCTTGTCTATTTCTTACCGTTATTAACCTTACAGCTGGAGAATATGTAGAATAAGCCATTTTTCTGATATACCTTGATGTTTAAAAAATCATAAAAAATCAATTTGTCGGATTTTTGAAAATCTTGATATTGATTTTAGTTACTCACTTACATATCTACAAAACGTGCTATAGCTTGTTTATTTCTTACAGTTATTAACCTTACAGCTGGAGGATATGTAAAATAAGCCATTTTTCTGATATACCTTGATGTTTAAAAAATCATAAAAAATCAATTTGTCGGAGTTTTGAAAATTTTAAGTTGGATTTTAGTTGCTCACTTATATATCTACAAAACGTGCTATAGCTTGTTTATTTCTGACAGTTATTAACCTTACATATGTAAAATAAGCCACTTTTCTGATATACCTTGATGTTTAAAAAATCATAAAAATCAATTTGTCGGATTGTTGAAAATCTTCATATGGATTCTAGTTACTCACTTATATGTCTACAAAACGTGCTATAGCTTGTTTATCTCTGACAGTTATTAACATTACAGCTGGAGGATATGTAAAATAAGCCACTTTTCTGATATACCTTGATGTTTAAAAAATCATAAAAAATCAATTTGTCGGATTTTTGAAAATCTTGATATTGATTTTAGTTACTCACTTACATATCTACAAAACGTGCTATAGCTTGTTTATTTCTTACAGTTATTAACCTTACAGCTGGAGGATATGTAAAATAAGCCACTTTTCTGATATACCTTGATGTTTAAAAAATCATAAAAAATCGGTTTGTTGGATTTTTGAAATTTTTAAGTTGAATTTTAGTTACGCATTTATATATCTACAAAACGTGCCATAGCTTGTTTATTTTTTATAGTTATTAATCTTACAGCTGGAGGATATGTAAAATTAGTCAATTTTTATATATACCTTGATGTTTAAAAAATCCTAAAAAATCAATTTGTCGGATTTTTTAAATTTATGATTTGGATTCTAGTTATTCACTTATATATCTACAAAACGTGATTTAGCTTGTTTATTTCTGACAGTTATTAACTTCACAGCTGGACGTTATGTAAAATAAGCCACTTTTTTCATATACCTTGATGTTTAAAAAATCATAAAAAATAAATTTCTCTGATTTTTGAAATTCTTTATTTGGATTCTAGTTGCTCTCTTATATATCTACAAAACGTGCTGTAGCTTGTTTATTTCTGACAGTTATTAACCTTACAACTGGAGGATATGTAAAATAAGTCACTTTTCCGATATACCTTGATGTTTAAAAAATCATAAAAAATCAATTTGTCGGATTTTTGAAATTTATTATTTGGATTCTAGTTACTCACTTATATATCTACAAAACATGCCGTAGCTTGTTTATTTCTGACAGTTATTAACTTTACAGCTGGAGGATATGTAAAATAAACCACTTTTCTGATATACCTTGATGTTTAAAAAATCATAAAAATCAATTTGTCGCATTTTTGAAATTCTTGATTTGGATTCTAGTTACTCACTTATATATCTACAAAACGTGCTATAGCTTGTTTATTTCTGACAGTTATTAACCTTACAACTGGAGGATATGTAAAATAAGTCACTTTTCTAATATACCGTGAATTTTTGAAAATGTTGGATAACGCACTTATTTATCTACAAAATGTGCTATAACTTGTTTATTTCTTATAGTTATTAACCTTACAGCTGGAGAATATTTAAAATAAGCCATTTTTCTAATATACCTTGATGTCAAATCAATTTGTCGGATTGTTGAAAATCTTGACTTGAATTTTAGTTACTCAGTTATATGTCTACAAAGCGGACTGTAGCTTGTTTATTTCTTACAGTTATTAACCTTACAACTTACAAACGCTGGATTGAGACGGGAAGAGCTAGCAGCTAAACTGATGTTTGAAATGCCCGTACACCATCGAGATTTTCTTCAGTCCTCGTTCCTTGAGAACGGACTGAAGATAAAACTGATAGCGTATGGGCCACATAACATGCATAAAAGTTGAAAAGGCCCAAAACTAAAATTGTATGGTTTTTCCTTGATGCCATAGCGATATTTCGAATGTAATCTCTACTTCCCATAAAAACATGGAACATGACCGACATTAGGGTTTATTTCCAATCCAGGACATAAAACTACTGTGTTTTACTGATTTATTAATTGTTTAAAGCATCAATAGTTGTTTTAAACGATAAATAAAGAGATAAAAAATATAGTAGTTCTACTCATCTCCTTCATAAAATTTCCCTCTCTAAATTATTAAAAATAAATTAATATTAATTTAGAGTGAGAGAAATTTCACCGCAATACGGCTATCTGGGTGGTTTCGACTAATTTTTGAGATTACAATAATTAATTTTTAGTATAATTTCCATAGCCCAAACATCTTGGAACGTAACAGCCATGAAATATGAAACATATATCAAACTAATTGTTTGTATTTATCTCCGAAAACTATCCAACATTACATATTGATAAATCTTCAAACAAATTGTAGAGTAAACTGTAATATTATCAACATAATTTTTTTAATTTTGATAATTCAACGCAGTTTTGGTAATTGCTAACATATTTCCATAGACGTGCCGTTTATGGTCCCAACGAAATCGACGTTCCCCTCCAAAGCATATTCAAGCTCTTCATTTTGGAAGCGCTGACTCCATTTTACATTTTCCAAGTGTACAGCTTGATAGTATGGATGTTTGAGAGCTATTACTACTACGGCATCGCGATTGTGATTATGTCAGTCACGGGAATTAGCTTCTCTGTTATACAAGCTAGAAAGGTATTTTTAATGAAATCTGCTATACCACAGATAGAAATATATGTATGTATTTCAGAACCAAACTAATCTTCGAGGCACCGTCCATTTAACCGATAATGTTGAGGTGCAAAGGGGCAATGGAAGTTGTGTGCAGGTCGCCACTTCGACCCTTGTGCCCGGAGATGTTATTATTGTACCATCGCATGGATGTATATTGCATTGTGATGCGGTTCTTCTTAATGGAAGTTGTATTGTTAATGAGAGTATGCTTACAGGTAGGTTTGATGGAACACACCCAATAGCCTTGATGATATCATCCCTTTAATAATAGTGGCTATATATTTCTCACTCAATTTGGAGAGAGAGCCCCAATCAGACAAATGGGCAATATACTGAAAAATTAATTTTAATAGAAATACATTTTTTTACGTTGCACGTATCTTGAGATACTCAGCCTAAACCTACCACGCTAAGCGTCATACCTCAGTTATTAATAACTGTGGGATGGATGGATATATCAATTGGGGGATGCACAAAAGTCCCACTCAAGTGGACTAAGTGCAGTCTGCAGATGTGCCCTCAGCAACCTTCTTGTTATTTTAAATCAATCACACCTCAATTTCTCATATTTACAAGGCGATAGACTGATTGTTCTCGAATAGTCTTATCCCCTGAAGTTACAAACCTGAAACATATTATTTGATATAAAAATGATCAAAATTGCATAGGTGAGTCCGTGCCTGTTGTGAAGACGCCGCTGCCCAACGCAGAGAAGCCATTCAGCCTCAAAGACGACACCAACCACGTGCTCTTCTGTGGCACCAGGGTGATACAGACGCGGGTCCACGGTGAGCACCCCAATGCCGGCCATCGGCTGCGTAGGACCGTAACGAAGGGTTCGGTTTTCAGGCGACGAGAGAGTACGCGCAGTAGTGGTCCGCACGGGCTTTCTGACCACCAAAGGACAACTCGTTAGGAGCATCATGTACCCACCCCCAGTCGACTTCAAGTTCGACCAGGACAGCTACAAGTTCATGGGGATTCTGGCTGTGATTGCAGCGTTTGGTGTGGTGTATACAGTCGTCTCAAAGGTATTTAGTTCGACCAATTAGAGAGAGTAAGTTCAATATTAAGTTTTGCTCGAACCAACATCTTCTTTCAGAGCAGCAGAAATATTAATTTGGGTGACATTATAATTAAATCATTAACCACCATCACAATAGTCATACCGCCAGCTCTTCCAGCAGCTATGACAGTAGGCAAACTGTATGCATTGGGCCGATTGAAGAAACGCAACGTCTTCTGCATGAATTCAAGAGTCATTAATGTATCAGGCTCTATAAACTGTATATGTTTTGATAAGGTAAGGCAGTAAATGAAATCCCTAAAACAAACAAAAAATCATTACGGTTTCATTATACAGACTGGAACTTTAACTGAAGATGGTTTGGATATGTGGGGTGTAGTTCCTGTTGATAATGGAAAGCTTCGTGCGCCGGAAAGAGAACCCGCACAGCTTCCATCAGCGTCCCAACTACTTCAAGGTATGGCAACTTGCCATTCGCTCGCTATTATTGATGGGGTGCCAGATGGAGATCCTCTAGACGTGAAGGTACAAACAATTATAATAAATCCTATTAGTATACAAATAAAACCATATATATTTTAAAGATGTTTCAATCTACTGGATGGGAATTGGAAGAGCCTCAAGATGGATCCATTCAAAAGTTCGGCCGGCGGGTGCATACCATTGTAAAGAGTAAGGAAGTAAGTGAAAATAATAATATTCATAAATTACTAAGCACAAATCAATCAAATGAAGTTTAGTATTCAACAAGCTGTAACGTTTTTTTTCATTCCAGATATTAAAAATATAAATCGGTTTTGTGTAGGTTGATTAATGTATTGAAAAATGGCCAAAATCGACAAAAATCGAATGGGTCAATTTGTTTGTGTTTCCGATCTGCCAAAATTCGCCTTCTATGTTCAAAATAATGTCGAAATTGATTATGTAAAATTCATCAATTCATCAATTTCGACAATATTTTGAATATAGAAGGCGAATTTGTATCCATAACTTGTCGAGTTATTGACCTATTTATTCGGCAGAAAACAAAATTTCACTCTTTTTCAGTGATGGATAAAACCAGTTTCCCATGAGAAAGAAACTATATGTGATACAGTTTTTGATAGCCTAATTAATCTACTTTGAGATAATACAGTGAAATATTTGTCACTCGTATATGTTTTTGAGATATTGAGCGAAAACCACTAGCATGTGTTTTGAAGTGTTTCATCTATTAAAAAAAAACTGGTTGAAATGTTTTCTAAAATTCTCAAATTACATCAATTTGAATATAGACATTAATATGTTTTCAAATTAGATTACAGTTCTTAAAGTAATCTAAAAATGTGTAAAACTACATAAAACTGATTATAAAAAGCTTCAAACTACCTTAAAGTGCTTGAAGTGATCTAAAATTACGTTAATAGATCTTCAAATTTCTTGAAAATGTTTGGAAATAGTTTCAAACTACTTGAAAATGCATGGAAATGGTTTAAATCTACTTGAAAATGCTTAAAGTATACTGGATATGCGTTGAAATGGCTTCAAACCACTTGAA
Organism: Lordithon lunulatus; assembly: GCA_963942505.1. Lineage (NCBI taxonomy): Eukaryota > Metazoa > Arthropoda > Insecta > Coleoptera > Staphylinidae > Lordithon > Lordithon lunulatus. The sequence goes on along the minus strand of OZ012675.1, from coordinate 37,951,067 downwards.
AATGCTTGGAATGGACTTGAAGCTACTTTGAAGCGCTTGAAGTAGTCTGGAAGTTCGTTGAAAAGTCAAAAAACCATTTAATAAAGCTTCAAATTCATTGAAAATGCTTGAAAAAAAGCTTCAAACTACTTTTTCCACTTAAAAGTTCTTGATCACTACATTACTCTGAAAATTATTTGTAGGGGGTTCACAGCTAGTTTACAGTACTTGAAGTATTCTGAAAATGTGATAAAATATTTTAAAACTGCTTGAAAATGATTGTAAAATTATACCAACTACCTGAAAGTGCTTGAGGTATCCTGTAAATTTGTTAAGAAATCTTAAAACTACTTGAAAATGCTTGGAAAAGGCTTCAACCTACTTAAAAGTGCTTGAGCTATTCTGGAACTGTCCTGATATAGCTTCAAGCCACTTGAAAACGCTTGAAAAAGGTTTCAAACTACTTTAAAGTTCTTGAATTATACTGAAAATGTATTGCAATAATTTCAAGCAACTTGAAAATTCTTGGAATCGACTTCAAATGATTTTAAAGTCCTTGAATTAATCTGTTAGTTCGTTAAAGTCTCCAAACCATTTGAAAAATACTCGGAAAAGGCTTCAAACTATTTCAGTACTTAAAAGTCCTTGATGTACCCTGAAAATGCGTTGTAAGGGCTTGACATCTAGTGAACACTTCTTGAAGTATTCTGAAATAGTGATGAAAGGTCTTAAAACTACTTGAAGATGATAGTAAGATGCTTCCAACCACCTGAAAGTGCCTGAAGTATCCTGTAAATTAGATAAAAGTGCTTAAAACTACTTGAAAATGATTAGGAAAGGCTTCAAACTACTTGAAAGTGCTTGAAGTAGTCTGGAAATAAGTTGAAATGGCATCAAGCTACTTGAAAATTCTTGAAGTAGACTTCAAACTACTTTTAAATGCTTGAAGTAATCTGGAAGTTCGTTGAAATGTCTCCAAACTACTTGTAAATTCTTGAAAAGGCTTCAAACTACTTTTCTACTCAAAGGTCTTTGATGTACTCTGAAAATGCGTTGTAAGGGCTTCAATCTAGTTTACAGTTCTTCTAAAAATGTGATAAAATGTCTTAACATTACTTGAAGAAGATTTTAAAATGCTTCAAACTACCTTAAAGTACTTGAAGTACCCTGAAAATTTATTAAAAGAGCTTAAAAATACTTGAAAATTCTTGGAATATGATTTAAACTACTTGAAAGTGATTGAAGTATACTGGAAATGCAGTGTAATCGCTTCAAACCAGTTGAAAATGCTTGGAATAGACTTCAAACAACTTTAAAGTGCTTGAAGAAATCTGGAAGTTCATTGATAGGCTTTAACGCAGCTAAAATTGATTGAAAAAGGGTTCAAACTCCTTTACTACATAAAAGTCCTTGATGTACTCTAAAAACGCGTTGTACGAGCTTCACGTCTAGTTTACAGTTATTGCGCTTCAAGCCACTTGAAAATGCTTGGAATAGACTTCAAACTACTTTAAAGTGCTTGAATTAATCAGGAAGTTTGTTCAACGTCTCCAAACCATATGAAAATACTTGGAAAAGGCTTCAAACTATTTTACTACTTAAAAGTCCTTGACATCTAGTTAACAGTTCTTGAAGTATTCTGAAATAGTAATAAAAGGTTGAACATTTTTGGAAAAGGCTTCAAACTACTTCAAAGTGCTTGAAGTTAACTATAAATGCACTGAAATGGCTTCAAACTATTTGAAACTGCTTGGAATAGACTTCAAACAATTTTAAATTGCTTGGAGTTATCTGGAAGTTCCTTGAAAGGGCTCCAAACCACTTGAAATGCTTGGAAATGGCTTTAAACTACCTCACTACTTTAAAGTCCTTGATGTACTCTGAAAACATATTATAAGGGATTCAATCTAGTATACCGCTCTTGAAGTATTCTGAAATTATGTTGAAAGATGTTCAAACTACATGAAGATGATTTTAAAAATTTTCAAACTACTGTTCATGTATTATGAAAAGAGCCTAAAACTACTTGGAAGAGGCTTAGAAAAGGCTTCAAAGTACTTGAAAAAGCTTGAAGTATACTGGATATGCGTTGAAATGGCTTCAAACCACTTGAAAATGCTTGAAATATACCGGATATGCGTTGAAATTGCTTCAAACCACTTAAAAATGCTTGCAATAGACTTTAAGCGACTTTAAAGTGCTCAAAGTAGTCTGAAAGTTGGTTGAATACTCTTAAAACCACTTGAAAATGCTCCAAAAAAAGCTACTTTACTTTACCACTTAAAAGTCCATGATGTTCTCTGACAATACTTTAATCTAGTTTACAGTACTTGAAATATTCTGAAAATGTGATAAAAAGTCTTAAAAATACTTAAAGATGAAAAATGCTTCCAACCACATGAAAATGCGTGTAGTATCCTGTATATTTGTTAAGAGAGCTTGAAACTACTTGAAAATTCTTGGAAAAGGCATCAGACTACTTTCAAGTGCTTGAACTATTCTGGAAATGTATTGAAATAGCTTCAAGGCACTTGAAAGTGCTTGAAAAAGGCTTCAAATTGCTTAAAGTATACTGAAAATGCGTAGAAATGGCTTCAAACAATTTGAAAAAGCTTGGAATAGACTTCAAACTACTTTAAAGTACTTGGAGTGATCTGGATGTTCGTTGAAATGCCTTCATACCACGTGAAAATGCTTAGAAATTGTATCAAGCTACTACACTACTTTGAAGTCTTTGATGTACTCTGAAAACGTATTGTAAAGCATTCAATCTAGTATACCGTTCTTGAAGTATTCTGAAAGTATGTTGAAAGATGTTAAAACCACTTGAAGATGATTTTTAAATTCTTCAAACTACCTTAAAGTTCTTGATGTAGTCTGAAAACTTGTTAAGAGAGCCTAAAACTACTTGAAAATGCTTGGAAAATGCTTCAAACTACTTGAAAATGCTTAAATTATACTGGATATGCATTGAAATGGTTTCAAACTACTTCAACGTTCTTGGAATAGACTTTAAACTACTTTAAAGTGCTTGAAGTAATCTGGAAGTTCGTTGGAAAGTTGCCTAACAACTTGAAAATTCTTGAAAAAAGCTTTAAACAACTTTACCTCTTAAAAGTCCTTGATGTATTGTGAAAATGCTTTGTAAGGGGTTACAGTACTTGAAGTATTCTGAAAATGTGATAAAATGTCTTTAAACTACTTGTAGATGATTGTAAGATGCTTCTAACCACCTGAAAGTGCTTGTAGTATCCTGTAAATTAGTTAAGAAAGCTTAAAACTACTTGAAAATGTTTGGAAATGGCTTCAAACTACTGTAAAGTTCTTGAAATGTATTGAAATAGCCTCAAGATACTTGAAAATTCGTGGAATAGACTTCAAACTACTTTAAAGTGCTTGAACTATTCTGGATATGTATTGCAATAGCTTCAAGCCACTTGAAAATGCTTGGAATGGACTTCAAACTACTTTAGAGTACTTGAAGTAATCTGGAACTTTATTAAAAGTCTAGAAACCTTTGAAAATGCATGGCTTCAAACTATTTTACTACTTAAAAGTCCTTGATGTACTCTAAAAATGCGTTGTAAGGGCTTCACATCTAGTTAACAGTTCTTGCAGTATTCTGAAATAGTGATGAAAGGTCTTAAAACTACTTGAAGAAGATTTTAAAATGCTTCCAAACACCTGAAAGTGCTTGAAGTATCCTGAAAATTTGATAAGATAGATAAAAACTACTTGAAGATGCGTGGAAAAGGCTGCAAATCACTTGAAAGTGCTTGAAGTAGTCTGAAAATGTGTTGAAATGGCTTCAAGCCACTTTAAAATGCTTGGAGTAGACTTGAAACTACTTTGAAGTAATTGAAGTTCGTTGAAAGGTCTCCAAACTACTTGCAATTGCTTGAAAAGGTTTCCAACTACTTTAATATTTAAAGGTCCTTGGTGTACTCGTTGTAAGGGCTTCAATCTAGTTTATAGTTATTGAAGTATTCTGAATATGTGATCAAATGTCTTAAAACTACTTGAACAAGAATTAATTAATTAAATAGTAAATTAATTAAAAGAGCATAAAACTACTTGAAATTTCTTGGAAAATGATTTAAACTACTTGAAAGTTCTTGAAGTAAACTGGAAATGCGTTGTAATGGCTTCAAACCATTTGAAAATGCTTGGAATAGACTTCAAATCACTTTAAAGTGCTCGAAGTAATTTGGAAGTTAATTGAAAAGGCTTCAAACCAGCTAAAACTGCTTGACAAAGGATTCATACTTGTTTACTACTTAAAAGTCCTTGATGTACTCTAAAAATGATTCGCATCTAGTTTACAGTTCTTGGAGTATTCTGAAAAGGTGATGAAAGGTCTTAAAACTACTCGAAGATGATTATAAAATTCTTCCAACCACCTGAAAGTGCTTGAAGTACCCTGAAAATTTGATAAGAGAGCTTAAAACTACTTGAAAATGGTTGGAAAGGCTTCAAACTAACTCAACGTGCTTAAAGTATACTGGAAATGCGTTGAAATGACTGCAAACCATTTGAAAAATCTTGGAATAGACTTGAAACAACTTTATAGTGCTTGGAGAAAGTTCTTTGAAAAGGCTTCAAACCGGCTAAAACTACTTGAAAAAAACTTTTTTACTACTTAAAAGTTTTTGATGTACTCTAAAAACGCGTTGTAAGAGCTTCATATCTAGTTTACAGTTCTTGCAGTATTCTGAAAGCGTGATGAAAGGTCTTAAAACCACTTGAGTGATTGCAAAATGATTCCAACCAACAGACTTCAAACAACTTTAAAGTGCTCGTTGTTATTTGGAAGTTCGATGAAAGGTCTTCAAACTACTCGAAATTGCTTGGAAATGGCTTCAAACTACCTCACTACTTTGAAGTCCTTGATGTACTCTGAAAACGTAATGTAAGGGATTCAATCTAGTATACCGTTCTTGCAGTATTCTGAAAATGTGATGAAAAGTCTTAAAACCACTGGAGTGATTGCAAAATGCTTCCAACCAACTGCAAGTGCTTTAAGTATCCTGTAAATTTGATAAGAGAGCATAAAACTACTTGAAAATGTTTAGAAAAGGCTTGAAACTACTTCAAAGTTCTTGAAATATACTGGAAATGCGTTGAAATGGCTTCATACTATTTGAAAAGCTTGGAATAGACTTCAAACAACTTTAAAGTGCTCGGAGTTATTTGGAAGTTCGATGAAAGGTCTTCAAACTACTCGAAATTGCTTGGAAATGGCTTCAAACTACCTCACTATTTTGAAGTCCTTGATGTACTCTGAAAACGTATTGTAAGGGATTCAATCTAGTATACAGTTCTTGAAGTATTCTGAAATTATGTTGAAAGATCTAAACTACTTGAAGATGATTTTAAAATTCTTCAAACTACCTTAAAGTGCTTGATGTATTCTGAAAATTTATTAAGAGAGCCTAAAACTACTTGAAAAGGCTTCAAGCTACTTGAAAATGGTTGAATTATACTTGATATGCGTTGATGTGATTTCAAACCACTTGAACATTCTTGGAATAGACTTTAAACTACTTTAGTGCTTGAAGTAATCTGGAAGTTGTTGAAAAGTTTACAAACAACTTGAAAATGCTTGAAAAAAGCTTCAAACTACTTTACCACTAAAAAGTTCTTGATATATTTGAAATTTTTTTGTTGGGAGTTCACATCCAGTTCACAGTACTTGAAGTATTCTGAAAATATGACAAAATGTCTTAAAACTAATTGAAGATGAATTTCAAATGCTTCAGACTATTTTAAAGTGCTTGAAGTATCCTGTACATTTGTTACGAGAGGTTAAAATTACTTGAAAATGCTTGGAAAATGCTTCAAACTACTTGAAACTGCTTGAAGTATTCTGGAAATGTCTTGAAATGACTTAAAGCCAATTGAAATTTCTTAGAACTACTTTTAAGGACTTGAAGTAATCTAGAAGTTCGTTGAAATGTCTCCAAACCACTTGGAACTGCTTTGAAATGGCTTCGAACCCCCTTACTACTTTAAAGTCCTTGATATACTGTTGTAAGGGATTCAATCCAGTATTATGCCGTTCTTGAAATATTCTGAAATTATGTAGGAAGCCACTTGAAATACTTGGAATAGACTGAAAACTACTTTTAAGGGCTTGAACTAATCTGGAAGTTCGTTGAAAGGGTTTGAAACCACTTGAAAATTATTGGAAAATTCTTGAAACAAATCTACTACTGCAAAGTTCTTGATTTACTCGTTGTATTGGCTTCAATCCAGTGTACAGTGCTTGAAGTATTCTGTAAATGTGTTGAAATGGCTTAAAACTTCTTGAAAATTATTATAGAAGGCTTTTAACTACTTGAAAACGTCTTAAAGTATTAATTTTTTGTTTGTATTAAATACGTTAAAAGATCTTCAAACTCGCTCTCCCCTGTCTTAGTTGTTAGGCATCCCTTTCAGCTCTACCTATACCTTAGACATACCCACTCCTTCATACATCCTTCCTCTATCCACTCTTTGTCGTACTCCTACATCTCATCCAACCTCCGGCAGCCGTCTCTCCTCACCTAACTTCTGCAATCTTTCTTTAAACTTCACCACCCTCATAACGACTTTGAGTATCAATTAGTAGGAGAGTAGGAGGGATAGTTTTATAATTCGTGAAGAAAATTAATTTTCTATTTTAAGACGAGTCTCCCAGTGAAAAAAAAATGTAAGGACCAATATATATTTGCAGACTGAAATAGCCCTAGTCCACCAACACCAATTCTCCTCGAACCTACAAAGAATGAGTGTGGTGGTCCAGCTCCTCAACTCAACAAACCTCGAGGTTTTCTGCAAGGGCGCCCCTGAAATGATCGCATCCCTCTGCGACCCCAATACCGTGCCGCTGGACATCACCACCGAAATAAAACGGTACACCGAAAGAGGCTTCCGTGTGATAGCGATGGCCCATCGCGTGCTACCTCTAGCTGATCACAACTCCGTTCATAAACGAGACTTGATGGAGCACGATCTCACCTTCCTTGGACTCATAGTGCTCGAAAACAAACTGAAAAAAGAGACGACGGGGATTATAAAGCTACTCAAGCAGGCCAATATGAAGATTGTGATGATTACGGGTATGTTTTAGGGTTTGCTAGTTGAGATTTTTTCTGATAATGTCGGTTGCAGGTGATAATATTCAAACAGCACTGAGTGTGGCGAAGGAGTGTGGGATTTTGGAGAAGGGTGCGGCGGTGATCGACGTCGAGGCGAAACCGCCTTCTAAATCGGATGATGCTAAGTTGATCTACAATTTAATTGAAGAACAGGTTAGTTATGCAACTAGAGTTATAGCTTAGCAATATCAATATTAGTAGCATTCGTTTAGCATGGTTTATCATTGCTAGTCGCCCCCGTGGCGTGCAGTATCGCTCAGATTATGCGGTCGTGCGCCACCGGTTATAAGGGCTGATTGGAATTATGTATGTACATCGGAAGCGGCAAATAGATCAAGAAACAATAAGCCTGTACCAGCCCAGAGTGATAAACGAAAGGCACTATTAAATACCGATAAGTTTAAGCATAGTGTTCTATTTACAGACTACCCCAGATTATTCCACAACAGACTGTTTAACACTCGAAAGTGGTTCAACTGGAAAATTCCAATTCGCCATGACTGGCCAAACTTGGGCTGTAATTAAGGAATATTTCCCTCTTGACGTGCCCAAACTGGTTACTAGAGGCACCGTTTTCGCTCGCATGAGCAGCGACCAAAAACAGCAGCTGATAGAAGAGTTGCAATCGTTAGGTTACTACGTGGGTACGTAGCTCTACTAATAATTTTTATGTAGTTTACAAATTTCTTTTTATGTGCAGCTATGTGTGGTGATGGTACAAATGACTGTGGCGCTTTAAAAGCAGCCCATGCAGGCATCTCGTTATCAGAAGCTGAGTCCAGTGTGGCGTCCCCTTTTACATCACGCACACCCAACATCTCGTGTGTGCCAGAGGTTATCAAACAAGGCCGTGCCGCTCTAGCCACATCTTTTGGGCTATTCAAGTTTATGATCACCTACAGCCTAACACAGTTCACATCCGTTATGATCCTCTATGGAATCGACTGCAATCTCACCAATTTCGAGTTCCTGTTCATCGATATATGTCTAGTGGTTGTTTTTGCGTCGTTGTTTGGGAAAACCGAGGCGTACGACAAAAAACTACATAATAGACCTCCGATGACATCATTGCTGAGCATGGTGCCTTTAGCCTCATTAGCTCTGCATATGTTATGCGTTATAACATTCCAGGCGTTATCCTATAATATTATACAAACATTTGAATGGTTCACACCCTTCAAATTCATCATTGATACCCAAATTTTTGTTTCGTATGAAAACTACGCTGTTTATTCCATCAGCACCTTCCAGTACATTACGATGGCGGTTGTTTTCTCCACGGGTCCTCCTTATAGGAAACCAGTGCACACCAACAAGTGGTTTACAGCTGTTCTAATATTAGGAACAATTGTTTGCGCGTATAACACCCTAGCGCCACCGCAATGGGTACGCAACATTTTGGAAATCATGGTGCCGCCATCCTATGACGGGAAAATTCTAATTATAATCCTCGCCGGCGCGCACTTTACACTCGCCTACATCCTCGAGGACTTCCTAGTAGGCTTTATTTTACAGAAGAAAATTAAACCGCGGTTCCACAACGTGGACACGTCGCGAAAACGTTACTTGAGAGTCGAACGCGAATTCGCTATTGACTCGCGCTGGAATTACGCGAGTGGTGGACAAACTAATGTCGCTTTTGAGAGTGATCATATTGTCACAAAGTGCTGACAGTGGGAGGTATGTAGGTAGTAAATATCTCGAAATTACAAAAAAATATATATATGTATTAAAATAATAGGTTGTGATATAAAAATAGTAGGTTTTATAAAATTTAGTGATTTAAGATTGAAGATTCGCATGTTTTTAATTGATTTTATTCTAACTATGACTAGCTTGAAATGTATTACTGTCTTGTGCTGACAGTCGGTTGTGATACGAAATAAAAAATGTTTTAAATTTTGAATAAACATGTGCTGGTATTTTTTATTAAATATGTAATGATTTTGTATTTTACTACCCTAAATGTTTACTAGTTGCAGAAAATATATAAGTTTTTGTATAATTGAAGGACGTACTGAGGATAGAGACAGTTATTGTGAGAGACATGACCAGATGAAAAGGGTGGAAGAAGCAAAAATATTAATAAATAAATAATTCAAAATTCAAAAAGGCCTTGGGATAAATACAAATTATATCTTTGTCAATGTATTTTCTCTTTTCATTACTCCTGGGTATAGTTAAAAAAAATCACAAATTAGCTTTTGATATAAATCAGTTATAATACTTTCACATTAAAAATATCCAACCCCTCCGCATCGTCCCCGAGCGTATCTCGCACCATCTTTTCGCTAATCTCCCACAACTTAACAGCCATTTCATCACTCTGCGCCGACTTGCCCTCCTCGCACCTAAAACAGTTGTTGAAATAAACCCCAGTCGTCCCCGCCAGTTCGTTGGCAGTGGCACAGAACACACTCGTGCTAGACGCCTGTTGCAGGGACTTTGTGAAAGGCCGCACTATAAAAAACAACAGCCGATACAGCCACCAATGTCGAGTGAAATCGGTGGACACCATATTGCCCGGGTGCAGACTGAAAACCGAAATGCCCTGATCCTGAAGGTTTTTCGCTAGCTGACGCGCGAATAGCACGTTACAAACTTTTGAGTTGTTGTAAACAGTCATGTCCCAGTAGCCGCTGCCTGTCTCCAGCGAGACGGTGGCTGCTGAGATGTTTTCAGGTGTTAAAGTTGTAAATCTAAAATATATAGATTTTTGAATAATTACAACATCAATGGAGGTGGAATTTACCCGATGTGTTATTCCATAAATAACCCTATACTATGTACATTATGATTCAACAAAAAAAATATCAATCTAAACTAAAAACTGTGTTTTCTAGTTAATTCAAAACGTTCGTTGATTTTGGGATACCCTTTATATGATTTATACTTTTACATACTGATATCTGTATGTAATGTATAAATAATAAAATTTAGAGTTGGCAGGGTCGAGGGACAAGGGAGCAGTTAGTGGAGTGTATGGAACAGTTAAGGATGAAAGAGGAAACGGTAGAATGAGTTAGAAAAATAGTCGTGATCAAAAACGAAAGTGAATGGAGAAGAAGAGAAATTTAGAATGAATGTGGGATTAAGGCAGGGGTGCCCTCAAAGCCCTCTCCTGCCTAAACTCATCACAATTGAGTTGGAGGAGGTGCTGTGAAGAGGGCACGCTGTAGAGAAATTTAGAATGAATGTGGGAGTAAGGCAGGGGTGCCCTCAAAGCCCTCTCCTGCCTAAACTCATCACAATTGAGTTGAAGGAGGTGCTATGAAGAGGGCAATCTGAAGAGAAATTTAGAATGAATGTGGGAGTAAGGCAGGGGTGCCCCCAAAGCCCTCTCCTGCCTAAACTCTTCACAAGTGAGTTGGAGGAGGTGCTCAGAAGAGGGCAATCTGAAGAGAAATTTAGAATGAATGTGGGAGTAAGGCAGGGGTGTCCTCCAAGTCCTCTCCTGCCTCATGTTAGAGAAGGTGGTTAGAAGAGGACAATCATTAGGGATTGTGGTAAGAAGAACTATGGATACATAAAGTACTACGGATATACAAATATGGACAAACGCAAGAAAAAATGGCAATATAAAATTAAAAATCGACGTGTAATTTTTGCAAAAATCATAACTAAAGATTTTATCGAATTATTTCCATACTTTAGTGACAGCCTGTATATGTACATTCAAAATTATTATTAAATCTCTAACTACCTCAAGTCCTCACCTGTGTGATTCTGACGCCACCACAACAACTCGAGACCCAACAACGAGCAGTGGCCGCAGCAGCAAAGACAAATAAAAATGCGACAAGTGATTCACTTGAAACATTCTTTCATAACCATCCTCAGTCTTTTGGTAAGGTATCCCCATCACGCCAGCGTTCAAAATCAGCATATCAATCCGCTGGTGTTTGGATTTGACCTGTTTGGCGCATTCGACTACTGAGCGCAACGAGGCCAAGTCCAGTTGAACCACCTCGCATTTTTGCTCGAAACTAGCCTTATCTTCTGAAATCCTTTTAACAGCCTCTCTGGCAGCCATCAGGTTTCTGCAAGCGAGAATCACAGTGCAGCCGTGCTTTACAAGAGATCGGGCTGTTTCGAAACCTATGCCGGTGTTTGCGCCCGTTATCAGCGCGATTTTGTTGTTGAGATCACGTCCATGAAGGACCTAAAAGTAATAATGATGTAATTGAGTTTTCGGGGAGATTTTTTACAATTTTTTAGATAACCCACATAAGTTAGAGGGGTTACTTTTTACGCTTTTCCTAATTCTGATCTTAATAGTTTGGCTATACAAACATGTTATGTATCATTTTGTAGCTAATTAAGCTATTAACACATAGCTGTTATTAGAATTATCAAAAATAATAGCTACAATTTTTTTGAAATTTTTATGTAGCCCACATGAGTTTGATAGCTTTCCTTTTTACGCTTTTCTTTATTCTGATCTAAATAATTTAGCTATATAAACATATTATATATCATTTTGTAGCTAATTAAACTATTAACACACAACTGTCATTAGAATTTTCAAAAATAATAGATGCGATATTTTAAATAGCCCACATATATTTGAGAGGTTACTTTTTTACGCCTTTCATTATTCTCGTCTTAATAGTTTGGCTATATAAACACATTACATCTCATTTTGTAGCTAATTAAGCTGGTAATACCATGGCTATCATTAGAATGTTCAAAAATAATAGCTATGATTTTTATTTTTTTTTAAATAGCCCATATAAGGTTAAGAGGTTACTGTTTTTCTCATTTCCTTATTCTGATCTTAATAATTAAGCTATGTAAATATATTATATCTGGTTTTGTAGTTAATTAAGCTAGCTACACATAAATGTTATTAGAATTTTGAGAAATAATACCTACGATTTTTTACAAATTTTTAGATAACCCACATAAGTTTCAGAGGTTACTTTTTACGCTTTTCCTTATTCTGATCTTAATAGTTTGGCTATATTAACATGTTATATCTCATTTTGAAGCTAATTAAGCTATTAACACATAGATGTGATTAGAATTTTCAAAAATAATAGCTACAATTTTTTTGAATTTTTTTACATAGCCCATATGTGTTTGATAGGTTACCTTTTTACGCTTTTCTTTATTCTGATCCGAATAATTTAGCTATATAAACATATCATATATCATTTTGTAGCTAATTAAGCTAGTAATACACGATTATCATTAGAATTTTCAAAAATAATAGCTGCGATTTTTTGCAATTTTTTAAATAGCCAACATATGTTTAAGTGGTTACTTTTATACGCTTTTCATTATTCTCATCGTAATAGTTTGGCTATATAAACACATTCCGTCTTATTTTGTAGCTAATTAAGCTGGTAATACCATAGCTATCATTAGAATGTTTAAAAATAATAGCTATGATTTTTAAAAAATTTTTAGATAGCCCACATAAGGTTGAGAGGTTACTTTTTACACTTTTCCTTATTCTGAGCTTAATAATTAAGCTATGTAAATATATTATATCTGATTTTGTAGTTAATTAAGGAAAACTGGAAACACATGCATGTTATTAGAATTTTCAGAAATAATACCTACGATTTTTTACAATTTTTTAGATAACGCACATAATTTTGAGATGTTATTTTTTCACGCTTTTCCTTATTCTGATCTTAATAGTTTAGCTATATAAATATGTTATATATCATTTTGTAGCTAATTAAGCTATTGACACATAGCTGTGATTCAAATTATCAAAAATAATAGCTAAATATTTTTGAAAAATTTTAGATAGCCCAAATGAGTTTGATAGGTTACTTTTTTACGCTTTTCATTATTCTGATCTAAATAATTTAGCTGCATAAACATATTGTATATCATTTTGTAGCTAATTAAGCTAGTAACACACAACTGTCATTAGAATTTTCAAAAATAATAGCTGAGAATTTTCGCATTTTTTTAAGTAGCTTACATATGGTTGGGAGTTTACTATTTTACGCTTTTCATTATTCTCGTCTTAATAGTTTGGTTATATAAACACATTACATCTCATTTTGTAGCTAATTAAGCTGGTAATACCATAGCTACATTAGAATGTTCAAAAATAATAGCTATGATTTTTTTTTTAAACAGCCCACATAAGGTTGAGAGGTTACTTTGTAACTCATTTCCTGATTCTGATCTTAATATTTAAGCTATCTAAATATATTATATCTGATTTTGTAGTTAATTAAGCTAGCTACACATAAATGTTATTAGAATTTTTAGAAATAATACCTATGATTTTTAACCATTTTTTAGATAACGAACATAGTTTTGAGATATTACTTTTTTACGCTTTTCCTTATTCTGATCTTAATAATTTAGCTATATAAACATTGTATATCTCATTTTATAGCTATTTAAACTATTGACACATAGATGTGATTAAAATTATCAAAAATAATAGCTAAATATTTTAAAAAAAATTTAGATAGTCCAAATGAGTTTGATAGGTTACTTTTTGACGCATTTTTTTATTCTGATGTGAATAATTTAGCTACATAAACATATTATATATCATTTTATAGCTAATGAAGCTAGTAACACACAACTGTCATTAGAATTTTCAAAAATAATAGCTGCGATTTTTTGCAATTTTTTAAATAGCCAACATATGTTTGAGAGGTTACTTTTTTACGCTTTTCATTGTTCTCGTCTTAATAGTTTGGCTATATAAACACATTACATCTCATTTTGTAGCTAATTAAGCTGGTAATACCATAGCTATCATTAGAATGTTCAGAAATAATAGCTATGATTTTGAATTTTTTTTTAAATAGCCCACATAAGGATGAGAGGTTACTTTTTAACTCATTTGCTGATTCTGATCTTAATAATTAAGCTATTTAAATATATTATATCTGATTTTGTAGGTAACTAGGCTAGCAACACATACGTGTTATTAGAATTTTCAGAAATAATACCTACGATTTTTTACAATTTTTTAGATAACACACATAATTTTGAGAGGTTACTTTTTTACACTTTTCCTTATTATGATCTTAAAAGTTTGGCTATATAAACCTGTTGTATCTCATTTTGTAGCTAATTATGTTATTAACACATAGCTCTGATTAGAATTAACAAAAATAATAGCTACAATTTTTTTTTTTAAATTTTTTATATAGCCCACATGAGTTTGATAGGTTACTTTTTTACACTTTTCTTTATTTTGATCTAAATAATTTAGCTATATAAACATATTATATATCATTTTGTAGCTAATTAAGGTAGTAACACAGAACTGTCATTAGAATTTTCAAAAATAATAGCAGCGATTTATTGCCATTTTTTAAATAACCAACATATGTTTGATATGTTACTTTTTTACGCTATTCATTATTCTCGTGTTAATATTTTGGCTATATAAACACATTACATCTCATTTTGTAGCTAATTAAGCTGGTAATACCATAGCTATCATTAGAATGTTCAAAAATAATAGCTATGATTTTTAATTTTTTTTTAAACAGCTCACATAAGGTTGATAGGTTACTTTTTAACTCATTTTCTGATTCTGATCATAATAATTAGGCTATCTAAATATATTATATCTGATTTTGTAGTTAATTAAGCTAGCAACACATAAATCTTATTATAATTTTCAGAAATAATACATTTTTTACAATTTTTTAGATAACCCACATAATCTTGAGAGGTTACTTTTTTACGCTTTTCCTTATTATGATCTTAATAGTTTGGCTATATAAACATGTTATATCTCATTTTGTAGCTAATTAAGCTATTAACACATAGCTCTGATGAGAATTATCAAAAATAATAGCTAGAATTTTTTTTAAATTTTTTTATATAGCCCACATGAGTTTGATAGGTTACTTTTTTACGATTTTCTTTATTCTGATCTAAATAATTTAGCTATATAAACATATTATATATCATTTTGTAGCTAATTAAACTATTAACACACAACTGTCATTAGAATTTTCAAAAATCATAGCTGCGATTTATTGAAATTTTTTAAATAGCCAACATATGTTTGAGAGGTTACTTTTTTATGCTTTTCATTATTCTCATCTTAATAGTTTGGCTATATAAACACATTACATCTCATTTTGTAGCTAATTAAGCTTATAAAACCATAGCTATCATTAGAATGTTCAAAAATAATAGCTATGATTAAAAAAAAAATTAAATAGCCCACATAAGGTTGAGAGGTTACTTTATTACTCTTTTCCTTATTATGATCTTAATAATTTAGCTATAAAAACATGCTATATCTCATTTTGTAGCTAATTAAGCTATTAACACACAGCTGTAATTAGAATTATCAAAAGTAATAGCTACAATTTAAAAAAAATATTTAGATAGCCCACATGTGTTTGATAGGTTACTTTTTTACGCTTTTCATTATTCTGATCTAAATAATTTAGCTATATAAACATATTATATATCATTTTGTAGCTAATTAAGCTAGTAACGCATAACTTTCATTAGAATTTTCAAAAATAATAGCTGCGATTTTTCACAATTTTTTAAATAGTCAACATATGTTTGAGAGGTTACTTTTTTGCGCATTTTATTATTCTGATCTTAATAGTTTGGCCATATAAACATGTTATATCTCATTTTGTAGCTAATTAAGCTATTAACATATAGCTGTGATAATAGTTATCAAAAATAATGGCTACAATTTTTTTGAATTTTTTATATAGCCCACATGAGTTTAATAGGTTACCTTTTTACGCTTTTCATTATTCTGATCTGAATAATTTAGCAATATAAACATATTATATATCATTTTGTAGCTAATTAAGCTAGTAATACACAATTGCCATTAGAATTTTCAAAAATAATAGCTGAGATTTTTTCCAATTTTTTAAATAGCCAACATATGTTTGAGAGGTTACTTTTTTACGCTTTTCATTATTCTCGTCTTAACAGTTTGACTATATAAACAAATTACATCTCATTTTGTAGCTAATTAAGCTGGTAATACCATAGCTATCATTAGAATGTTCAAAAATAATAGCTATGATTTTTTAATTTTTTTTTAAATAGCTCACATAAGGTTGAAAGGTTACTGTTTTACTCATTTCCTTATTCTGATCTTAATAATTAAGCTATGTAAATATATTATATCTGGTTTTGTAGTTAATTAAGCTAGCAACACATAAATGTTATTAGAATTTTGAGAAATAATACCTACGATTTTTTACAATTTTTTAGATAACCCACATAAGTTTGAGAGGTTACTTTTGTACGCTTTTCCTTATTCTGATCTTAATAGTTTGGCTACATTAACATGTTATATCTCATTTTGTAGCTAATTAAGCTATTAACACATAGATGTGATTAGAATTCTCAACAATAATAGCTACAATTTTGTTGAAATTTTTTATATAGCCCACATGAGGTTGATAGGTTACCTTTGTACGCTTTTCCTTATTCTGATCTTAATAGTTTGGCTACATTAACATGTTATATCTCATTTTGTAGCTAATTAAGCTATTAACACATAGATGTGATTAGAATTCTCAAAAATAATAGCTACAATTTTGTTAAAATTTTTTATATAGCCCACATGAGTTTGATAGGTTACCTTTGTACGCTTTTCTTTATTCTGATCTGAATAATTTAGCTATATAAACATATTATATATCATTGTGTAGCTAATTAAGCTAGTAATGCACAATTGCCATTAGAATTTTCAAAAATAATAGCTGAGATTTTTTTCAATTTTTTAAATAGCCAACATATGTTTGAGAGGTTACTTTTTTACGCTTTTCATTATTCTGATCTTAATAGTTTGGCTATATAAACACATTACATCTCATTTTGTAGCTAATGAAGCTGGTAACACCATAACTATCATTAGAATGTTCGAAAATAATAGCTATGATTTTTACATTTTTTTTAAATAGCTAACATAAGGTTGAGAGATTACTGTTTTACTCATTTCCTTATTCTGATCTTAATAATTAAGCTATGTAAATATATTATATCTGTTTTTGTAGTTAATTAAGCTAGCAACACATAAATTTTATTAGAATTTTCCAAAATTATACCTACGATTTTTTTACAATTTTTTAGATAACCCACATAATTTTGAGAGGTTACTTTTTCACGCTTTTCCTTATTCTGATCTTAATAGTTTGGCTATATAAACATGTTATATCTCATTTTGTAGCTAATTAAGCTATTAACACATAGCTGTGATTAGAATTATCAAAAATAATAGCTACAATTTTTTTGAAATTTTTTATATAGCCCACATGAGTTTGATAGGTTACCTTTTCACGCTTTTCTTTATTCTGATCTGAATAATCTAGCTATATAAACATATTATGTATTATTTTGTAGCTAATTAAGCTAGTAACATAGAACTGCCATTAGAATTTTCAAAAATAATAGCTACTATTTTTTGCTGTTTTTTAAATAGCCCACATATGTTCGTGCGGTTACTTTTTTACGCATTTCATTATACTGATCGTAATAATTTTTATATGTAAAATTTTCAAAGTGTTTTTCATGTTTGACTTGAAATAACTCGTGTTCGCATGGTGTTAAAGTCACCTAATTCATACATGATGTTTGAAATAGATCTGCTAAATGTATTACAGAGTTAGAAGTTATTTTATCACAAATTGAATTATTTTAGACGAATTTAGCAAGAGAAACAAGTAAATTGTTTAAAGAAATATTGAGGTTTGATTGGAAATAACTTCAGTTGTGGAATCAAGAAATTATTTTTGACGAATTTGCCAATAGAAACAAGTAAATTATTTAAAGAAATATTGATGTTTGATTGGAAATAACTTCAGTTGCAGAATCAAGAAATTATTTTTGACGAATTTGCCAACTGAAACAAGTAAATTATTTAAAGAAATATTGATGTTTGATTGGAAATAATTTTAGTTGTGGAATCAAGAAATTATTGTTGACGAATTTGCCAACAGAAACAAGTAAATTATTTAAAGAAATATTGATGTTTGATTGGAAATAACTTCAGTTGTGGAATCAAGAAATTATTTTTGACGAATTTTCCAACAGAAACTAGTAAATTATTTCAAGAAATATTGATGTTTGATTAGATTCGTGGTTTGTAGAAAATTTACTGTCTTTCATAGACTTGGCACCTTGGCACCGGTTTGACCCGGAGACTTCGGATTTCAGTGTGTTATCTCCGGGCTCCGGGTTTAATTTGTAATTCACCGGGGTGTGTAAGTAAAATTTAGTTTGTACAAAATTATATACAGAATCTACATAAATAATTACTTATACTATTTCGCATATTTCTCTCCTTATTTAACTGTTTTTATTTTATACGTATATTGTTAAGTTTGTTTTTATTTATATGTATAGTAACTACTCCTATTGCATATATATGCATATGTGATTTTTTTGTGGGTTTTTTTTAGTCATCGTCTTCAGGGAGACTTAGTTCTGACGTTGCAACCCTAGCCTTTCATGTTTTAACTGTGAAGATGATTTAAACTAATTTAGATATCTTACTTGCAGTGCCGTACTGGAAGCATCAAACCGCTGCCGGTAATCATTAACATGATCCTTCTCCTCAACAGCAAACGCCAATCTAGGATCAGTGTACGTCGTCCTTTTGTTTTCATGGTCCACATAAATAACTTTGCCAGTGTTTTTATCAACACACCTCTCCCACCCGAACGGCAACTCGCCATTCACGACTTTCTTTTTGCCGGTTCGTGGGTGTGTCCATTGCGTGGCTTTAGTGAGATGGTTTGCGTAGAAAACGCTCCCATCCACTGTAACACGTTCCTCCCAGCCGGGGGGCAACTCGTCCTCACTGTCACTATCCGGGACGTGCATTCCAGTAACCTCGAAATTACTTATCACACGGAACTGATAATGAAATTATTTTCATCACAGTTAATACACTGCGGCGTTTAGAATATTGGAGACGAAATTTTTAAATAGTTTAACTCATATTAAAGCTGTATTTGGATGAACAGCTGTACATACAGCCACGTCACCATTTTGCTAGTAAATGTGACATGAATATTTTAAAATTAAATATTTTCAAGGTGGATTAATATAGTAATGTTTATGTATATATTTGTCTAGTATCATTTAAGTTTTTTTTGTTGTTATTTATTAACTAAAAACGACTTCTATATGGAAATAGCAAAAGTTTTATTCAGTGACATCTATTATCAGAACGTAAATTTCGCTAGTAGCCACTTGTTGATTTAAAAATAATTGTTTTTTAAAAATAAAACATTTACTGTGCCATATAATAAACATATTTATTAAATTAAATTAACAATTTTTCTGAAATTAAATCAAATAGGTTTTTTTTGTGAAGTTAAGAGGTTATTAAACTTCTCTGAGATTCTTTCTTTACTGTCGGAAAGACCCTTATGTGTATAGCCCTCCCTTTACGGCGATTACGACCTTGAACGATAGAAAACCAGAAATGTGTACCTGGCACTGCTCGCTAAATCGGCCCTTTTTACAACGGGCCAGGTACAAATTTAAAAATGTTGTGCAGCCGGCATGTACTGATAAATATCCTTGCAAATAATAGCAAATAGTAGTAGTAGTAATATTATTCACCGGCTATTGACCATCGTGTTCTTCAGCCGTGTGTTATTGTATGTGTAATAATTATGTTTGTATTATTGTACAAATTTCACCCGTTATCTACCTTAATTTGGCAGAAAACTTCTGAAAAACTGCCACAGATGATTCGGCCGCAATGGGGTTTGAACTCTCGCTCCCGAATGCTGAGTATTTTTAGTTACCCCAACTAATCATTTTGCAAACCATTCATTTTGAGGTATTAATAAAGATTTTAAAAACCGAAACGTATTCAGAATATACTGAATATACCAGCTTTTCGTATCTTTATCTGTATCACAGTTTTTCTAACATTCTAAAAACATCTTATCGCTAGGGCTCGATGGATAGGATAGAGTTAATCCTGATATACTTTAATCTTCCGCATCATGGCTGTAACTTGTAAGAAATTTGCACCCGCCGCGCTGATAAAAAGCGCAAAACAATTGATGCAAATTCGCCTTATCGTTATCTGCGATAAAGCCCTCGCCACTTGAAATAATTCGATGTCAAATTCCCGCAATTAGTGCTACAAAACATAAGTGACGAGATGTTGGTGCGACCTTGTATCGCGCTATGGTGGGTGACGGCCTTGCTAGTGCCGATAGGAAGAGCCGTCATCATCCTGGAAGAAGATGGTAAGAGACAAAATGATATTAAAGAATTCTTGGATTTAATAATGAACAAAGATTTGTTACGACCTTGAATTTTGCGACAATAAACAGTTTTTGTACATGCAAAGTGTTATAGATAGAGACAAAAAACAATAAACTACAATAAACAGTTTTTTTTCTATGTTTCGATATTCGAAAATAATGTTCATATTTAATAGAAACGGCTGCAATTTAAAAAGATATTTCATCATTATCTTACGACAGCAAAACTCAATGTTTCTCATGATAACATATTTGATGAATTCAATTTTGAAAACTATAAAGATATATCTTTAATATCTTCAAAGATATATTCTTGTAGAGTTGAAAATACTCCAACTAACTAATATCTGCGTGATAACCCGTTGGAAAAAATTTAAAGTCTATATGATTCTACTTGTTAAATATATTGTACATTAAATTTAAAAGATATGATTTCATTATGTTCAGTACTACGTCGTTGTTATGTTGAAAACCAGTCTTTTATATTTTTCTGCAATAAAATCTTGTTCATGATTATCTTACGGTAGGAAAACTCAATGTTGCTCATGAGGACATGTTTGATGAACTCAATTTTGAAAACCATAGCGATATATCTTTAATATTTTCAATGTTATATTCTTTTAGAGTTGAAAATACTCCAACTTCCTAATTTCTGCGTGAAAACCTTTTGGAAAAAATTTAAAGTCTACATGATTCTACTTGATAATATATGGTACATTAAATTTTCGAAACGATAAAGAAATGTCTTCATTATATTCAGAACTATGTCGCTGTAATGTTGAGAATCAGTCTATTATATTTTTCTGCAATAAAATCTTGTACATCATTATCTTACGGCATGAAAACTCTCTGTTTCTCATGATAATATATTTGATGAACTCAATTTTGTAAACCATAAAGATATATCTTTAATATCTTCAAAGATATATTCCTGTAGAGTTGATAATACTCCAATTTCTGCGTGAAAACCTGTTGGAAAATATATATTCGTAGAGTTGAAAAGACTCCATCTAATTAAGGAAAACCTGTTGCATGTTATAAAAATGATTGTAGCAATTCCCGAGATGAGATACATGAACAAAACGGTGGACCCCTGCGATGACTTCTACGAGTACACCTGCGGCAACTTCAAAAACCATCATCCCCTACCTGAGGGCACCGAGAACATCGACCATTTCACAATCCTGCAGGATGAAATCCACGAACTGGTTAAAAGTGTGTTTTGAATGAATAAAAATAGATTCAACTTAAATAAAATCGTTTTTAATTTCTAGAAATTTTGAATGCACAACGTCGCGATGATGATCCTATAGGCCTTCAAAAGGCCAAAGCGTTCTTCTCGTCGTGCATGAATGTCAACTATGTGGAATTTCTTCAGTTGCCACAAGTCAGTGTGTTGGATCGTTTGGGGGAATGGCCTGCGATTTCTGGGGTGGATAACGGTGCGCCTAAACTGACTTGGACGCAAATAGGGGATGTTATTGCTGAGTACGGCGTGCCTTTCTACTTTGATTTTGCTGTAATGGGTTCTATGAGGAATGCAACTGCAAACGCCATTCTTGTACGTATGATAATTAAGAACTATTGTATCTAAGACAGTTGATTAGTAGTCTCTACGCGCAGTCCGTCTTATAGTATTTTGGAGCGAAGGTTCAAACCTCATGTTGAACCAATTATCACGAATCATCTTTCACAGTTTTTAACTTTTTAATTACACTGCGCTGAGCTTCTCACTTTACCAACGCCAAAGCATTTCGGCTATTGCCCTGTAAATATAGTTTTACTTTGAGTATTTAAGTTTTTTGAAAAAAAAATGTGTATGTTGGTATGGTGAACGAGAGTGGTTGTAACTCCTGCCCATGAGCATAGGGACTGCTCCCGAGCAGGAGTTATATTATCCCAGAACAAGTACAAAATGTTGTTCTTGTTCTGATCCTGTAACTCATGCTCGGGAGCAAAGTACATCATAATGAAAACCACAACTGTACGCACATAATAGACTGAGGAATAAAAATATGCAATATGTATTAAAGTAGTTTAATTAGTTACGTAATTACATGCCAGCAAAGATGAAATATGTGAAATATAGAGTTATCATCATGAAAATCAAGTTGTAACTAATTTATAAATATTTGTAGTATTGTATAACAATACTTTGTAAGCCCATAATAGACTGAGGTATACAAATATGCAATATGCAGTAAAGTAGTTTAATTATTTACCGAATTACATAGCAGCAAAGATGAAATATGTAAAACATAGAGTTATCATCATGAAAATCACGTTGTAACTAATTTATAAATATTTGTAGTATTGTATAACATTACTTTGTAAGCCCATAATAGACTGTGGTATACAAATATGCAATATGCAGTAAAATAGTTTAATTATTTACCGAATTACATGGCAGCAAAGATGAAATATGTGAAATATAGAGTTATCATCATGAAAATCACGTTGTAACTAATTTATAAACATCTGTACTATTGTAAACCAATACTTTGTAAGCCAATAATAGACTGAGGTATACAAATATGCAATATGCAGTAAAGTAGGTTAGTTAGTTACCGAATTAAATGGCAGCAAAGATAAAATATGTGAAATATAGAGTTATCATCATGAAAATCACGTTGTAACTAATTTATAAACATCTGTACTATTGTAAACCAATACTTAGTAAGCACATAATAGACTGAGGTATACAAATATGCCATATGCATTAAAGTAGTTTAATTAGTTACCGAATTACATGGCAGCAAAGATGAAATAAGGGAAACATAGAGTTATCATTATGAAAATCACGTTGTTACTAATCTATAAACATTTGTAGTATTGTAAAACAATACTTTGTAAGCACATAATAGACTGAGGTATACAAATATGCAATATGCATTAAAGTAGTTTAATTAGGTACCGAATTACATGGCAGCAAAGATGAAATATGTGAAACATAGAGTTATCATCATGAAAATCACGTCGTAACTAATTTATAAATATCTGTAGTATTGTAAAACAATACTTTGTAAGCCCATAATAGACTGAGGTATACAAATATGCAATATGCATTAAAGTAGTTTAATTAGGTACCGAATTACATGGCAGCAAAGATGAAATATGTGAAACATAGAGTTATCATCATGAAAATCACGTTGTAACTAATCTATAAACATCTGTCGTATTGTAAAACAATACTTTGTAAGCCCATAGTAGACTGAGGTATACAAATATGCAATATGCAGTAAAGTAGTTTCATTAGTTACCGAATTACATGGCAGCAAAGATGAAATATGTGAAACATAGAGTTATCATCATGAAAATCACGTTGTAACTAATCTATAAACATCTGTAGTATTGTAAAATAATACTTTGTAAGCACATAATAGAATGAGGTATACAAATATGCAATATGCATTAAAGTAGTTTAATTAGTTACCGAATTATATGGCAGCAAAGATGAAATATGTGAAACATAGAGTTATCATCATGAAAATCACGTTGTAACTAATTTATAAATATCTGTAGTATTGTAAAACAATACTTTGTAAGCACATAATAGACTGAGGTATACAAATATGCAATATGCATTAAAGTAGTTTAATTAGTTACCGAATTACATGGCAGCAAATATGAAATATGTGAAACATAGAGTTATCATCATGAAAATCACGTAGTAACTAATCTATAAACATCTGTCGTATTGTAAAACAATACTTTGTAAGCCCATAGTAGACTGACGTATACAAATATGCAATATGCATTAAAGTAGTTTATTTTAGTTAACCAAAGACGCGTTAGACAACCCAGACGCAGGAGTAATTGGACGTGTTCCCGAGGACTTTGATTACCTACAAATGCCCAGCAAACCAACGTTAAACCGCAGGGCTGCAAATCAGCCTCTACCTTTCCGTGTTTTCCTACAGGAGATAGCTTACAGACTGAGAGAGTTAGAGGACATTCCAAGACCGGACGATGAGGTCGGGAAGGATTTGGATGAAACAATCAAGTATATGCAAATGGTGAAGGCTGGAGGGGTTAGTATATACACCGAGAAGAGGATTTAAGTTGATAAAACTGATAGTTTCGTTTGAGTGTAGGTGGTGCCGGACGACATTGGGAATATCACGTTGGCGAGCGAGATAACAGTCAAGGAGCTGCAGAGGTGGACTGATGAGCATTTTGGGAAGAACCATGTAAGACAAAATATAAACTTAGTTTGGAGTAAATCTTAAGGCATTTTATATTATATAAAATCCTTAATATACAAATAGTTACTTATGCTGTCCCTGTATTTGTTTTGCAGATGAGTTGGTTGGACTTCTTGAATGCTATTGCAAAATACTCGGGTGCAGTTATTACGGAGAACACATTAGTGATGCAAGCTAGCGTGCGTACGCTTTACGGTCTCCTTAATCTTCATAAAATTTCCAACGCTGACCAAGTTAGAAACTTCCTTGTAGCACGTTTGCTGACACACATGGCTCCTGATAGTGATGCCCTAATGCGGCAGAGCCTAAAAACATTCTACCAGGCGCATGGTTATACTGTTTATCCACGGTAAGTTATTTGTTGCAGATGCCCCAATGATGGGCAGCATAGTTGTAATATATTGTATATGTATATAATCTTTTAAAATCTCTTTATACCCTTTCGGGTGTCGTAATTATTTAATATTTTGTGTTATTCGTATATATTTTTTCAATAGATCCCAGTACTGTCTACGAAAAACCCTTGGCTACCCGGACCACATCGACTTCAGCATGGCCATCACGTACGAGTACCAAAAGTACCATTTCAACGTTAACAAACTTAAAAGTGTAAGCTCTCATCTTTTTAAAACATCAGCTTGATTACAATAGTCTTTTTCAGGCGGCTAAAATGGTTGTAGATCTACGCGACTCCTTCAAGAAGATCCTTGAGGATGTTACATGGATGGATGCCGAATCGAAAGATAAGGCCAAAGAGAAGGAGAAGCAGATGATTACATTGTTGGGGTACCCTGATTACGCTGAACAAGGTAGTCTGCTCAATGAGTTCTATGAGAACCTTCGAATATGTACCTGGGATCATTTTGGAAACTCGCAGAGACTGCGTGCGTTCCGCAAGGCTTTAGCCATTAAGGATATTGGTCAAAAGAGAAATAGAGAATTGTAATAAGATCATACTGAGATGAATTGCCATTGGTTATTATTGATATTATTTGTTATAGGTGGAATTTATCACCGTTGCAGGTAAATGCTTACTATAATAGGAATGCCAACAGAATATGTAAGTAAACTCTACTCTTTTATCAGTTGTCTTATCTCTATTATATTATTCATCTTCTACCTCTTGAAATATTTGTTGCGTAATCACAATTATCATTGTTTTTGTGTATATAGAATCACAATTTGATTTAGTATTATCTTTTTCAGCTTCGTTAGTAATTTATTAAGTAATTTTTCAGCTACTTTAGTAACTTCAGTAGCCAGTACATGCTACAGTTGTTACGGAGGGTTTTGATATTCGTATTCTGACTCATCCACTTCAGTAGCTCATTTCTTTCTACGCTGCATTTGGTATCATGGTGTTTTTATGATATCATAACCCATTTTTTCACTGTCAGCTACTTTAGTAATTTGACTGGTAGCGTAGCGCACTCCTGTAATCCAGAAACTGGAAGCTGGAGTCTGTGGATGGTGGATAGTGACTGTGGCTCATTTTAGTGCGACTGGCATGTGTGAGAAAATCCTGAAAGGATAATTCCCTTTCAATATTATCTCACACATGTCAGTGTAATTAGAGAAAGCTTACGAATGCTGACCAACATTTTGGTTCACAATTTTTGTAACTTGTTTTGCTGTCTACATTATATGTGTCTGTCAGGCCATTGCAAATTCTTCTTTTTTTTAGCTACTTTTATAACCCTTGTTTATTTCATCGCCACATATTGTATCTAGATTATCTAACAAAATTGAACCCTCAACCCAGCTCAATGGCAGAGTGGTTAGAGGCGTCGTCCGTCTCGTACTGAGCATAGT
Organism: Lordithon lunulatus; assembly: GCA_963942505.1. Classification (NCBI taxonomy): domain Eukaryota; kingdom Metazoa; phylum Arthropoda; class Insecta; order Coleoptera; family Staphylinidae; genus Lordithon; species Lordithon lunulatus. The sequence continues at coordinate 37,924,712 of OZ012675.1, read as the reverse complement.
GGAGCAGCCTGAGTTTGATCCTCAACGGGGCGAATTTTCGCGTTTCACCTTTCACAGTTTTTAGAGGTTTTCGGTGAGGTCAATGTTTACCGGGTGATTAAACTCCTCTGAGCTTCTCCCTTGACCGGCGGAAAAGCCTCACGGCTGATAGCCTTATAAAGATAGCAGTTTTTTTTAATTCTCAATACAATTTCTATATTTCTAGTATTCCCAGTAGCAGTGCTGAATCCAGTGTTTTTCAATGGCGATATTAGGTAAACTTCAATCACCCCTTTTTGTATTAGTAACTTTACTATAGTATTTCCTTTTAGTACGTTGGACTACGCTAGGATAGGCGCTGTTATTGGCCACGAAATAACGCATGCTTACGACAGTCAAGGGATGAAATACGGACCATTGGGTACACTAGTTCCTTGGGGTTCGGAGCAAACGAAACAAGCTTTCGATAAACGCACCGAGTGCTTTAAAGAACAATACAGCGAGTACTTTATTCATGAAATTGGCAAGTATGTGAACGCGTCGCAGACACTCAATGAGAATATTGCTGATAATGGAGGACTCCGGACTGCTTTTCTGGCTTTTAAAAGGCTTATGACGAGGATGGATGACACAAAACTTGTTAAGGGGTACTCCCCTGAGCAACTGTTTTTTATTGGATATGGAACGGTATGTGGCCTGTAGAATATATAAATTTCCGGATTTTATATCTTATATCTGTTTCTATGACAGTATCTAGGAAACAAATACGAGGGGGCGGGACGTGTTCAAAGAATCGCAGACAAAAATTTGTATTTATTATGAATTATTATTACTTTACATAACATTTCAACCTCCCTCATTTTATAGATAAATCGTTTAAAAATTAGTTTGTATATTATATATCAACCATTTTGAATCGTCTATACCAAACTCTAAAAAGCAATCTGCATGATTTAATCTGACTCCACATTGGATAATTTTGAAACAAGTTATTTTCTTTCAAAATTACCCAATGTGGAGTCACATTAAATCATGCAGATGGCTTATTCAAAAAGTTTTCTTGGTTTGGAACATTCTTTTATAATCGATACTTGAGATTTCGGCCCTATGATATAATTTTCAGGGCCATCTGCCCCCTCCCCTAAGATAGGGCCCTGCGCGCTCCTACTGGGTATCCCTCGATGGCCCTGAAAATTATATCATAGGGCCGAAATCGATTATAATCTAAGATTTGGAACATTCTTTTATAATCGATAATTGAGATTTCGGCCCTATGATATAATTTTCAGGGCCATCTGCCCCGCTTCCCTAAGATAGGGCCTTGCACGTTCCTACTGGCTATCCCTCGATGGCCCTGAAAATTATATCATAGGGCCGAAATCGATTATAATCTAAAATTTAATTTTTAATTATCATTTAATAATTTTAATGGCCATCTGTCTTTCCTTTCTTAATTATTATTTCCTCTATACTACTGTCCCACTCTTTTCTCGGTCTATCTCTTCTTCTTTTATTTCCATTAAATATACTAAAACTAATTGGTAATTAAAAATTACCCAGATTATGAATCTAATAATAAATTATAATACTTTAAGTTTACAGCGCAGTAAGTACCTAACTGCTGTAATTTTTACAAAGTATATGGAATATTTTGATTACGCATCTAATTATTTTTATGAAAAACATAAGATATTCACAATCGCACCATTTCCAAAAAAAAGTAACGTAGAGTTTAGCACAGGGAATTAAATACATCTAATATACAAACTATCTTTGAGACGCTGTATCTATAAAATTAGGGCATATGTTTAAATTCGGTTTGAATCAATATATTTATTATTGATTTCTATTTCCGCTAAAATATTTAAAATTGGTTAATTTTCAAAAAAAGTTATGTAGAGTTTAGTATGAGGAATTAAATACATGCAATATTCAAACTAACTTTAAAACGCTGTATCTATAAAATTGGGGTAGATATTTAAGTTCGGTTTGAATAAATATGTTTATCATCAAATTCTACTTCTACTACTACTAAGATATTCCAAATTGGTCAATTCTCAAAAAAATTACATAGAGTTTAGTTTAGGGAATTAAATACATGCAATATTCAAACTAATTTTGAGACGCTGTAACTATAAAATTAGGGTAGATATTTTAAATCGGTTTTAATATTTTTATTATTTAATATATTTATCATTAAAATCTACTTATTATTATTATTGGTAAGATATTCCAAATTAGTTAATTCTCAAAAAAGTTACATAGAGTTTAGCATAGGGAATTAAATACATGTAATATTCAAACTAACTTTGAGATGCTGTAACTATAAAATTAGGGTAGATATTTAAATGGTATATTTACCATTAAATTCTACTTCTATTACTGGTAAGACATTCCAAATCGGTAAATTTTCAAAAAAGTTACATCGATTTTAGCATAGGGAATTAAATACATATAATATTTAAATTAACTTTGAGAATCTGTATCTAAAAGAATGGGGTAGATGTATAAATTCAGTTTTAATAAATATATATTAAAATCTACTTCTGCTACTACTTAGATATTCCAAATCCGTCAATTTTCATAGAGTTTTTTTTTACATAGAGTTTTGCATGGGGAATTAAAGACATGTAATTTTAAACTAATTTTGAGATGCTGTAACTATAAAATTAGGGTAGATATTTAAATTCGGTTAAAATAAATATATTTATTATTAAATTCTACTTCTACTACTACTACGATATTCCAAATCGGTCAATTTTCGAAAAAGTTACGTAGAGTTTAGCATTGGGAATTATATACATGTAATATTCAAACTAACTTTGAGATGCTGTAACTATAAAATTAGGGTAGATATTTAAATTTGGTTAGAATAAATACATTTATCAATAAATTCTACCTCTACTACTACTAAGATATTTCAAATCGGTCAATTTTCAAAAAAGTTATATAGAGTTTAGTATAGGGAATTAGATACATGTAATATTCCATTATAAGTAATATTCAAACTAACTTTGAGATGCTGTATCTAAAAAATTATGGTAGCTATTTCTATTTCAATTAGTATATTTACCATTAAATTCTACTTCTATTACTGGTAAGATATTCCAAATCGGTAAATTTTCAAAAAAGTTACACGATTTTAGTATAGGGAATTAAATTAAATACATATAATATTTAAACTAACTTTGAGAATCTGTATCTAAAAAATTGGGGTAGATGTTTAAATTCAGTTTTAATAAATATATTTATCATTAAAATCTACATCTGCTACTACTTAGATATTCCAAATCAGACAATTTTCAAAAAAGTTACGTAGAGTTTAGCATAGAGAATTAAATACATGTAATATACAAAGTTTGAGACGCTGTATCTATAAAATTAGGGCAGATGTTTAAATTCGGTTTTAATAAATATAATTATCATTAAATTTTACTTCTACTACTACTTAGATATTCCAAATCCGTCAATTTTCATAGAGTTTTTTTTTTACATAGAGTTTTGCATGGGGAATTAAAGACATGTAATTTTAAACTAATTTTGAGATGCTGTAACTATAAAATTAGGGTAGATATTTAAATTCGGTTAAAATAAATATATTTATTATTAAATTCTACTTCTACTACTACTAAGATATTTCAAATCGGTCAATTTTCAAAAAAGTTATATAGAGTTTAGTATAGGGAATTAGCTACATGTAATATTCCATTATAAGTAATATACAAACTAACTTTGAGACGCTGTATCTAAAAAATGAGGGTAGATATTTAAAATCGATTTCAATTAGTATATTTACCATTAAATTCTACTTCTATTACTGGTAAGATATTCCAAATCGGTAAATTTTCAGAAAAGTTACATCGATTTTAGCATAGGGAATTAAATACATATAATATTTAAACTAACTTTGAGAATCTGTATCTAAAAAATTGGGGTAGATGTATAAATTCAATTTTAATAAATATATTTATCATTAAAATCTACTTCTGCTACTACTTAGATATTCCAAATCAGTTAATTTTCAAAAAAGTTACGTAGAGTTTAGTATAAAGAATTAAATACATGTAATATACAAATTTTGAGACGCTGTATCTATAAAATTAGGGCAGATATTTAAATTCGGTTTTAATACATATATTTATCATTAAATTGCACTGCTACTACTACTTAGATATTCCAAATCGGTAAATTTTCATAAAAGTTACATAGAGTTTAGCATGGGGAATTAAATACATGTAATAGACAACTTTGAAACGCTGCATCTATAAAATTAGGGTAGATGTTTAAATTATGTTTCAATAAATATAGTTATCATTAAATTTTACTTGTGTTACTACTAAGATACTCCAAATCTGGCAATTTTCAAAAAAGTTATATCGAGTTTAGCATTGGGAATTAAATACACGTAATATTCAAACTAACTTTGAGACGCTGTTTATACAAATTTAGGATACATATATAAATTCGGTTTGAATAAATATATTTATCATTAAATTCTACTTCAACTACTACTGAGATATTCAAAATCTATCAGTTTTCAAAAAGTTAGATAAGAGTTTAGCATATGGAATTACATCTATGTAGTATTCAAACTACCTTTGAGAGGTTCTATAAAGTTAGGATAGAAACTAGACGTTTCTTACATACAATTAGATGCAGAGTTTTTTTAGATATACTTGCAAAATAAAAATATCTCTTTCAATGTATAGCACATTTATAGTTACAGGGCTGCAAACTTGACCTATCATCCTAGACTATATTAATAATCTGATTAGGTTTTAATTTCCACAAATTTTCTGATCGAGAGTATGTTTTTCTAAAGTAGAATTTAATAAGAAATCAATATTTTTAAACCGCATTCCAATATCTACTCTAGTATAAGAGAGTTCGTGTGTCTATTACCGAGACTACCCTATGTAAAAATGTAAGTAACTTTTTTGAACAATGACCGATTTGGAAAAAATCAAGTGTTCCCTTTATATAATTAGATGCGAAATTGAAATATTTTATCCAATTTGCAAAAAAACATATTAATTTAATAGTTACAGGGCTGCTAATATAACCTATCATATTTGACTAGATTTTTAATTTAGGTAATTTTTAATTTCCAAAAATTTTGCTATAAAAATATTCTTTTTAGAAGTAGAATTGAATGATAAATATATATTTACAACCCGCATTAAAATATCTACTTTAGTTTTATAGATACAGCGGTTCAAAGTTATTATTGTCAATCATTTTGAATTCCCTATGATAAACTTAAAGTAATTTTTTTGAAAAATGACCGATTAAGAAAAACTCAAGTTTTTCTCACATACAATTATATGTAGAATTAAATTATACAAACCAATTAGTAAAAGATATATCAGTTTTGAAGTTACAGGACTCGAAACTAATTTTTTACTAAATTATTAATCTGGCTAATTTATAATTTCCAAATATTTTATGATATAAAGTCTACTTCTCCAAAGTAGAATTTTATGATAAATATATATTTTTAACCATATTCAAATATCTTCTCTAGTTTTATACACACAGTATTTCAAAGCTAGCTTCTATATTACATAGGAACAATTTGGTATCCCCCATAAAATCACAAATTATATCCCCATGAAAACAAAACTACTATAAGTTTCTATTGTTTAGATGTGGTGCATGCATGAGAGTGACTACTACATCGGCGAGATGCACGATAAACAGGTGTACGCGCCTGGTAACTACCGGGTGATCGGAACCACATCGAACATGAAAGAGTTTTCGGATGCCTTCAATTGCCCAGCACATAGCAACATGAATCCAGACAAGAAGTGTGTTTTATGGTAAAATGATAACAATGGACAATATTTTTGACTAATGTTAATTGCTTAATCTAGTTTTATGTAAGAATTTATTGTAATTTATAAATATAATAATTATTGAGACGAGAGGTTTTTTCTTTTAGCATATTATGCTCACTAGATAGTTACTATGCTCAGTGAATAGTTACTATGCTCACTAGATAGTTACTATTCTCACTAGATAGTTACTATGCTCACTAGATAGTTACTATGCTCACTAGATAGTTACTATTCTCACTAGATAGTTACGATACTCACTAGAGAGTACATATGCTAGCTACATACATTATTATTTTTTTAATTTATTATTATTAACTCTCAACAGACAATGATATTCTAATTACAGAGAGACTAGACACAATAACGATACAAAAATAATATATTAAAATTAATAATTAATAATTAATTAATTTTTTAGCTTCAGTAGAGATAATATATTTCAGTAGGGTGTATGTATGCTCACTAGAGAACATATATGCTCATTAGACTGTACCCACTAAAGAGTATATATACTAACTAGATCGTATATATGCTCACTAGAGTGTATGTATATATGCACACTATAGAGTTAATATGCTCAATAGAGTGTACATATGCTAGTTAGATAGAATATATATTTTCTGGTAAAGGTAAAGGTAGCTCGATTAAAAAAACAATATCTCGCAAAATACAAGACATATAAACATAAAAATTCACAATCATGATCTCAAATTATAAATAAATTTAAATAAAAATCGACGTCTTTAGTACTTTACTAATTTCCATGTTATAACTATTGAAACAAATGAAAACTTTATGCAAACATTATAGGTATAAATATTAAATCTATGGTATTGTTATTTTTTTTTCTATAACCCTTCATGTATTTATAATACTATTGAAAAATGTAAGTCATGTAGCTTAATTACTTTAATTATAATGATTTTTTTAGCAACTGCTTGATGTTTCATTAGATGCACATCTAAAAGATTGAGCGATTAAAAAAATGATAACTCGCAGTCTAAAAGAGATATAAATATACAAATTTACAATCATGTTCTTAAGACATAAATCAATTTAAATAAAAATTGAAGTTTTTAGTACTTCACTAATTTCCATGTTATAGCTATTGAAACAAATGACAAATTTATGCAAACGTTATAGGTATAAATATTAAATATATTGGATTGTTAATTTTTTTCTATAACCCTTCATGTATTTATAATACTATTGAAAAATTTAAGTCATGTAGCTTAATTACTTTAATTATAATGACTTTTTTAGCTACTGTTTGATGTTTCATTAGATGCACACCTAAAAGATTGAGCGATTAAAAAAATCATAACTCGCAAACTAAAAGAGATATAAATATACAAATTTACAATCATGTTCTTAAGGTATACATCAATTTAAATAAAAACCGACGTCTTTAGTACTTTACTAATTTCCATGTTATAGCTATTGAAACAAATGACAACTTTATGCAAACGTTATAGGTATAAATATTAAATCTATGGGATTGTTAATTTTTTTCTATAACCCTTCATGTATTTATAATACTATTGAAAAATTTAAGTCATGTAGCTTAATTACTTTAATTATAATGATTTTTTTAGCAACTGCTTGATGTTTCATTAGATGCACACCTAAAAGATTGGGCGATTAAAAAAATCATAACTCGTAAACTAAAAGAGATATAAATATAAAAATTTACAATCATGTTCTTAAGACATAAATCAATTTAAATAAAAACCGACGTCTTTAGTACTTCACTAATTTCCATGTTATAGCTATTGAAATAAATGAGAACTTTATACAAACGTTATAGGTATAAATATTAAATCTATGGGATTGTTAATTTTTTTCTATAACATTTCATGTATTTATAATACTTTTGAAAAATTTAAGTTATGTAGCTTAATTACTTTAATTATAATGATTTTTTTAGTAACTGTTTGATGTTTCATTACATGCACACCTAAATGATTGGGCGATTAAAAAAATCATAACTCGCAAACTAAAAGATATATAAATATATAAATTTACAATAATGCTCTTAAGACATAAATCAATTTAAATAAAAATTGACGTCTTTACTACTTCACTAATTTCCATGTTATAGCTATTGAAACAAATGAGAAATTTATGCAAACGTTATAGATATAAATATTAAATCTATGGGATTGTTAATTTTTTTCTATAACCCTTCATGTATTTATAATACTTTTGAAATTTTTAAGTCAAGTAGCTTAATTACTTTAATTATAATGATTTTTTTAGTAACTGTTTGATGTTTCATTAGATGCACACATAAAAGATTGGGCTATTAAAAAAATCATAACTCGCAAACTAAAAGAGATATAAATATACAAATTTACAATCATGTTCTTAAGACATAAATCAACTTAAATAAAAATCGACGTCTTTAGTAATTTACTAATTTCCATGTTATAGCTATTGAAACAAATGAGAACTCTATGCAAACGTTATAGGTATAAATATTAAATCTATGGGATTGTTAATTTTTTTCTATAACCCTTAATGTATTTATAATACTTCTGAAAAATTTAGGTCATGTAGCTTAATTACTTTAATTATAATGATTTCTTTAGTAACTGTTTGATGTTTCATTAGATGCACACCTAAAAGATTGGGCGATTAAAAAAATCATAACTCGCAAACTAAAAAAGATATAAATATACAAATTTACAGACATGTTCTTAAGGCATAAATAAATTTAAATAAAAATCGACGTCTTTAGTACTTTACTAATTTCCATGTTATAGCTATTGAAACAAATCATAACTTTATGCAAACGTTATAGGTATAAATATTAAATATTTGGGATTGTTAATTTTTTTCTATAACATTTCATGTATTTATAATACTTTTGAAAAATGTAAGTCATGTAGCTTAATTACTTTAATTATAATGATTTTTTTTAGTAACTATTTGATGTTTCATTAGATGCACACATAAAAGATTGGGCTATTAAAAAAATCATAACTCGCAAACTAAAAGAGATATAAATATACAAATTTACAATCTTAAATTAAAAAAATCATAACTCGCAAACTAAAAGAGATATAAATATACAAATTTACAATCATGTTCTTAAGACATAAATTAATTTAAATAAAAATCGATGTATTTAAAAATTTCCATGTTATAGCTATTAAAACAAATGACAACTGTATGCCAATGTTATAGGTATAAATATTAAATTTATGGGGTTATTGATTTTTTCTTATAATTCTTTATGTATTTAAAATGTTATATATATATATTATATATATATATATATATATATATATATATATATATATAACTTATTTACTTTAGGTATTATGCGTAAATTAGTAACTGTTTGAGGCTACATTCGATGCACAACATAGCTGACCTAAAATGTAGCTCTTTAGTACTTTACTAATTTCCATGTTATAGCTATTGAAACAAATGACAACTTTATGCCAACCTTATAGGTATAAATTTTAAATGTATGAGATTATATGCCCACTAGAGAGGTAATATACTCAATAGAGTATACATATGCTATGGTAACTAGAGTGTATATATGCACACAGAGAGTTAATATGCTCAATAGAGTATACATATGCTAGCTAACTTTATGCCTTATAGGTATAAATATTAAATGAATGGAATTGATTTTTTTCTATAATCCCTTATGTATTTCAAATCTTTTTGGTGAATTTGAGTCATGCAACTTAATTCCTGTAGGTGATTTTTTTGTTGTAATTGTTTGATCCTTCTATCGCAACCAAAATGGCCGACCTTAAAGATTGCTTGACTTATTAAATATATATCTCGTAAAATAAAAGAGATATATTCATGAAAATTTACAATCATGTTCTAAATACATAAATATATTTAAATAAAAATTAACGCTTTAGTAATGAACTAGTTTGCATGTAATAACTATTGAAACAAATGACAATGTTATGTCAACGATACAGTTCTAAATAATAAATGTATGCGGATATTAATTATTTTATATAATCCTTGATGTATTTAAAATAATTTTAGCAATTTTGAGTTATATAGCTCAATTATTTTGGCTGTTATGATTTTTTTTGTAACTGGATGATGTTTCAACGCTTACCCTCACTTTTCCGATATACTATGTTTCAAAAATCATAAAAAATCAGTTTGTCGGATTTTTGAAAATTTTAATTTGGATTTTAGTTACTCAGTTATATATCCATATGCTCACTAGAGTGTATATATGCACACTAAAGAGTTAATATGCTCAATAGAGTGTACATATGCTAGCTAGAGAGAACATATATATTTTCTGTAGGGAGTATATATGCTCACTAGAGAGTATACATGCTCAGTAGAGAGTATGTGCATATATACTAGAGGCTTAATATGCCAGCTAGAGAGAATGTATGCACACTAGAAAGTATGCATGAATTTAAGTAGAGAGTATGTATTTCAGTATGGCGTATTTACACTCACTAGACAGTATATATGCCCACTAGAGCGTATAGTTCACTAGACTGTATATATGCACACCAGAGAGTTAATATGCTCAATAGAGTATACATATGCTAGCTAGAGAGAATGTATGCTCACTAGAAAGCATGCATGAGCTTCAGTAGAATATGTATGCTCACTAGAGAGTATATATGTTCACTATGGCGTATATATACTCACTAGAGAGTATATATGCACACTAGAGAGTTAATATGTTCCATAGAGTGTACATACGCTAGCTAGAGAGAATGATTGCTTACTAGAGAGCATGTATGAGCTTTAGTAGAGAATATATATTTTCAGTAGGGAGTATGTATGCTCAATAGAGAATATATACGCTCATAAGAGTGTATATGTATCAACTAGAGAGTATATATGCTCACTAAAGACTTCATATGCTAGCTAGAGAGAATGCATGCTCACTAGAAAGTATGCATCAGTTTCAGTAGAGAGTGTGTATTTCAGTAGGGAGTATATGAACTCACTAGAAAGTATATATGCTCACTAGACCGTATATATGCCCACTAGAGTGTATATATGCACACTAGAGAGTTAATATGCTCAATAGAGTGTACATATGCTAGCTAGAGCGTATATATGGTAACTAGAGTGTATATATGCACACAGAGAGTTAATATGCTCAATAGAGTATACATATGCTAGCTAGAGAGAATGCATGCTCACTAGAAAGCATGCATGAGCTTCAGTAGGGAATATGTATGCTCACTAGAGAGTATATATGTTCACTGTGGCGTATATATACTCACTAGAGAGTATATAAGCTCACTAGAGAGTATATATGCACACTAGAGAGTTAATATTCTCAATAGAGTGTACATATGCTAGCTAGAGAGAATGCATGCGCATTAGAGAGCATGCATGAGCTTCAGTAGAGAATATGTATTTTCAGTAGGGAGTATGTATGCTCACTAGAGAGTGTATATGTTCACTAGGGCGTATATATACTCACTAGAGAGTATATAATCTCACTAGGGAGTATATATGCTCTGTAGAGAGTATATACGTTCTAGTGAGTATGCTCGTGGTATCTGTAAGAGACCGACTAAAAAAACAATGAAATCCGAAATACAACAAAAATAACGGACGTTATGGAACGGGTTGCGAGTCTCAAATGGAGATGGGTTGGTCAAACAGCAAGACAGAGCCAAGTCAGATAGACACAGACTGGCAAAATGGAGACCGCGAAATCAGGAGAGGCAGGGATTGACCACAAATGCGATGTACAGACGATGTCACAGAAATGGCCGAATAAATGTGGATGAACAGCACAAGATGGAAGATGGAGGCATGGAAGAAATTAAAAGATGCCTATATCCAGTAAAGGATGACACAGGGCTACTGAAGAAGAGCATACTCTTTAGTGAGTACTAGTGATAGCCAAACTTTTGATCACTTTGGGCGACCTGTTCAAGTTGTAGGCGGTCTACCACGAACATTTCATGTACTAAGTGATCAGTGGGTGGGAAGGGCACTAGAGATGTGTAGATATACCTATATAAGGGCGACTAGGATTGTTACATGGTCTACTCGTCTAGTGAGTGTGCATACTGCCTGTGCACAGAGTAGAGAGTATGCATTTTCAGAAGGGAGTAAATATGCTCACAAAAGTGTATATAAGCTATGTATTTTGACCGTTGGGCTGTTATGCCGGTTGCCTATATGAAAAGTGTGGGTGGATATAAAAAAAAGTCGATAATGGCGTCGCCGATGAGGTTGCCTAACTAGAATAGTGTATTACTCGAATGGCCGATCGTGGACGATCGCCTTAATCGCCATCTGGCAGCCTTTCGCGGCATGAAATCAGCAGTGTGCAGTATGACAACATCGGAGTTAGCACGTACTGCGCGCCCCTACGAACAAACCACCTAAAAAAGACGTCCAAGTGCGCGCGGAAAAGATGTCTCAAAAGCAGTGTCCGGTGGAGAAGTTGGTGCGCGTCGGCTACTACGAACTGGAGAAGACCATCGGCAAGGGGAACTTCGCCATCGTCAAACTGGCAACGCACATAGTCACCAGGACTAAGGTAAACACCGATTAGTGGGACGTCAGAGCGAGTTGTTCTCTCGGACGTGGTGATTGTTATTGTCTACTGACCTACCGACTACCTGGGCACCCTTAGCGGCCCCTCATCGTCAGCGAGGTTAGGTCGGCGGGCCCACGTACGGACCTGCCGGCGCCCCGCACGGCCCTCGATAATCCGAAGAAAGCGAAACGGCGCCATACCAAAACAAGAAAACCAGCCCGCTGAAGAAAACTGCGTTTTTTTTGCCCATATAAATCGAACAAACGAGAGCGACCTAATTACACCTCCCCCCTGCGGCTATACTGAAAAATAAAAACAAACAAAACTGACCGTCGCACCTGAACTTCGACAGTTCTGACATTTACATGCAAATAGAGGACGTGGAGAATATTCTATGAAACACTAATTAGCCGAAACGACTTTTGCGTTAATGTACGTTCTGAGTAGCCTAACGCACGTGACATTTAAAGGAAGAGTTCGTTGGGAGTAATTGCACATGCAACAATATATTGACCTCTATCCGACTCTAAAGCGACACCTGGTGTCTAAAAATTGAGGTCCTGAAATGGTGTAAAATTCAAATTTACATTGATTTTGTATGGTGTTTGAGATTAGATTACAGTTCACTCGATTAATGATTCTTCACGTGTATGGTCTCGTCGTGTTTGTCTCACTTTCCGCTATCAGATTCTAGTTGGTTTCTGAATCTCACTACTCGTTACAAGCTGCAAATACTAAATTTTCATGGACACATTTTGATGTTTATTCGTTACTTTATACGGTACTGCCAATCAACCTATCGCATGCGATGTTGTCACTGTTCCTACTAACGCTCTAAAAGTATTAGTATCAGTTCAGTAAAACGATATATATTCCAATTCCAAGTTTGAATCAAAATAAAAAGAGATGAAGAAATGTAAAAGTCATCATTAAACTCAGGATCGTCATCTTCACTGAAATCCACAAATTTAATTTCAATGCCCACAATTATAGTAAACACTAGAAACATAAAACAAATAAATACGGCAACAGTGTATATATTCTGAATGTTGGTATAGCTTCAAAATGTGTATGCAACCACACATAAAATAACCTAAAATGAGACAGATTGACAATAATTTGGCAAAAAGTGCTGTATGAAAATTAATGTTTTTCTATTAGTAAAGGCAATATTGGACAAGAATTGTAGAGTCTCAGTATAGCCAAATGTGGGACGAACACATTGGGCACCATCTGTGCAAATTCATTATTGCGAGAAAGTGTAAAACGACCATTGAATAAAATTCCATGTAAAATGTGTCGGCGGCAATTACCAACGAAATAAATAAACCATCAGATTTTATGGTAGTGGATTCTTACATATTAAGACCATACTATTAGAAAACAATACTCTTACAACAAATAATCAACGGAAATTTAAATGATTCAATAACGAAAACTTGGCGCCAAAAGTATATGTCACCTTTACACCATTTCGGGCCGGCGCGGTGGCGCCCCCATCGGTCATTCTATAGGTCAATTATACACATGCAGTTTATTTTTTAGCAATAAAATGCTTCTCTTCTTAGTGTTTTCTTTACACACATCTGCAACAAAATCGTAATTATATTTACTTTCATAGGATCACAATTTATACAATACATGCAAAATTACAATAAAACGAAAACATGTCAAAACATTCAGAGCGATCTGAATTGTCAACAGTTGGCATGCATGAAATTTGACAAGCTGAACCTTAAAGTTTTGACGCTAGTGAGTTTGATTGAGATTTATAAACATTAGTGTCAGGTATTTTTCATGGCAACTTGATTATTTTTTCTCTACAAAATATGAAGCGACTTCTACTTAAAAGTTCTCCAGTTACCAAACGAAGACGAATTTAGGAATAAAAACATCGAATTCTTGCTAAATTAAGTCACCTCTACCACCACTTAAGAGATTGCCATTGAATTACCTAACACCATGATGTTTACGAAAATATTTAGTAGGGCAAACAACCCCCAATTGAGGAACATGTGTTATAAGCTCAAATTTGCCATTGGTATCTATCAAAATAAAATAAGAACTACTATCTATATAGGGTTGGCAGTAGTGCGGCTTTTCCGCTGGTAAAGGGAGAAGCTTAGAGGAGTTAAATGTCCGTTATTTACTTCACTACACTCCACAGTAAATCTCTGAAAAAACTGTGAAAATTTCGCCCTGATGGTTGAATTCACGCCCCCCAATGCTCAGTATATATATCATTTAGAGAATGTAGTTAGTTTAGATTCTCTTTATTGGAAACACTGAATAATGAAACAAGAGGTATCATTAAACGTACAATAACAAGCGTTATTCAAGGTGTTTGACATTTGTTTTGGCAATTTCTGTCACAATGACGTTTTTATATAGCTTATGGGACCTATAAAGTTTATGGGATGTTAGTGAATACGGGCATGAGTATCAAAATATATAAGTTTATACACGATTTTAAATCGAGACACCACGTGTCACCTCAACACGCGGCCATCATGATCTCATCACCATGTCAATTTGACTAAAAAAGTTTACCGTATATAGAATTTTGTTGTTGTTTTTTTCATAACAATTATCATCGTGTCACTTCAACTCGCGAATTTAAATTGAGACACCACATGTGTCATTTCAACACGCGGCTATCATGATATTATCATGTCAATTTGATGTTTAGTATGTGAAACAAATATCGCACAGCTTTGCCCATGGCCAACGTTTCATCATGTGTTGTTTCGCCATGTTTAGTTAGTGTGAGATTTTTGTCTAGAGAAGAAACACTAAAATAGTTGATCGTATATAGGATTTTTTTTTCATAACAATTATCATCGTCACTTAAACTCGCGAATTTAAATCGAGACACCACATGTGTCATTTGAACACGCGGCCATCATGATATCATCATGTCAATTTGACGTTAATGATGTGAAACAAATACCGCACAGCTTTGCCCATGGCCAACGATTCATCATGTGTTTTTTGCCATTTTTAGTTAGTGTGAGATTTTTACCTGGAGAAGAAACACTAAAATAGTGTATCGTATATAGAATTTTGTTGTTGTTCATAACAATTATCATCGTGTCACTTCAACACGCGGCTATCATGATCTCATCATCAAATCAATTTTGACGTTTATTGTGTGAACAAATGCCGCACAACTTTCCCCATAGCCAACCCTTTATCGGGCGTTGTTTTGAATTTTAACAATCTATTCTCGGGTCCAGCTGGCCATTGTATGCCGATTCGACTTGCCTCGTGACTGCATGTATCTAGAAATAAAAAATAAAAAAAACTACTATCATAGAACTATCGACCCATCTCATGGTCTAGTTCTCATACCGAGCATTGGGGAGTGAGAATTCAAACCCGGTTTACTGGTGAAAATTCGCGATTATCTTTCACAGCAATTTAGAGTTTCTTTTTTATGAAGTTAAGGTAAATGGCGGGGGATTAAACTCCTCTTGGCTACCAACGAAAAAGCCCTCGGGCTGATAGCTATAAGGATAGAAGTTTTTTTCCTATTATCGCAATACTGCCCCGGAGGAAAAAAACTTGAACAGTCATCCTACTTTATTCATAATATTCTTTATTTATTTTTGGTACTAACCATTTTGATTTTTATTTTTGTCTGTGTTTGTCTGATACCTATTCCGCATCGTTTTTTTTTTACTTTCCGAAAAGCAGTGCTGCATAATGAAAGTATTGTTTTCGCCAATACATTCGAATTGTTATATTTTCTGTTCTTTGACTTCATATGGTTGGTTTATTTATATATATATTGTGAATAGTTTTTGGTTTTTCATTAAACAAGCTTATAGTACATAATAATTTAAAAATACTCCAAATTTTAACTAAATTACATGTTTGACGCTTCATTTCCTATAGTAATTTCATAGTACTATGCAAGTACCATATATCAAATTGAAGGTAATTTAATGTCTAATACAGCGATTGTGAATAGTTTTTGGTTTTTCATTAAACAAGCTTATAGTACATAAATATTCAAAAATACTCCAAATTATAACTAAATAACATGTTTGACGCTTCATTTCCTATAGTAATTTCATAGTACTATGCAAGTACTATAATCAAATTCATGGTAATTTAATGGGTAATACAGCGAATGTGAATAGTTTTTGGGTTTTAATTAAATAAGCTTATAGTGCATAAAAATTCAAAAATACTCCAAATTATAACTAAATAACATGTTTGACGCTTCATTTCCTATAGTAATTTCATAGTACTATGCAGGTACCATATATCAAATTGAAGGTAATTTAATGTCTAATACATCGATTGTAAATAGTTTTTGGTTTTTCATTAAACAAGCTTATAGTACATAAAAAATCAAAAAAACTCCAAATTATAACTAAATAATATGTTTGACGCTTCATTTCCTATAGTAATTTCATAGTACTGTGCAAGTACTATATATCAAATTGAAGATAATTTAAGGGGCAATACAGCGATTGCGAATATTTTTTGGGTATTCATTAAACAAGCTTATAGTACATAATAATTCAAAAATACTCCAAATTATAACTAAATAACATGTTTGACGCTTCATTTCCTATAGTAATTGCATAGTACTATGCAAGTACTATATATCAAATTGAAGGTAATTTAATGGGTAATACAGCGAATGTGAATAGTTTTTGGTTTTTCATTAAACAAGCTTATAGTACATAAAAATTCAAAAATACTCCAAATTATAACTAAATAACATGTTTGACGCTTAATTTCCTATAGTAATTTCATAGTACTATGCAAGTACTATAATCAAATTCATGGTAATTTAATGGGTAATACAGCGAATGTGAATAGTTTTTGGGTTTTAATTAAATAAGCTTATAGTGCATAAAAATTCAAAAATACTCCAAATTATAACTAAATAACATGTTTGACGCTTCATTTCCTATAGTAATTGCATAGTACTATGCAGGTACCATATATCAAATTGAAGGTAATTTAATGTCTAATACAGCGATTGTAAATAGTTTTTGGTTTTTCATTAAACAAGCTTATAGTACATAAAAAATCAAAAAAACTCCAAATTATAACTAAATAATATGTTTGACGCTTCATTTCCTATAGTAATTTCATAGTACTGTGCAAGTACTATATATCAAATTGAAGATAATTTAAGGGGCAATACAGCGATTGCGAATATTTTTTGGGTATTCATTAAACAAGCTTATAGACATAATAATTCAAAAATACTCCAAATTATAACTAAATAACATGTTTGACGCTTCATTTCCTATAGTAATTGCATAGTACTATGCAAGTACTATATATCAAATTGAAGGTAATTTAATGGGTAATACAGCGAATGTGAATAGTTTTTGGTTTTTCATTAAACAAGCTTATAGTACATAAAAATTCAAAAATACTCCAAATTATAACTAAATAACATGTTTGACGCTTAATTTCCTATAGTAATTTCATAGTACTATGCAAGTACTATATATCAAATTCAAGGTAATTTAATGGGTAATACAGCGAATGTGAATAGTTTTTGGTTTTTCATTAAACAAGCTTATAGTACATAAAAATTCAAAAATACTCCAAATTATAACTAAATAACATGTTTGACGCTTCATTTCCTATAGTAATTTCATAGTACTGTGCAAGTACTATATATCAAATTGAAGATAATTTAAGGGGCAATACAGCGATTGCGAATATTTTTTGAGTATTCATTAAACAAGCTTATAGTACATAATAATTCAAAAATACTCCAAATTATAACTAAATAACGTGTTTGACGCTTCATTTCCTATAGTAATTTCATAGTACTATGCAAGTACTATATATCAAATTGAAGGTAATTTAATGGGTAATACAGCGAATGTGAATAGTTTTTGGTTTTTCATTAAACAAGCTTATAGTACATAAAAATTCAAAAATACTCCAAATTATAACTAAATAACATGTTTGACGCTTCATTTCCTATAGTAATTTCATAGTACTGTGCAAGTACTATATATCAAATTGAAGATAATTTAAGGGGCAATACAGCGATTGCGAATATTTTTTGGGTATTCATTAAACAAGCTTATAGTACATAATAATTCAAAAATACACCAAATTATAACTAAATAACATGTTTGACGCTTCATTTCCTATAGTAATTTCATAGTACTGTGCAAGTACTATATATCAAATTGAAGATAATTTAAGGGGCAATACAGCGATTGCGAATATTTTTTGGGTTTTCATTAAACAAGCTTATAGTACATAATAATTCAAAAATACTCCAAATTATAACTAAATAACATGTTTGACGCTTCATTTCCTATAGTAATTTCATAGTACTGTGCAAGTACTATTTATCAAATTGAAGATAATTTAAGGGGCAATACAGCGATTGCGAATATTTTTTGGGTTTTCATTAAACAAGCTTATAGTACATAAAAATTCAAAAATACTCCAAATTATAACTAAATAACATGTTTGACGCTTCATTTCCTATAGTAATTTCATAGTACTATGCAAGTACCATATATCAAATTGAAGGTAATTTAATGTCTAATACAGCGATTGTGAATAGTTTTTAGTTTTTCATTAAACAAGCTTATAGTACATACAAAATCAAAAAAACTCCAAATTATAACTAAATAACATGTTTGACGCTTCATTTTCTATAGTAATTTCATAGTACTATGCAAGTACAATATATCAAATTGAAGGTAATTTAATGGGTAATACAGCGATTGCGAATATTTTTTGGTTTTTAATTAAACAAGCTTATAGTACATAAAAAATCAAAAATACTCCAAATTATAACTAAATAACATGTTTGACTCTTCATTTCCTATAGTAATTTTATAGTACTGTGCAAGTACTATATATCAAATTGAAGGCAATTTAATGGGTAATATAGTGATTGTGAATAGTTTTTGGTTTTTCATTAAATAAGCTTATAGTATATCAAAATTCAAAAATACTCCAAATTATAACTAAATAACATGTTTGACGCTTCATTTCCTATAGTATTTCATAGTACTATGCAAGTACCATATATCAAATTAAAGATAATTTAATGTGTAATACAGCGATTGTGAATATTTTTTGGTTTCTAATTAAACAAGCTTATAGTACATAATCATTCAAAAATACTCCAAATTATAACTAAATAACATTTTTGACGCTTCATTTTCTATAGTAATTTTATAGTACCATGCAAGTAATAATATATCAAATTGAAGGTCATTTAATAGGGAATACAGTGAGTGCGAATAGTTTTTGATTTTGCATTAGTATTACCTATGAATATTTAAAATTTAAGTTTATTTTTGGATTTAAATGACTACTTTTCTTATGATCACTTAAAACATATGATGTTGGTATATATAGGCGGCGTAATTTAAAAAATAGGTTGCCCCGACAGATCAAAAGTTTGACCACCCCTGATATAGACTATTTTTGGAAAATGCCTGTGTTTGTCTGTAAACTTTACCGTTTGGACTGCAATAATATATTGTCTGATGGCTACAATTGGACAACTACCTCAAATCTCTTTTTACCACTCTAATCTGCTTCAACTAAGCTTTGTAATGACATATTGCTGACTTAGCTAGCTATGAAATTACCATGAGGACTGAGGTTTTTACAAAATGTTGCTTTAAGGAAATTAGTTTCTGTTTGGACTGCTATACATTTATGTCTGGTGGCGACAATTGGAAAACTACCTCAAATCTCTTTTTACCACTATAATATGCTTTAACTAAGCTTTGTAGTGACATATTGCTGACTTAGCTAGTTATGAAATTACCATGAGAGCTGAGGTTTTTACAAAATGTTTGTAATGACATATTACTGTCTTAGCTAGCTATAAAATTACCATGAGAACTGAGGTTTTTACAAAATGTTGCTTTGAAAAAAATAGTTTCCGTTTGGACTGCTATAAAATTGTGTCTGATGGCTACAATTGGAAAACTACCTCAAATCTCTTTTTGCCACTATAATCTGCTTTAACCAAGCTTTGTAATGACATATTGCTGACTTAGCTAGCTATGAAATTACAATAAAACCTGAGGTTTTTACAAAATGTTGCTTTAAGAAATTTAACTTCTGTTTGGACTGCTATAAAGTTATGTCTGATGGCTACAATTGGAAAACTACCTGAAATCTCTTTTTACCAATATAATCTGCTTTAACTAAGCTTTGTAATGACATATTGCTGACTTAGCTAGCTATGAAATTACCATGAGGACTGAGGTTTTTACAAAATGTTGCTTTAAGAAGATTAGTTTCCGTTTGGACTGCAATAAAATTGTGTCTGACGGCCATAATTGGACAACTACCTCAAATCTCTTTTTACCACTATAATCTGCTTTAACTAATCTTTGTAGTGACATATTGCTGACTTAGCTAGCTATGAAATTACCATGAGAACTGAGGTTTTTACACAATGTTGCTTTAAGAAATTTAGCTTCTGTTTGGACTGCTATAAATGTATGTCTGGTGGCGACAATTGGAAAATTACCTCAAATTTCTTTCTACCACTATAATCTGCTTTAACTAAGCTTTGTAATGACACATTTCTGACTTAGGTAGCTATGAAATTACCATGAGAACTGAGGTTTTTACTAAATGTTGCTTTAAGAAAATTAGTTTCGGTTTTGACTGCAATAAAATTGTGTCTGATGGCTACAATTGGAAAACTATCTCAAATATCTTTGTATCACTATAATCTACTTTAATTAAGCTTTGTAATGACATATTTCTGAATTAGCTTGCTTTGAAATTACTATGGGAAATTAGGTTTTTGCAAAATGTTGCTTTAAGAAATTTAGCTTCCGTTTGGACTGCTATATAATTGTGTCTGGTGGCGGCAATTAGAAAATTACCTCAAGTCACTTTTTATCACTATAATCCGCTTTAACTAAGCTTTGTAATGACATTTGCTGAGTTAGCTAGCTATGAAATTGCCATGAGAACTGAGATTTTTACAAAATGTTGTTTTAAGAAAATTAGTTTTCGTTTGGACTGCTATAAAATTGTGTGTAGTAGCGACAATTGGAAAATTACGTCAAATCTCTTTTTACCGCTATAATCTGCTTTAACTAAGCTTTGTAATGACATATTGCTGACTTAGCTAGCTATGAAATTACCATGAGAACTGAGGCTTTTACAAAATGTTGCTTTTAGAAAATTAGTTTCCGTTTGGACTGCAATAAAATTGTGTGTGGTAGCTACAATTGGAAAACTACCTCAAATCTCTTTTTACCACTATAATCTGCTTCAACTTAGCTTTGTAATGACATATTGCTGACTTAGCTAGCTATGAAATTACCATAATAACTGAGGTTTTTACAAAATATTGCTTTAAGAAATTTAGCTTCTGTTTGGACTGCTATAAAACTACCTCATATATCTTTTTAGCACTATAACTAAGCTTTGTAGTGACATATTGCTGACTTAGCTAGCTATGAAATTGCCATGAGAACTGAGGTTTTCACAAAATATTTCTTTAAGAAAATTAGTTTCAGTTTGGATTGGTATAAAATTGTCTCTGATGGCTAAAATTGGAAAACTCACTCAATTCTCTTTTCACCACTATAATCTGCTTTAACTACGCTTTGTAATGACATATTGCTGACTTAGCTAGCTATGAAAATATTATGAGAACTGAGGTTTTTACAAAATGTTGTTTTAAGAAAATTAGTTTCCGTTTGGACTGCTATAAAATTGTGTCTGGTGGCTACAATTGGAAAACTACCTCAAATCTCGTTTTACCACTATAATCTGCTTTAACCAAGCTTAGTAATGACATATTGCTGACTTAGCTAGCTATGAAATTACAATAAAAACTGAGGTTTTTACAAAATGTTGTTTTAAGAAATTTAGCTTCTGTTTGGACTGCTATAAAACTATGTCTGATGGCTACAATTGGAAAACTACCGCAAATCTCTTTTTACCACTATAATCTGCTTTAACTAAGCTTTGTAATGACATATTGCTGACTTAGCTAGCTATGAAATTACCATCAGACCAGGTTTTTACAAAATGTAGCTTTAAGGAAATTTGTTTCTGTTTGGACTGCTATACATTTATGTCTGGTGGCGACAATTGGAAAACTACCTCAAATCTCTTTTTACCACTGTAATCTGCTTTAATTAAGCTTTGTAGTGACATATTGCTGACTTAACTAGATATGAAATTATCATGAGAACTGAGGTTTTAACAAAATGTTGCTTTAAGAAAATTAATTTCTGTTAAGACTGCAATAAATTTGTGTCTGATGGCTACAATTGGAAAACTACCTCAAATCTTTTTTCACCACTATAATCTTCTTTAACAAAGCTTTGTAATGACATATTTCTTACTTAGCTAGATATGAAATTACCATAAGAACTGAGGTTTTTACAAAATGTTGCTTGAAGAAAATTAGTTTCCGTTTGGACTGCAATAAAATTGTGTTTGGTGGCTTAAATTGGAAAACTACCTCAAATTTCTTTTTACAACTATAATCTGATTTAACTAAGCTTTGTAATGACATATTGCTGACTTAGCTATCTATGAAATTGCCATGAGAACTGAGGTTTTTACAAAATGTTTGGACTGTAATAAAATTGTGTCTGGTTGTGGCAATTGGAAAACTACCTCAAATCTCTTTTTACAACTATAATCTGCTTTAACTAAGCTTTGTAATGACATATTGCTGACTTAGCTTGCTATGAATTTGCCATGAGAACCGAGGTTTTTACAAACTGTTGCTTTAAGAAATTTAGCTTCTGTTTGGACTGCTATAAAATTATGTCTGATGGCTAAAATTGGAAAATTACCTCAAATCTCTTTATACCACTATAATCTGCTTTAACTAACCTTTATAATGACATATTGCTGACTTAGCTAGCTATGAAATTACTATGGGAAATGAGGTTTTTATAAAAATATTGCTTCAAGAAATTTAATTTCCGGTTGGACTGCTATAATATTGTCTCTGCAATTGGAAAACGACTTCAAATTACATTTTATCACTATAATCTGCTTTAAATAAGCTTTGTAATAACATATTGCTGATTTTGCTATTTTTGAAATTACTATGGGGAATGAGGAATTATAGGAAAACGGCGTAATGGGTCGGGGTCAAATTTGGAAATTGGTTTTGTTACCAGTACCGTACGGACTCGGTAGTATTTGAACAAAGTAAGAAACCTAAAACTGCCAATTTTATCCGACGTTTGATTTGGATAAACCTGATTATTGATTAATCATCACCTTCCACGGCCGACCTAACGATGGCTAGGACGGACGGCGCCCTTAAGCGCTAGGCTACTGAGCCTGGGTATTTAATATATATATATATATATATATATATATATATATATATATATATATATATATATATATATACTCTGGATTTATTAGCACAAATCAATCTTGTAGTACCTAGAATTTCTTTTAGATCCCACTTAGTTTTTTTACTGTACTCTAGGAAAAACCAACTTAGGTGTTAATACCCCGATTACAAACTTGTGCAGAACTTTTAATAATATATCACATGACTGTGATATACGCAACGACACATTATCACATATATATATATATATATATATATATTATCTATTGCCTTTTACCTTTCGGTGTAGGCTACATTATCACATATAAAAAACGTAATACTGACATTGGTATAGTAATCTTATTTAATTTAATAAAAATAAATTTAATTCTTTATTCGGTATATACTTTTATATTTATAAATTCATTTATTATTATTTGTTCCTTCTGTGTATATTTTCCTGTAAATGGGCAACTGTTGGGAAATAAAATGTTATTATTATTATTATTATTAATAATAATTGATTCACAAAGTCGAAAACACAGCCAACCTTTTATCGGATTACAGCCCAACTATTCATTTACTATCCTCAGTTTGAAATAATATGTATTTCTATTATTATTATTATATTTATAACAAATATATTATACCACATAATAACGAGGAATACTGTTGATTACATAAACCGCGTCTGTAGTCGTTTCGGGCGGCCATTTCTGATCACTTCACGTTTGTTTGATAAAATGCCTCCTGTTTGGACACGTGACCCGTTTTTCGCGGTTAGTTACATTCACGCGTTATCGCAATGGCTTTATCAACAACAACAACACAATCAGCTTTTGTTATCGGGCTCAATTCACCTTCAAAGTAGTTTCTGCGAGAGATGAATTACGTCTGAATGCGCCCGATTCACGGTCTCTCGCGCGCTTTTATTTAGTTCCTCATTAGGCGATTTATATATTAAGGGTGCGAAATAAGTTCATCGAGCGCTTATTTCTCCCGTTAATATCAAGTGTTGTTTTTGGCATAACATACGATAATTATTCGTTCAATTGTTCGACACTATGAAGATTTTTATTATCTATAAAATATTCGAAATAACTTTATTATATTCGCAATTCAAACGTTAACAGCTTTCTTCTAAGTAGTAGGTAAACAGCAGATCTTTGTTATTGTTTGATCAGCTGATTGCATCAGCATATGATTTCAGTCACTTCCACAATAATCCACAATTGTTAATGTACTTTTAAGGTATAAATAGTATAGTCTTGGCTCTATAGTCATGTATACGATGAAAAAACAAAAGTTATGCAAACAAATTCCCTACTAAATATAGTTCATTTCCTGCCACCAGATGGAGTATCAGCCGGCTTGAATCGCCAATAGCGAGAGACATGTTACTCGCGTCGCTTACGATGTAAAACTCTTCGTCTCAGACGATATTATGTGCCCTCTCTTCCCACGCATCATATCCATTTAAGGGTGGCAAATATATATATATATATATATATATATATATATATATATATATATATAAACCAGATGGAACAAATACACACAGAATGGAATTCTGTTATTTTCGTTCTTCAAAACATACTAAATTTTAGGGCATACTAGTGAAAACGGACATACATCCGCCTTAATCGATATTTTTTTCGTACACTTTCACAATCTTATCGCTAACTACGGCGCGCAATAATGGCCGATTAGCGTCGCCTTATCAGCCCCGCCGAGATCAGATCTGAATTGCTAGCTGATAAACTCGAAACATATACATCGCGTTGATGCTCTCACGAGATCGTAACACACGGACAACGATAAAACACACTCACCGAAATGTGACCGTTACTCAAAATGAGAGTCACGTGTATGTATCACAAAAATAACGCTGGCAACGAATGAGATGATATAAAATAGATAATGATAGAAATGTACAATTATATACTTGTAAAATATCATTCACAATAAGCGTGGTAGTGTTGAGCAAAATTTTAGACATGTATAAAAATTCAGGCTGTAAAGTGTGGACTAATTATTCCACACCATTATTGTCCAATTAATATATATATATATATATATATATATATATATATATATATATATATATATATGTGTGTGTGTGTGTGTGTGTGTGTATGTATGTATGTATATATATATATATATATATATATATATATATATATAGGGTTATTATATTATATTGCTGTAAGGATACTAAAAGTTACTAAATTTTTTGTTTATTTTTAAGTTTATTACATACTGTGTTGAGGATTATTAATGTGAATACAGGTTTATTACTACTTATTAAAACTTCAAAAATCGACCTCTTGGGTTTCCGTCGATATCTCAAAAAAATATACATCGATCACTATTATTTTTTATTATTATCTCAAAATAGATTAATAAAGCTATCTGAAAATGTATAGCATATGTTTTTATCACATCAGGTTTTTACTATGTGGCTTACTGAAAAAAAGTGAAATTTTATTTTCAGCCGACTTCAGAAGCCAATAAATCAAAAAGTTATGGATGGAAATGGCTAAAAATCGCCTCCGATGTTCAAAATAATGTCGACATTGATTATGCAAAAATTCAGATCGATCGCAACGAAACATTTTTTTGGCTGAAAAATTCGGAAGGTTTTTTCGATTTTGGCTGATTTTGGCCATTTTTTTGATTTGCTTTAATTTTTGTAAATATATTATATCGGTCATAATAAACATTATTTTGAGAGTTTTAGTCGTTTCAGACCTTACATTTTTAGTGATAACTGAAAATCTACTGAAAACATGGTGTTAGTTTTCAGTCGATATCTCAAAAAATATAGAAATGTCATATATATATTTTATTATTATTTGAAAACAGATTAATTAGGGATGCTAAATCCGATTAGAATTTGTTTTAATCTGGTTTTAAACAAAAGTTACAGCTCACTGAAAAATTTCAAGTTTTTTCAATCGACTTCAAATTTTAGATATGTATTCTAACTATTTAAATGAATGTAATTTAACAGTTTTAGAAAAAAAATCCGTGTAGTTTATTTGTAATGTCGGAAAAACTTTGAAAATCATGGTAGTCGTTTTCAGTCGATATCTCAAAAAGATATACTAGCAACATATTTTTTTCATTATTATTTCAAACTAGATGAATGAGGCTATCCAAAAATATAATGAAGTTGTTTATATTTTAACGAGAAATATTTTTTACAAATAACTGAAAAACAGTGAAAATTTGCATTTAGTTGAATGAATTAGTGGCTAACTGAGAAACCTATGTATTAAAATGGCTAAAAATTGCATCAGTTATTCATCATAACATATAAAATAGTTATGCAAAATTTGAAATCGATCGGGCTGAAAAAAAATTTCAGCCAAAACTGAAAATTGTTTTTGATTGAAATTTTTGTTACAAATTTTGGAACTAATTTCATACAATATATTCCTATTGCACGTATTGAAATGAATGTAATTTGAATCTACCAGTCAAATTTCCCAGCTAGTTTACTAGATTTAATGATTGAAAAACTTGACAAAAATTGACCTTCTGGTTTTCTGCCGATATCTCAAAAAATATACATCGACCACTATTATTTTTTTATTATTATCTCAAAATAGATTAATAAAGCTATCTGAAAATGTATAGCATATGTTTTTATCACATCAGGTATTTACTATGTGGCTTACTGAAAATAAGTGAAATTTTATTTTCAGCCGACTTCAGAAGCCAATAAATCAAAAAGTTATCGATGGAAATGGCTAAAAATCACCTCCGATGTTCAAAATAATCTCGACATTGATTATGCAAAAATTCAGATCGATCGCAACCAAAACAATGTTTGGCTGAAAAATCGGAACCTTTCGATGTTGACCGATTTTGGCAATTTTTTTTATTTGCTTTAATTTTTGTAAATATATTATATCGGTCATAATAAACATTATTTTGAGAGTTTTAGTCGTTTCAGACCTTTACATTTTCAGTGATAACTGAAAATCTACTGAAAACATGGTGTTAGTTTTCAGTCGATATCTCAAAAAATATACAAATGACATATATATTTTTTTATTATTATTTGAAAGTAGATTAATTAGGGATGCTAAATCCGTTTAGAATTTATTTTAATCTGGTTTTAAACAAAAGTTACAGCTGACTGAAAAATCCTGAAAATGTTGATTTTTACTGAAATTTCAAGTTTTTTGAATCGACTTCAAATTTTAGATATGTATTCTAACTATTTAAATGAATGTAATTTGACAGTTTCAGAAAAAAAATCCGTCTAGTTCTTTGTAATGTCGTAGAAACTTTAGATCGATAGTTATAAGAAATATATATGTCAGTAGTAGTATGTTTTTTTTTTTTTTAAAGAAAACGACTGAACATCGTAAACAGTTTTTCAGTCATTATTGAAAAACTAGTTGAAATTTTTTACTGAAACTTTCAAATTATAGTTATTTGAACATATAAAATACAAATAAAAAATTTGAAGTCGATTGAAAATAAAATGAAAATTCTGTAAAAACAAAAAATTTCACTATTTTTCAGGAAGCTGTAAATCCTATTTCATACCAGATGGAATCAAATGCTGCATGGTGTCAGCTAACACAATTAATCTATTTTCAGATAATAATAAATAATATTTGCTATTCATCTTTATATAGCCTGATTAAAACTACTTTAAGATAGTAATAAGGAACATGTATTTAGTCAGTAGTATGTTTTTTTTTTTGAGAGAGAAAACGACGGAAACCGTGAGCTTGATTTTCGATGTTTTTGAGTCATTACTGAAAAGCTAGCTGAATTTTTTTTGTAATGTCGGAAAAGCTTCAGATCGATAGTTATAATGAATATGTATGTCAGTAGTATGTTTTTTTTGAGAGAAAACGACGGAAAACCGTGAGCTTGATTTTCGATGTTTTTGAGTCATTACTGAAAAGCAAGCTGAAATTTTTTTTGTAATGTCGGAAAAGCTTCAGATCGATAGTTATAATGAATATGTATGTCAGTAGTATGTTTTTTTTTGAGAGAAAACGACGGAAAATCATGATCTTGATTTTCGATGTTTTTGAGTCATTACTGAAAAACTAGCTAAAACATTTTACTAAAACTTTCAAATTATATTTATTTGGACATGTAAAATACAAATATAAAATTTGAGGTCGATTGAAAGAAAATTGATAATTCTGTAAATATAAAAATTTTCACTATTTTTCAGGAAGCTGTAAATTGCGTTTCATATCAAATGGAATCAAATTCCACATGTTTTCAGCTAGCCTATTAATCTATTTTCAGATAATAATAAACAAAATTAAGCTCAATCGTATATTTTCAGAGATATCGGATGAAAACTAATACACTGTTTTCCATAGTTTTTCAGTCATTACTGAAAAACTAGCTGTAAAAAACGCTTGAAATATTTATATTAATGTTATCTTGGCCTATTATAATACATTTACTAAGTTTAAAGTAAATCGTAAAAATTACTAATTTTGATTAAAAAAAAATTAAATTCAACATTTTTCACCTAATTTTTTTATAATCGTGATCAAACTAAAACGAATTATGATGTTATTTTGAACATTTGGGTTGATTTTAAGTTAAATCTCCTTACCAACAGAAACTCCCTGGGGCTGATAGCTATTAAGATACCCTTGTTATAAGTTTATTTATTTATTTATGTTATTGTTTATACATTAATCATACCTCAGAAATTAATATGCAGAAACATTTAATATGTTTAAAGAGGCAAATACCAAATTAATTTAATCCCAAATTAAAATGATATAATTCTTTTATATCATGTAACAAATAAAATCATAACATCGGGGTTGATTTTAAGTTAAATCCATTTCACTAATAATTATTTTATAGGATAATACCAGGGCTAGATCATCGCATTAATAAATATCTAAGGCTCGTTTTTTGTCACACCTCAAAAAAAATATATACTCGCTAATCAATAGACTTAAGCACGCCAATCATATTTTTCGTAATGTTCCTATTTCATATTTATGTTCGAGATTTTCACCAGTGTTCACTAAAATTTAGTATATATTGATGAAAGAAAATGTTGCTTGTAATAACAGAATCCCATTCTGTGGGTATTTAATAATGATCATAATAATAATTGTCTTTAATATTATTATTATTATCATTATTCTCCAGCAATGTAAAACCTATATGACATTATCTAGTTTCCTATATCATTTTATGTATAAGAATTGTTATATTAAACTGTATAACTATTTCTAAATGGATAATTAATATTGTGTATTACGGTGTTGTTATTGTTAAGTGAATTTATTATTATTCCGCCGCTATATCATTTTCTACATGTGCAATTTACACCATGTAGTTTGTGTCTGCATCGAAAACGATATAAGAAACTAGATAATGTCATACGGGCTTAAGAAATACGAATATATCATCTTCAAGCAGCCCACTGTCGTCCACTGATTGTCGATTGGGATAGATACCACGCATGAGTCGCGTCAATCCTCCAATAGGTCAGTTAGGAAAAGATTTTCGTTGGTTCTAATGTGCTCCCTACCACATATTAAAGCCCACCACGCGTCTTATTTTTTGTAAGACCGACGCAACTGCAGCAAATATCTGCGCATCGTCTGTTATCCGCAATTGGTCTATTCATTCATCGCTACCGATAGGCGAAGAATAGTGCCATCGAATGCACACTCAGAATACGCTCAATAGTAGCTGGCACACCGAAGGATCTTTTAGTTTAACGCCCTATAGATAAGTAAAGGATGACATGCAGCGCCGCATATGACTTTTAAATTTATATTTGTATTTTATATGTCCAAATAAATATAATTAGAAAGTTTCAGTAAAATTTTTCAGCTAGTTTTTCAGTAATGACTGAAAAACTTCGAAAATGAAGTTCACGATTTCAAGATGACATGCAGCGCCACATATGAAGTACAATCTTATACATTGTGATTTATTTATGTTTGTATTTATGTATTTTAATAATAATAATACTAATAATAATAATAATAATGTTTATTGCCCAACAAGTAAACCTAATTACTGTGCAACAAAATAAAATCAATATGAAAAAATAGTACATGCTAACAATAATTAACAACAAAATAATAAAAAATAATAACCAACAATAAAAAAATAAACAACATTAATATCTAAAGCGAAACGTATAAAATAGAGGTAGAAATTAACAAAGTTAACAAAAATCCAGGTTCTCTAAAAAGTCTTTTAGCCGTTTTTAGAATTTTTATGTCTTATTCTTTATATGAAGAATCTTATACAGTATGATTTGTTTATGTTTCTATTGGTATGGTTTAGCCATTTTTAGAATTTTTTTTTGTAACTTCGTTTGTGTAGGTTTTTTGTCCGTGAATTCAATGATTTTTTTTTAACTAGCTAACCAAAAATCATTGCATTCACGGCCAACACAAACGGAGTTACAAATAAGAATTCTAAAAACGGCTAAAACACGCAAATAAAAACATAAACAAATCATAATGTATAAGATTGTACTTCATATAAAGAGTAAGAAATAAGAATTCTAAAAAACTCACAAATAGAAACATAATTATAATGTATAAGATTGTACTTATATGCGGCGCTGCATGTCATCGTGAAATCGTGAACTTGAGTTTCGAAGTTTTTCAGTCATTACTGAAAAACTAGCTGAAAATTTTTACTGAAACTTTCAAATTATATTTATTTGTACATATAAAATACAAACATACAATTTGAAGTCATATGCGGCGCTGCATGTCATCCTTTACTTATCTATAGGGCGTTAAACTAAAAGTGTGCATTCGATGGCACTATTCTTCGCCTATCGGTAGCGATGAATGAATAGACCAATTGCGGATAACAGACGATGCGCAGATATTTGCTGCAGTTGCGTCGGTCTTACAAAAAATAAGACGCGTGGTGGGCTTGAATATGTGGTAGGGAGCATATTAGAACCAACGAAAATATTTTCCTAACTGACCTATTGGAGGATTGACGCGGCTCATGCGTGTTATCTATCCCAATCGACAATCCCTATCCCAGACGACAGTGGGCTGCTTCAAGATGATATATTCGTATTTCTTGAGCCCATATGACATTATCTAGTTTCTTATATCGTTTTCGATGCATACACAAACTACATAGTGTCATACACACATGTAGAAAATTATATAGAGGTTGACTAATAATAAATTCACTTAACAATAACAACACCGTAATACACAATGTTAATTTTCCATTTAGAAATAGTTATACAGTTTAATATATCAACTCTTATATATAAAATGATATAGGAAACTAGATAATGTCATACGGGTTTTACATTGCTGAAGAATAATGATAATAATAATAATAATATTAAAGACTATTATTATTATTATCATTATTAAATACCCATAGAATGGGATTTTGTTATTGCAAGCAACATTTTCTTTCATCAAAATATACTAAATTTTAGGGAACACCAATGAAAATCTCGAACATAAATATGAAATAGGAATATTACGAAAAATATGATTGACGTGCTTAACCCTATTGATTAGCGAGTATATATATTTTTTTGAGGTGTGACAAAAAACGAGCCTTAGATATTTGTCTATACGATGATATAGCCCTGATATTATACTATAAAAGAATTATATCATTAGTGAATGGATTTAACTTAAAATCAACCCCGATGTTATAAGTTTATATGTTAAATGATATAAAAGAATTATATCATTTTTATTTGGGATTAAATTAATTTGGTATTAGTCTCTTTGCACATATTAAATGTTTCTCCATATTAATATCTGAGGTATGATTCATGTATAAAAAATAAAATAAATAAATAAATAAAAATAAAACAAGGGTATGTTTATAGCTATCAGCCCGAGGGATTTTCTGTTGGTAAAGAGATTTAACTTAAAATCAACCCCGATCTTCAAAATGACATCATAATTCGTTATGTGAAATTTCAGTTTAATCTCGATTATAAATTTTTTTTTGCTGAAAAATGTTAAATTTTTTTTTCCGTCAAAATTAGTACGATTTTCTTTAAACTTAGTAAATGTATTATAATAGGCCAAGATAACATTAATATGAATTTTTCAGGCGTTTTTTACAGCTAGTTTTTCAGTACTGACTGAAAAACTATGGAAAACAGTGTATTAGTTTTCATCCGATATCTCTGAAAATATATGATTGAGCTTAATATTGTTTATTATGATCTGAAAATGGATTAATAGGCTAGCTGAAAACATATGGAATTTGATTCCGTCTGATATGAACTGGAATTTACAGCTTCCTGAAAAATAGTGAAAATTTTTATATTTACAGAATTATCAATTTTTTTCAATCGACCTCAAATTTTATTTTTGTATATTATATGACCGAATAAATATAATTTGAAAGTTTTAGTAAACATTTTTAGCTAGTTTTTCAGTAATGGCTATATACTACTGACATACATATTTATTATAACTACGATCTGAAGTTTATCCGACATTACAAAAAAACTAGACGGATTTTACTACTGACATAATACCTGTTCCTTATTACTATCTAAAAGTAGTTTTAATCAGGCTATATAAAGATAAATAGCAAATATTATTTATTATTATCTGAAAATAGATTAATTGTGTTAGCTGACACCATGCAGCATTTGATTTCATCTGGTATGAAATAGGATTTACAGCTTCCTGAAAAATATCGAAAATTTTTATTTTTATAGAGTTTTCATTTCATTTTCAATCGACTTCAAATTTTTTATTTGTATTTTATATGTTCAAGTAACTATAATTTGAATGTTTCAGTAAAAAATGTCAACTAGTTTTTCAGTAATGATTGAAAATCAAGTTCACGAATTTTTTTTCTGAAACTGTCAAATTACATTCATTTAAATAGATAGAATACATATGTAAAATTTGAAGTCGATTGAAAAAAAACTTGAAATTTCAGTAAAAACCAACATTTTCAGGATTTTTTCAGTGAGCTGTAACTTTTGTCTAAAACCAGATTACAACAAATTCTAAACGGATTTAGCATCCCTAATTAATCTATTTTCAAATAATAATAAAAAATATATATGTCATTTGTATATTTTTTGAGATATCTGCTGAAAACTAACACCATGTTTTCAGTAGATTTTCAGTTATCACTGAAAATGTAAAGGTCTGAAACGACTAAAACTCTCAAAATAATGTTTATTATGACCGATATAATATATTTACAAAAATTAAAGCAAATCAAAAAAAATGGCCAAAATCGGCCAAAAAGGGGTTAGTTTATTTATAGTTAACCTTCCGAATTTTTCAGGCAAAATTTTTTTTGTTGCGATCGATCTGAATGTTTGCATAATCAATGTCGACATTATTTTGAACATCGGAGGCGATTTTGAGCCATTTCCATCGATAACTTTTTGATTTATTGGCTTCTGAAGTCGGCTGAAAATAAAATTTCACTTTTTTTCAGTAAGCCACATAGTAAATACCTGATGTGATACAAACATATGCAATAGATTTTCAGATAGCTTTATTAATCTATTTTGAGATAATTATAAAAAATAATAGTGTTCGATGTATATTTTTTTGAGATATCGACTGAAAACCAAGAGGTCGATTTTTGAAGTTTTTCAGTCATTAAATCTAAACTAGCTGAAAAATTGGACTAAAACATTCAAATTACATTCATTTCAATATGGGCAATAGGAATATATTGTATGAAATAGTTCCAAAATTTGTAACAAAAATTTCAATCAAATATAATTTTCAGTTTTGGCTGAATTTTTTTTTCAGCCCGGTCGATTTCAAATTTTGCACTAACTATTTTATATGTTATGTTGAATAACTGTTGCAATTTTTAGCCATTTTAATACATAGGCTTTTCAGTTAGCCATTAATTCATTCAACTAAATGCAAATTTTCACTGTTTTTCAGTTATTTGTAAAAATTGTTCCTCATTAAAATATAATCAACTTAATTATAATTTTGAATAGCCGCATTCATCTAGTTTGAAATAATAATGAAAAAAATATGTTGCTAGTATATCTTGTTGAGATATCGACTGAAAATGACCACCATGATTTTCAAAATTTTTCCGACATTACAAAAAAACTAGAAGGATTTCTTTTCTGAAACTGTCAAATTACATTCATTTAAATAGATACATATCTAAAATTTGAAGTCGATTGAAAACACTTGAAATTTCAGTAAAAATCAACATTTTCAGGATTTTTCAGTGAGCTGTAACTTTTGTTTAAAACTAGATTAAAACAAATCCTAAACGGATTTAGCATCCCTAATTAATCTATTTGCAAATAATAATAAAAAATATATATGTCATTTGTATATTTTTTGAGATATCGACTGAAAACTAACATCATGTTTTCAGTAGATTTTCAGTTATCACTGAAAATGTAAAGGTCTGAAACGACTAAAACTCTCAAAATAATGTTGATTATGATCGATATAATATATTTACAAAAATTAAAGCAAATAAAAAAAATGACCAAAATCGACCAAAATCGAATGAAATGAGTGGAAACTCGTTGAATATTACTGGATAGTAAAACGAATGTTGAAAATTATGAATCAAATTATTGGAATATGTAACAATTGTTGCATTAACCGAAAATATAATTTTGACTATCAAAACTAGCACATTTATCTTATTTCTTGTTATGAATTATCAAGTAAATGCTGATAATAAGTCTGAAGTTTCTGTGAAGTTAAGGTGATTAAACTCCTCTGAGCTTCTCCCCTGACCGGTGGAAAAGCCTCACGGCTAATAGCTCCATAAAGATAGAAGTTTGAAGTCTGAATATCCAGGATATTCATCGAGTATCCAGTAAAATACATTTATTACAACCAAAACTTGCACATTATACTCAGTTGAATCGACCGCGCTTGTCTTGTCTTCTGTCCAATTATTGGACGACGTTGGTGCCGCTGTTCGCGCAATTTCAATAATAACCCCATTGACTCCGGCAATTTAAAGTGATGACCCGAAGGAGCTCGCCTAAATTGGCGCACAGATGGGATTGCGCGCGCGTTTTTCGCGACCTCGACCAATAGAGCGGCTACAAAAGAAAATATTTATCAAAAAAAAAACAACATTTGCGTACTAACTTAAAAGCGATACCGACCTATGGTACACATACGCATGTTAAGCTGGTGCGTCGCGCTATTAATTAATTAGCATTGCCGATATTATGCAAACAAGTAGCACGAGCTGGATGCGTTTTTGGTATGGCGATAAGTCAGTTTTTGGGGGGCGATAAGTAAGGCAGGCGTTGATAAATATGTTACTGTTATAAGCGGTGTGGTCACAGTTGAAAGAACTAATGCAGATCTAAATGGAAGATTGCGTGCTGTAGTCAATTTGTCTCCATTATGTTGGGTGTTTTTATATTGTCATACCATGTCCTGTGTGACCTACAAGTGGCGATCAAGTTTTCTCTTTTAGTACAATAGAAACAAAGCTACTGTATATCTAAAAATTACCGAATATTTTGTATTGTATTACAATTTAAGTGCATTTTTTTTAAACAATTGAGCGTTGTGAATAGTAAATGTATTTTTATTAAACATGTGTTAATTACTTCTTTTTTTCTTTATTGTTTCATCTTTTAAATTTAACGAATTTTGAACAAATATTCCAATCAATTTATAATTTTAATAAAAAAAAATATCTCTGTTTGCAGTGTGATAACTCGAGTTGAGATTGTGTTAACTCGATCAAACTTACTCAGTATGTTTATTGGCCTTGAAAATCTGTTTTTAGTTTTTCGGTTTCATTTGAAATACAAAAATTATAACGAATAATCGAAAATGCTACCTTTTTGAGTTTTGATTTTCTCATATCATATAAGCTAAGTTAGATATGCATATTTTTCTTTTAGATTATTAAAGTATATGAAAAGTGGCCATGAAAATGTGTTTTTAGTTTTTCAGTTTCATTTGAAATACAAAAATTATAACGAATAATCGAAAATGCAATCTTTTTGAGTTTTGATTTTCTCATATCTTATAAGCTAAGTTAGATATGCATATGTTTCTTTTAGATTATTAAAGTATATGAAAAGTGGCCATGAAAATGTGTTTTTAGTTTTTCAGTTTCATTTGAAATACAAAAATTAAAACGAATAATCGAAAATGCTATCTTGTTGAGTTTTGATTTTCTCATAACTTATAAGCTAAGTTAGATATACATATTTTTCTTTTAGAATATTAAAGAGTATGAAAAGTGGCCATGAAAATGTGTTTTTAGTTTTTCAGTTTCATTTGAAATACAAAAATTATAACGAATAATCGAAAATGCTATCTTTTTGAGTTTTGATTTTCTCATATCTTATAAGCTAAGTAAGATAAGCATATTTTTCTTTTAGATTATTAAAGTATATGAAAAGTGGCCATGAAAATGTGTTTTTAGTTTTTCAGTTTCATTTGAAATACAAAAATTATAACGAATTATCGAAAATGCTATCTTTATGAGTTTTGATTTTCTCATATCTTATAAGCTAAGTAAGATATGCATATTTTTCTTTTAGAATATTAAAGAGCATGAAAAGTGGCCATGAAATGTGCTTTTAGTTTTTCAGTTCCATTTGAAATACAAAAATTATAACGAATTATCGAAAATGCTATCTTTTTGAGTTTTGATTTT
The DNA here is from genome assembly GCA_963942505.1 of Lordithon lunulatus. Classification (NCBI taxonomy): domain Eukaryota; kingdom Metazoa; phylum Arthropoda; class Insecta; order Coleoptera; family Staphylinidae; genus Lordithon; species Lordithon lunulatus. Next base: position 37,887,436 of record OZ012675.1, on the reverse strand, counting down.
CTCATATCTTATAAGCTAAGCTAGATATGCATATTTTGCTTTTAGAATATTAAAGAGTATGAAAAGTGGCCATGAAAATGTGTTTTTAGTTTTTCAGTTTCATTTGAAATACAAAAATTATAACGAATAATCGAAAATGCTATCTTTTTGAGTTTTGATTTTCTCATATCTTATAAGCTAAGTTAGATATGCATATGTTTCTTTTAGATTATTAAAGTATATGAAAAGTGGCCATGAAAATGTGTTTTTAGTTTTTCAGTTTCATTTGAAATACAAAAATTATAACGAATAATCGAAAATGCTATCTTTTTGAGTTTTGATTTTCTCATATCTTATAAGCTAAGTTAGATATGCATATGTTTCTTTTAGATTATTAAAGTATATGAAAAGTGGCCATGAAAATGTGTTTTTAGTTTTTCAGTTTCATTTGAAATACAAAAATTATAACGAATAATCGAAAATGCTATCTTTTTGAGTTTTGATTTTCTCATATCTTATAAGCTAAGTTAGATATGCATATGTTTCTTTTAGATTATTAAAGTATATGAAAAGTGGCCATGAAAATGTGTTTTTAGTTTTTCAGTTTCATTTGAAATACAAAAATTATAACGAATAATCGAAAATGCTATCTTTTTGAGTTTTGATTTTCTCATATCTTATAAGCTAAGTTAGATATGCATATGTTTCTTTTAGATTATTAAAGTATATGAAAAGTGGCCATGAAAATGTGTTTTTAGTTTTTCAGTTTCATTTGAAATACAAAAATTATAACGAATAATCGAAAATGCTATCTTGTTGAGTTTTGATTTTCTCATATCTTATAAGCTAAGCTAGATATGCATATTTTTCTTTTAGAATATTAAAGGGTATGAAAAGTGGCCTTGAAAATATGTTTTCAGTTTTTCGGTTTCATTTGAAATACAAAAATTATAACGAATAATCGAAAATGCTATCTTTTTGAGTTTTGATTTTCTCATATCTTATAAGCTAAGTAAGATAAGCATATTTTTCTTTTAGATTATTAAAGTATATGAAAAGTGGCCATAAAAATGTGTTTTTAGTTTTTCAGTTTCATTTGAAATACAAAAATTATAACGAATTATCGAAAAGGCTATCTTTTTGAGTTTTGATTTTCTCATATCTTATAAGCTAAGTAAGATATACATATTTTTCTTTTAGAATATTAAAGAGTATGAAAAGTGGCCATGAAAATGTGTTTTTAGATTTTCGGTTTCATTTTAAATAAAAAAATTATAACGAATAATCGAAAATGCTATCTTTTTGAGTTTTGATTTTCTCATATCTTATAAGCTAATTTAGATATGTATATTTTTCTTTTAGATTATTAAAGTATATGAAAAGTGGCAATGAAAATGTGCTTTTTGTTTTTCAGTTTCATTTGAAATACAAAAAATATAACGAATAATCGAAAATGCTATCTTTTTGAGTGTTGATTTTCTCATATCTTATAAGCTAAGTTAGATATGCATATTTTTCTTTTAGATTATTAAAGTATATGAAAAGTGGCCATGAAAGTGTGTTTTTAGTTTTTCAGTTTCATTTGAAATACAAAAATTATAACGAATAATCGAAAATGCTATCTTTTTCAATTTTGATTTTCTCCTATCTTATAAGCTAAGTAAGATATGCATATTTTTCTTTTAGAATATTAAAGAGTATGAAAAGTGGCCATGAAAATGTGTTTTTAGTTTTTCAGTTTCATTTGAAATACAAAAATTATAACGAATAATCGAAAATGCTATTTTTTGAGTTTTGATTTTCTCATATCTTATAAGCTAATTTAGATATGTATATTTTTCTTTTAGATTATTAAAGTATATGAAAAGTGGCAATGAAAATGTGCTTTTTGTTTTTCAGTTTCATTTGAAATACAAAAAATATAACGAATAATCGAAAATGCTATCTTTTTGAGTGTTGATTTTCTCATATCTTATAAGCTAAGTTAGATATGCATATTTTTCTTTTAGATTATTAAAGTATATGAAAAGTGGCCATGAAAGTGTGTTTTTAGTTTTTCAGTTTCATTTGAAATACAAAAATTATAACGAATAATCGAAAATGCTATCTTTTTCAATTTTGATTTTCTCCTATCTTATAAGCTAAGTAAGATATGCATATTTTTCTTTTAGAATATTAAAGAGTATGAAAAGTGGCCATGAAAATGTGTTTTTAGTTTTTCAGTTTAATTTGAAATACAAAAATTATAACGAATAATCGAAAATGCTATCTTTTTGAGTTTTGATTTTCTCATATCTTATAAGCTAATTTAGATATGTATATTTTTCTTTTAGATTATTAAAGTATATGAAAAGTGGCAATGAAAATGTGCTTTTTGTTTTTCAGTTTCATTTGAAATACAAAAAATATAACGAATAATCGAAAATGCTATCTTTTTGAGTGTTGATTTTCTCATATCTTATAAGCTAAGTTAGATATGCATATTTTTCTTTTAGAATATTAAAGAGTATGAAAAGTGGCCATGAAAATGTGTTTTTAGTTTTTCAGTTTCATTTGAAATACAAAAATTATAACGAATAATCGAAAATGCTATCTTTTTCAATTTTGATTTTCTCCTATCTTATAAGCTAAGTAAGATATGCATATTTTTCTTTTAGAATATTAAAGAGTATGAAAAGTGGCCATGAAAATGTGTTTTTAGTTTTTCAGTTTCATATGAAATACAAAAATTATAACGAATAATCGAAAATGCTACCTTTTTGAGTTTTGATTTTCTCATATCTTATAAACTAAGTTAGATATGCATTTTTTTCTTATAGATTATTAAAGTATATGAAAAGTGGCCATGAAAATGAGCTTTTAGTTTTTCAGTTTCATTTGAAATACAAAAATTATAACGAATAATCGAAAATGCTATCTTTTTGAGTTTTGATTTTCTCATATCTTATAAGCTAAGTAAGATATGCATATTTTTCTTTTAGAATATTAATGTATATGAAAAGTGGCCATGAAAATGTGTTTTTAGTTTTTCAGTTTCATTTTAAATACAAAAATTATAACGAATAATCGAAAATGCTATCTTGTTGAGTTTTGATTTTCTCATATCTTATAAGCTAAGCTAGATATGCATATTTTTCTTTTAGAATATTAAAGGGTATGAAAAGTGGCCTTGAAAATATGTTTTCAGTTTTTCGGTTTCATTTGAAATACAAAAATTATAACGAATAATCGAAAATGCTATCTTTTTGAGTTTTGATTTTCTCATATCTTATAAGCTAAGTAAGATAAGCATATTTTTCTTTTAGATTATTAAAGTATATGAAAAGTGGCCATAAAAATGTGTTTTTAGTTTTTCAGTTTCATTTGAAATACAAAAATTATAACGAATTATCGAAAAGGCTATCTTTTTGAGTTTTGATTTTCTCATATCTTATAAGCTAAGTAAGATATACATATTTTTCTTTTAGAATATTAAAGAGTATGAAAAGTGGCCATGAAAATGTGTTTTTTGTTTTTCAGTTTCATTTGAAATACAAAAAATATAACGAATAATCGAAAATGCTATCTTTTTGAGTGTTGATTTTCTCATATCTTATAAGCTAAGTTAGATATGCATATTTTTCTTTTAGAATATTAAAGAGTATGAAAAGTGGCCATGAAAATGTGTTTTTAGTTTTTCAGTTTCATTTGAAATACAAAAATTATAACGAATAATCGAAAATGCTACCTTTTTGAGTTTTGATTTTCTCATATCTTATAAACTAAGTTAGATATGCATTTTTTTCTTATAGATTATTAAAGTATATGAAAAGTGGCCATAACGAATAATCGAAAATGCTATCTTTTTCAATTTTGATTTTCTCCTATCTTATAAGCTAAGTAAGATATGCATATTTTTCTTTTAGAATATTAAAGAGTATGAAAAGTGGCCATGAAAATGTGTTTTTAGTTTTTCAGTTTCATATGAAATACAAAAATTATAACGAATAATCGAAAATGCTACCTTTTTGAGTTTTGATTTTCTCATATCTTATAAACTAAGTTAGATATGCATTTTTTTCTTATAGATTATTAAAGTATATGAAAAGTGGCCATGAAAATGAGCTTTTAGTTTTTCAGTTTCATTTGAAATACAAAAATTATAACGAATAATCGAAAATGCTATCTTTTTGAGTTTTGATTTTCTCATATCTTATAAGCTAAGTAAGATATGCATATTTTTCTTTTAGAATATTAATGTATATGAAAAGTGGCCATGAAAATGTGTTTTTAGTTTTTCAGTTTCATTTTAAAAACAAAAATTATAACGAATATTCGAAAATGCTATCTTTTTCAATTTTGATTTTCTCATATCTTATAAGTTAAGTAAGATATGCATATTTTTCTTTTAGATTATTAAAGTATATGAAAAGTGGCCATGAAAATGTGTTTTTAGTTTTTCAGTTTCATTTGAAATACAAAAATTATAACGAATAATCGAAAATACTATCTTTTTTAGTTTTGATTTTCTTATATCTTATAAGCTAAGTAAGATAAGCATATTTGTCTTTTAGATTATTAAAGTATATGAAAAGTGGCCATGAAAATGTGTTTTTAGTTTTTCAGTTTCATTTGAAACATAAAAATTATAACGAATAATCGAAAATGCTATCTTTTTGAGTTATGATTTTCTCATATCTTATAAGCTAAGTAAGATATGTAAGTTTTTCTTTTAGATTATTATAGAGTATGAAAAGTGGCCATTAAAATGTGTTTTTAGTTTTTCAGTTTCATTTCAAATACAAAAATTATAACGAATAATCGAAAATGCTATCTTTTTGAGTTTTGAGTTTCTCATATCTTATAAGTTCAGTAAGATATGCAGTGTTTTCTTTTAGATTATTAAAGAGCATGAAAAGTGGCCATGAAAATGTGTTTTCAGTTTTTCGGTTTCATATGAAATACAAAAATTATAATGAATAATCGAAAATGCTATCTTTTTTAGTTTTGATTTTCTCATATCTTATAAGTTAAGTAAAATATGCATTTTTAGTATGTTTAGAAAAGATTTTACAGACTAGATATTTATATTTAAAGCAAATAACGTAAAAATTATACTTTTGGCGAATTATTTAAACAATTAATACTTTTATGACTGATATTCTAATCAATTTATAATTTTAATACAAGAAATATCGGTTTGCAGTGTGATAAGTCGACTTGAGATTGGGCTAACTCGATCAAACTTACTCAATATGTTTAGAAAAGGTTTTGCAAATAGAATTCTTCAATTTAAAAAAAAAAATTCTAAAAATTGAATTTTTACGAATATTCTAATCAATTTATAATTTTAATAAAAGAAATATCTTTGTTTGTATCAAACTTATTCAGTATGTTTTTGATAAATAGATTTTCATATATAAAACGAATTACGTAAAGTTGAATTTTTGGGGAAAAATTTAAAAGATTCATTTTTATTTTGTAAAAAAATGTGTGTTTGCAGTGCATTGCAGATATTATATTTTTTTTATTAAAGCAACGTCTCTGTTTGCAATGTACTTTACTTAGACATTTATTTAGAATAATTTTAACGTTTTATTAATGGTTTTCAAAATATCTCGTTTAAAACCGTTGTAAAGCACACAACGAATTTTATTCAAATAAATCTAAGGAATATTTCGCCCTGCATTTTTATTATGAATAGGAAGAAGATACATCATTATATAAAACGCGTGGGTCGCTCCTGTATTCCATTCACGAGGTTTATATATTTTAATAAATTCGCTCCGACGTTTGATAGAACTACTTTTAGAAATATCCATCCAATGCGTACATGATTACCTATGCTTATTCATAGACTATTTTTATGTATGAATTATTCTTTCTTACAGGTTGCTATTAAAATCATTGACAAGACTGCACTGGACGAGGAGAACTTGACGAAGATATTCAGGGAGACTGCGATTTTGAAACGACTGAGGCATCCGCACATCACACGTCTGTACCAACTGATGGAAACGAATCAGACGATTTATATGGTTACTGAGTATGCCAGCAAAGGGGAAATATTTGGTAATGTTTATAGACATTTAAAAAAATATCGATCTTTATAGGGTTATCAGCCAAAAGGCTTTTTCGCCTGTAAAGGGAGAATCTCAGATATGTTTAATCACCCGGTAAATAAAATGTCATGTAAAAAATGTAATTGAGACAAGCAATATATGATCATAAAAAAAAAAAAATAATAATATTGGATTGTTAAGGCGTCTACTTTGTGATAATTCATTTTAAAGGATAAATAAATCGATTTTTTACTTTGTTTTTTTATCATATTTCAGTTACACTTTGCAACTAGTTTCAGCTAAGCTCTAACCATTTTCGAGGAGGAGGAGCTCGAAAATGGCTAGAGCTTAGCCGAAACTAGTTGCAAAGTGTAACTGAAGTGTGATAAAAAACAAAGTAAAAAATCGTTTTATTTATCCTTTAAAATAATAATAAAGAAATAAATAATATAATAAATCGGAATTTCTAAAATATTGTTTAATGTGACAAAATAACCATAAAAAACTCAATGGTAAGAAAATATTGAAAGAGAAAATTGTAAGGTCAGTTGTAACCTGTAAAAATAGCAGGCAAATATATACGGCAAGTGTTGTTTTTAGTAATTCTGAAATATATAGCTTAGTTATGCAGTTTATAAATTTATTTTTAAGCTGTTATATATTTAAAGGAAGAAATAGTTTGTTGAAAAGTATGAAACAATTTTCTTTATTATAAAACAAGCGATAACATCTCTTACTTTTCTCTTAGACCATTTAGTAGCAAGAGGACGTATGTCAGAGCCGGAAGCCAAGCGAATTTTCAGTCAAATCGTATCCGCCGTAAGCTACTGCCACTCGCAGGGGGTCGTGCACAGGGACCTGAAGGCGGAGAACCTGCTGCTCGACAACAACATGAACATAAAAGTATGCAATTGCAATATATTTGGGGGTGTACCGTTTACTGTCAATGTTTCGCACACAGCTCGCCGATTTCGGCTTCAGTAATCAATTCTGCGACGGCACGCAGCTGTCCACGTGGTGCGGCTCGCCCCCATACGCCGCCCCCGAGCTCTTCCAAGGCCTGAAATACGACGGCCCTAAAGCGGACATTTGGGTAATTAATTGGCGGCTGGTAGGAAAGTTGATACGTGTTATGTGACAGCTATATAAGGCTTTTATTGAATGAACTATTATAGCCTCAGTTATATTTATTAGAAATTTACTTTCTCATACGAAGTTTGTTTATACAATATATATATATATATATATATATATATATATATATATATATAAACTATTACTTTGAAATATTTATGTATTATGACACGCGTATCTTCTTTCCGCAACTGCTTATATATAAATAAGAGTTACAAGGTGGTGATTACATTTTTAGCTTGATATAAAGTATCTAGTGAATATTTAGTTCACAGTCTGTAAGCCTTTTGTAATCGCTTACATTTAGTTATTATTTTTTTTAAGTTCAAAACTATTAGTAGATGCATGGCCGACTTTATTAAATTTCGCTTGGCAATTACGGCTGCAACACTCGGAACAAAAAAATAATTCTGTCTTTGGTAGTTATGCGCGCTCAGTAGGTCAAAGCTCACCTCTTTCCAATATATCATATTTACGGATTTCGAATTTTATGAGAAATGTATGGCAATACATCTGTACTAAGCTCTAAAATGATGTATGAAATGATTAATTTGTTGTGTGTTTGAAAATCGGCTGGGAAACCGAGTTGCGGTGATCCCGTGAAAATATTAGCAAAATCTGTCCACAAACAGAGAAAACATCTTGATAAAACCGTTTCCCAGCAAAAGTCACTTTCCCGCCAATTTGAATTCCATGAGCGCCAAAACAAATATGCGTGCAAAAAAAGTTGGTATAACTTGCCTAATAGTTTCAAGCGAATTTTAGTAATGCTACTCGTAGCAAAAACTTAAAGCCTAACTTACTGAGGGAAGAATGATTGAGAGAATGAACTATTTTAAGTCTTTTTGTTGGGAAGCATTTGGAGTGTGTGCAGGAATAGCTTGGGCGGTAGCGAAGAAAGAATGGGAGAGGTGGTGGGATGGTAAACTAGTTATAGCGTGTAAGATCTGGGATGGGTGTATGAGGTTGATTTTGTTGTGTGGAGTGAACATGTGGAAATTGTGGAAGGGGATATAAACGAAAGTGAGCAAGGCTGGTTTCTGAAGAGTCTGCTAGGTCTCGAATGATCGATGCCTATATCGGTGCTCCTGCAGAAAACGAATCGGATGAGCATGTGCTTGGAGACGTGTGGAATGATAGTGAATTTCGAGGAAACTTTGCAGGAGTTGGGGCAGAGAAATTGGTGCGGTGGGTATGGATGATATGTAAGAGTAGGATACAGAATGAATGAAGAAAGGATAGAGGTGTGGGTGGATGGCAAGCTGAGAGAAATGGGTTATTTATCATCCTACACAGTTCATCTCCACATCAATTAAAAGATAATTTAAATATCTTCATATGATTAATTGTAAATTCAGTTGGTAACTATGATTTTATACAGAAAAAAATAAACATTTTATTATATATTTGAAAGATAATTCAATTATCTTCAAACAACCATCAATTACTGCTAGTATTTATTGTTAATTCGATTCGTAATTATAATTTTCTGGCAAAAAGAGAAATTTTTCATGATATGTTTCTTAGTTGTCAGACTTAATTTCTTCATCAATTGATAGATAACTCAATTATCTTCAGAACAACATTACTGCTATGATTTGTTGTTAATTCAGTTGGTAATTATGATTATCTACAAAACAGACAACCACCAATTACTGCTATTATTTATTGTTAATTCGATTGATAATTATAATTTTCTGGCAAAAAGAGAAATTTTCATGATATTTTTCAAGATATGTTTCTTAATTGTCAACCTGTAGACTTAATTTCTTCATCAATTGGCAGATAACTCAATTATCTTCAGATAAACATCAATTACTGCTATGATTTTTTATTAATTTGGTTGGTAATTATGATTATCTAACAAACAGACAAATTGTTCACAATATTTTTGAAGATATCTTTCTTAATTATCATCCCACACACTTCGTTTATACATAATTTTAAAGATAATTCAATTACCTTCAGACAATCATCAATTACTGCTATTATTTATTGTTAATTCGGTTGATAATTATAATTTTCTGGCAAAAAGAGAAAGTTTTCATGATATTTTTCAAGATATGTTTCTTAATTGTCAACCAACAGACCTAATTTCTTCATCAATTGGCAGATAACGCAATTATCTTCAGATCAACATCAATTACTGCCATGATTTATTGTTAATTTGGTTAGTAATTATGATTATCTAACAAACAGACAAACTTTACACAATATTTTTGAAGATATCTTTCTTAATTGTCACCCCACACACTTTGTTTATACATCATTTGAAAGATACTTCAATTATCTTCAAACCACCATCAATTACTGCAATTATTTATTGTTAATTCGATTGATAATTATCATTTTCAGGCAAACAGAGACATTTTTCATGATATTTTTCAAGATATGTTTCTTAATTGTCAACCTACAGATGTAATTTCGTCATCAATTGGCAGATAACTCAATTATCTTCAGATTAACATCAATTACTGCTATGATTTGTTGTTAATTCGGTTGGTAATTATGATTATCTAACAAACAGACAAACTTTTCACAATGCTTTTGAAGATATCTTTCTTAATTGTCATCCCACACACTTTGTTTATACATCATTTGAAAGATAATTCAATTATCTTCATCAATTACTGCTACTATTTGTTGTTAATTCGATTGGTAATTAGAATTTTCAAGCAATACGAGAAATTTTTCATGATATTTTTCAAGATATGTTTCTTAATTGTTAACCTACATACTTAATTTCTTCATCAGTTAACAGATGCTATGATTTGTTATTAATTCGGTTGGTAATTATGATTATCTAACAAACAGACAAAATGTTCACAATATTTTTGACGATATCTTTCATAATTGTCATCCCACATACTTTGTTTATACATCATTGGAAAGATAATCCAATTATCTTCAGACATCAATCAATTACTGCCATTATTTATTGTTAATTCGATTGGTAATTATAATTTTCAGGCAGAATGAGAAGTTTTTCATGACATTTTTTAAGATATGTTTCTGAATTGTCAACCTGCAGACTTAATTTCTTCATCAATTGACAGATAACTCAATTATCTTCAGATTAACATCAATTACTGCTATGATTTGTTGTTAATTCGTTTGATAATTATGATTATCTAACAAACAGACAAACTTTTCACAATATTTTTCAAGATATCTTTCTTAATTATCATCCCACACACTTCGTTTATACATAATTTGAAAGATAATTCAATTATCTACAAACATCCATCAATTACTGTTATTATTTATTGTCAATTCGATTGGTAATTAGAATTTTTAGGCAAAATGAGAAATTTTTATGATATTTTTGAAGATATCTTTCTTTATTGTCAACCCACAGACTTAATTTCTTCATCAATTGACACACAACTTAATTATCTTCAGATAAACATCAATTACTGCTATGATTTGTTGTTAATTTGGTTAGTAATTATGATTATCTAACAAACAGTCAAACTATTCACAATATTCTTGAAGACATCTTTCTTAATTGTTATCCCACACACTTTGTTTATACATCATTTGAAAGATAATCCAATCATCTTCAGACAACCAACAATTACTTATATTATTTATTGTTAATTCGATGGTAATTATAATTTTCAGGCAAAAAGAGAAATTTTTCATGATATTTTTCAAGATATGTTCCTTAATTGTCAACCTACAGACGTAATTTCGTCATCAATTGGCAGATAACTCAATTATCTTCAGATTAACATCAATTACTGCTATGATTTGTTGTTAATTTTTTTTTTATGATTATCTAACAAACAGACAAACTTTTCACAATATTTTTGAAGATATCTTTCTTAATTGTCATTCCACACACTTTGTTTATACATCATTTGAAAGATAATTCAATTATCTTCATCAATTACTGCTATTATTTATTGTTAATTCGATTGGTAATTATAATTTTCAAGCAAAAAGAGAAATATCGCATGATATTTTTCAAGATATCTTTCTTAATTGTTAACCTACATACTTAATTTCTTCATCAGTTAACAGATAACTCAATTGTCTTCAGATCAACATAAATTACTCTTATGATTTGTTGTTAATTCAAATGATAATTATGATTTTCTGGAAGACAAACTTCATAATATTGTTACCCCTTGACGATTTTTGTTACGTTTTCATCTAATATCTCAAACATTAATACAAGTGACATACACGTTTTTTTATTATATTTCGAAAATGGATTAAATAGGCCATCTAAAATTGTATAACACCTAGCTTTATCTCATTAGGATATAATTTTATTATCTACTGAAAAATGAGTGAAATTTCATTTTACTATAAAATTATAGCCTCAGTTTTCGAACAATATATCAAAAATATATATAATTGACATAACTATTTTTCATTATTATATCAAACAAGATTAATGTGGCTATCCAAAAATGTAATGCACATGGTTTTATTTCATGAGGAACAAGTTTTACAGCTAACTGAAAAACTGTGAAATCTTGTTTTCAGCTGACTTAAATAGTCAATAATTCAAGAAGTTTTCAAAGGAATTGATTAAAAATCACCTCCGATGTTCAAAATAACATATATAATACTTATGCAAAATTTCATAACAATCGGGAACAAAAAAACTTTTGGCTCAAAAATTTTGAAGGTTAACCCCTTACAATTTTTGATAAAATTTGGCATTTTTTCGATTTGCTTTAAATGTTGCTAATTAATTACAACCGCCTAAATCAACGTATTTCAGAGAATTTAAACCGTTTCGTGATTTTAATTTTTCAGTTATGGCTAAAAAACATTAGAAATTATGGTCCTGGTTTTCAACCGATATTTCCAAAAATACATTAAAAACATGATGATTTTTATTATTTTTAATTAATATATGAATGTGGCTATTCAAAACAGTTTAAATTTTAGTATTACCTCATATGAAACAAGAGTTAGAGCTGTCTGAAATATCCTGAAAATTTGCGTTTTTGGCGAAATTTTGAAAAAAATTTAAAAAATTTCAATCGGCTTCAAACTTCATATTTATATTACATAAGTACAAATGAATGTATTTTGACTCTTTTAGAAAAAATAATCAAATCGTTTTTTTAGTAATGACAAAAAACTTGAAAAATCCTGCCCTCAGTTTTCATCTAATATCTGAAAAAATATAGTACTAATATTATTTTTTTGGATCACTATGTTAGAATAGATTAATCAGGGTACTCAAAAATGTATAAACATAGTTTTAACTCATGAGAAACTAACTTTATAACTTACTGAAAAAGGGTGAACATTTGTTTGACTGAAAAATAATAAAAGTGATGATCTTAGTTTTCATCCAAAATCTCAAAAATTAATACAAGTGCCACAAGTTTTTTTATTATATTCAGAAAATGGATTAAATGGGCCATCTAAAATTGTATAACACCTAGCTTTATCTCATTAGGATATAGTTTTATTATCTACTGAAAATTAGTGAAATTTCATTTTACTATAAAATTATAGCCTCAGTTTTCGAGCAATATATCAAAAATATATATAATTGACATAACTATTTTTGATTATTATATAAAACTAGATTAATGAGGCTATACAAAAATGTAACGCACATGGTTTTATTTCACGAGGAACAAATTTTACAGCTAACTGAAAATCTGTGAAATCTTGTTTTTAGATGACTTAATTAGTCAATAATTCAAGAAGTTTTCAAAGGATTTGGCTAAAAATCACCTTCGATGTTCAAAATAACATATGTAATACATATGCAAAATTTCATAACAATCGCGAACAAAAAATATTTTGGCTAAACATTTTTAAAGGTTAAACCCTTACGATTTTGGACAAAATTTGGCATTTTTTCGATTTGCTTTAGATTTTGCTAATTAATTACAACCGACTAAATATACGTATTTTAGAGAATTTAAACCGTTTCGTGCTTTTAATTTTTCAGTTTTGGCTGAAAAACTTTAGAAATTATTGTCCTGGTTTTCTACCGATATTTCCAAAAATACATAAAAACATGGCGATTTTTTATTATTTTTAATTAATATATGAATGTGGCTATTCAAAACAGTTTAAATTTTAATTTTACCTCATATGAAACAACAGTTAGAGCTGTCTGAAATATCATGAAAATTTGCGTTTTGGGCGAAATTTCAAAAAAATTAAAAATTTTCAATCGGCTTCAAACTTCATATTTATATTACATAAGTATAAATGAAGGTATTTTGACTGTTTTATAAAAAAGATTCAATTCGTTTTTTTTTTAGTAATGATTAATAAAAATCCCGCCCTCAGTTTTCATCTAATATCCTGTCAAAAGTCAAGAAGATTTAAAAGAAATTTCAACAATGGTTTGAGAGCGATTGTCAACGCAATATACGTGAAATAAGTCGGCCATGGTATTTTCTACTTTTTCCTTTATATTTCGTACTTTTGTAGAAATTGGGTGCGATGGTTATGCTTGCATCACCTGTTTTCCAATTCACGAATCAAGGTTATCCATTTTCTAAGTGGTTAAAATGTACAAATCGTGCATTTACGTTTTTTATTAATTGACTTAACTTAACTTAACTGTTAGAAAATGACTACCCTTGATTTGCGAATATAAATCTAAACTAATTAATGCATAACACAACACGATTTTTTACATAATTACAAAACTCGTATATGTTGTAGAGTTTGGGTGTCGTGCTCTACGTTTTAGTGTGTGGCTCGTTGCCTTTTGATGGACCCACCCTGCAGGCCCTAAGAAATGTTGTAATTGAAGGCATTTTTCGGATACCTTTCTTCATGTCACAAGGTAATTATATTGTACACCAATTTTATTTAAATAGTAGCTTGTAACTTGATAAAAACTACAAATTTATTCGATAGCACTCTTCAGAAAGTATCTAATAAATATTGTTTTAACTTTTAGACTGCGAGCATTTAATAAGACACATGCTAGTCGTGGATCCGGAAAAGCGTCTTTCCCTGCCCAACATAGCCAAGCACAAATGGTTGCGCGGCACCGAGTTGATTGACACCGGGCCTGAGAAGGAGCTGCAGTACAATAAAACTGTGATCGAGCACATGCTGCAGCTACCCGGGCTCACGCAGCCCATGATCATGCAGAGCCTGCAGGCGAGCTCCTTCGATCATATATACGCCATCTACAGCCTGCTGCTGGACAAACTGCACCAGCGCACCATAAATTTCCAATCGAAAGTAAGTTTGTGCACACAACTGCAGGAAACCATGAACCTGTTTAAAGCTTTTGCAGAGGCAAGCTGTTGGTGGATCCACTAGCACTGTGAGTAATCAAAGCATTGAATGTGATATGAATTTGGACAGTCTCACGGAAGATGTCCGGCCACCAAAGGTGAACGAGCGCAGCGAGTCGTTCAACGATCAGTTCGCGACGAGTTTGAGCAATGAGATTAGCAGCAAATCTGGAGAGGTAGGAATTTTTAAACTAATTTATTATATAATTAAAATATACAAATACAGGGTGTTTTACATCAACTGAAGCTCATAAAATTGATTCTAATGGCTATTAGAACCTAGCAATTGTTTTTATCTGGTATGATATCAAAGATACAGTCTATTGAAAAATCCTGAAAATTATGATTTTTGTCGAAATTTTGAGTTTTTTCAATCCACTTGTTTATTTTGATTCTATCTATTCAAGTGAATGTAATTTAAAAATTTCATCCAGTTTTCTTTAATGGCTGAAAAGCTTTAGAAATATTGAATAAAAAACGAGACCGTAATGTTTTTATTTAATATTTCAAAAAATTTAATACAAACCTGAGTATTCTTCATTATTATCCCAAAATAGACTAATCAGGCTATACAAATCTGTAATGAATTTAGTTGTTTTCTCATGAGAGTTTCAGTCCTTTGAGGTTGCTACATTTTCAGCAATTGCTGAAAAATTTATGAAATAGTGGACTTGGTTTTAATGAAATATTTCAAAAAAATGCATTAATTCTGTAATGATTTTTATTATTATGTAAATATATTCTAAGCAGGCTTTCCAAAAATGCCTAGCAATTGTTTCTATCTGGTATGAAATGAAAGTTACAGCCTATTGAAAAATCCTGAAAATAAAATTCAAATTTATATTTGTATTTTATCTATTCAATATTTTTTCGATATTAGCATATGTATTATAACTAAAAAACTACTAGACTAGAAAACCTCTCGTTTGAGGTTGCTACATTTTCAGCAATAGTTGAAAAACTTATGAAATAGTGGACTTGGTTTTAATGAAATATCTCAAAAAATACATTAATCATGTAATCATTTATATTATTATCTGAAAATATTCTAAACAGGTTTTCCAAAAACGCCTAGCAATGTTTCTATCTGGTATGAAATGAAAGTTACAGCCGATTGAAAAAATCCTAAAAATATTGATTTTTATCGAAATTTTCAGTTTTTTAAATGGAATTTAAATTTTATAATTTTTATCTATTCAATATTTTTCCGATGCCGTAGTTTTCGACATATCGAAATTACTATTTCAAACAAGTAGTCGATTACTCGGAATGAAAATTAAAATCACAAAAATAATAGTGAGCTAAAATTAAATTAAATAAAATAGTATGGCAACAAATTACCAAACAAAATATTATTTGCAACTCTTGTTAATTGTAAAAAAAACATTTGAATTTAAACAATCCGCGGTGCAATACGTGTGACGGTGACTACCCGGCGCATCCACCAAAAGTACTGTAAATATGTATCGCATGCACGGTTTTTTTTTTCGACCTGCGAAAATTTTATTTATCAAACAAACATCATTACCTATTTATTATAAATCATGCTATATGTTTATTATTTATGTATATTATTCGTGATTGGTGGGGGGTGCGAAATATGACTTTTCGTCCTCGAGGGACCTGTAGAAACTTGGGATGGACCAAAATACCCCGAATTTTTCAGTTTTTTACTTATATCTTCTAAACCATGCGGTTTTCGAGGAAAATGTTTATATACACAGTTATAGAGCATTAAGTTTCCTTCAAATATTCCTACCTTCAATATTATCAGCAAGTTTCAACCAGTTTGGACAAGAACAAGTAGTTATGAAGTTTTATAGTATGAAAAATATAAGATGGGATTTTGAAAGTTCAAGAAAAAATTCAATTATTACTCTAATAAGACCAAACTTTAAATATATTTTAACAAATATGTTTTCAATATTATCAGCAAGTTTCAACCTGTTTGAACTACAACAAGTAGACTTATTAATTTTTTTTTTCCTGTAGCCCACACTGTTCAGCTATTTTGTCTGTTATTGCTAATATTACAACAATTCATAATCTTATAGTGTGGTGTAAGGAATTTCAACTTTGTTATTTGAAAAATCTGTTTTTATACACAAGATGAGAAATTTGCTCCATTTTTGAACTGCTGTATCTTGGCAAGTATTGGATAAAAAAATATCGCTAACTAATTAAAATTGAAGGAAATTTAATGCTCTACAACTTTGTATATAGACATTTTCCTAGAAAATCTCATGTTTTAGAAGTTATAAGCAAAAAAAACTGAAGACAAGAAACGATAATTTCGAGGTTTTTTGCCCCTCCCCAAGTTTCCACAGTTCGCTCGAGATAAAAATTCCACACCCCACACCAACCCCGAAAAATATCCCAAAGTTTCATTAACTTCATAATTTTGTCCATGTAACCACCTTTTTTTGACTTGCCGACTAGAGTATTGAATAAAGATTGCAATGGTTCCAGTAATTTTACCATTGAGTATAATAATAACTATTTTTTTTTAAAATAATAATTTGATTTGTCTTAAAAAAGGGTTCAAGGGGCGTTAAAAATACATAAGAATCAATCAAAACCTGATAATTGTCATTTTGGAAGTTACGACACTGACATCGCACAGTGCGATATATTCAGTAAACCTTTGCGGTAGCAATGAATGTAATATATATATATTTATATATATATATATATATATATATATATATATATATATATATATATATATATATTTATTCGGTAAACCTTGTGCGGCAAGAATTAGTTATTGTCATAACAAGAATTTAGTACATTTTTCCTCATAAAGTTGTATGATGTGTGTTCGTAAAACTAGGTTACTTGTAAAAGCAATCAACAAATATTATTGATTTTAGATTGAATTTTGTATGACTCAAGATATTGTTTCGTGTGTGTAGATTCCTAGTAGTGAACGCATTGACGCGCCGCCATTGGGTTGCGTACGCCGGGAAAGCTTCAATGAAAATTGTCTGCGCACTGTCCGTGACGAGGTTAAACAGAGGCGGCGGTCATTCAACGAGGGTGCTCCCCATACAGTAGTATCTAGCACCAGTGGCATGAGCTCAGAGGAGGCCGGCTCTCCTTTCGTATCCATGCCCACCATTCCAGCTGTTTATTTACTCGCGGGCGATGAAAATTCGCAACAACTAGAGAAGGTAATAATTGCATATTGTTTTCAAGTTTAAAAAATAATAATGTCGTCTTTTTTTTTCTGTGTGGCAGTTTGGTGAAATGGAATTGGATAATGGGGATGAAGCGTGTTCGTTAACGGTTCCTTCTGCCTCCACTTCAACAACGGGGTATAGTAGCTATAATTCGTCTTCTTCGTCGGATAAATACCATCTGACGGTGAGGCGGCATACAGTGGGACCTGGAGATCCTGCCCATGAACAGGTAGGACATTTGTACGTTCCGAATACAGCACTGCTGTTATAAGGAAGCTATTGATATCGCGATATATTATGAATTGCTAATTTTGACTTTTCGTTATGTTTCATGACGAAATAAGACTATTTATAAAAAAAATCTGTATGTATGTATGTGTGTCGGTATGTCTGTGAACAAAATTTCGGGAAAACGGTTGAATGGATTGCGACCAGATTTGGAAATCGACCGAGACGGCGAGTTGGAATGAGAGTTTTTTACTTTCCCAATACATTACTGATGTATAGAGGTGTTTTAGCCAAACTCAAAAAGTCGAGTTACATTGAGATGTTTCACTTTTTTGACACATTTTTATGCATTCTGACTAATTTTGAGGAACGGCCACATATTGTGATACATTCTGACATGTTAATAATAATAATAATAATCTTTATTAACGGCAACGTCTTGAATTGTGATAAATTTTGACATATTATGATACATTTTGACATATTGTGATACATTTTGACATATTGTGATACATTTTGACATATTGTGATACATTTTGACATATTGTGATACATTTTGACATATTTAAGCACACCAGATAATTAATTTAAAAATTAAAAACCGCGCACTTTACCAAATGAATTCTTAGATTTTTTCAATGCAGCAATTAATAATTGAAAATAGTAGAAGAAATCTAACTCACTAGTTATGATGTTTTGAACATTGAAGACTAATCTTATATAGGTGCTCGAAAACCATTACATGCAACTGGCGCAGCCGGATGCAAACATTCCCAGGCTATTACCGCACACAAACCTCCCCCTGCATTTACCCTTGCTGGGCCAGCAAAGTCCCTACAACTTCGGCGGTAAAGATCCGCATTTGTTGAAACCTCCGACGGTGCTGAATGCTGCCGGTGGGTTTGGACGTCGAGCTTCAGGTATGCTCATCAGTTTTCTGTGAAATTTTTGATATAAGGAAGAGTTTTATAGATGGCGGCGCTAATTTGCACATGATGTGGGGTACGCCTGGCTCGCACGAACAGCTAAACATGGGCATGTCATCGAGCTCTAGTGGCAACCCCAGTTTGAGCAGCGCCACGACGACAGCCCCGTTAGAGCATAGTCAACCGGCGTTGGATGAACTTGCTGATCCTTATGCAGTTGCAAGGTAAGTGAAATCATTTTGGAAGACACTTATATACAGAATGTTACTCTACTGCATGTCAATCTCTTATCACCTCTAAGGTAATGATGATTATCCTCTATACTTTTGCCTAATGTACATCTGGGAGAGATAAGTGCACTTTTAAGAATTGTTTAAATTAACTATTAGTTTCCCACAGTATTAACGTTTCTAGCATTTACAATAAAAAAAAATAGAAAAAGAAAAAAACGAATTGAATTCATCCGAAACACAAAATACATATCATTTTCGAAATGCCACAAAAAAATGAATTGATACTCTCTAATCATGTACCAAATATTATTTTTATATGATACACCACATTCGAAAGTATTAGCAAATGTGAGAATCTTCACCCGGCGCATTCACCAAAAGTGCTACAAATTCATTTTTAATATCAAAATAAATAATGGCTTTATACCTTATAATTATATACAAAATATTATTTTTCTATAATGCTCCATTTGAAAGATATAAAGTATTACAGGTATGATTTCAAGAAGCTCCACCCGGCGCATCCACCAAAAGTGATGCAAATTTATTTTAAATTTATCAGCCGGACGAGAAGCTCAGAGGATACAGACACACATATAAATAATTCCAATTGTGATTGGTTGATTGAATTAGCTACCTAATCAGCTACAAAATAAGACATAATTAGTTAATTTGACTTAATTATTAAGGCCGTAATTAAGAAAAATAACGCAAGGAGTGCCAGATTAATAAACGTTTGTATTATGAAAATTGTAATAAATCCAATTAATGGATAATTCTAATTTTGATTAGTTGATTGAATTAGATACCTAATCAGCTACAAAATGAGACATAATTAGTCAATTTGACTTAATTATTAAGTCTGTAATTAAGAAAAATAACGCAAGGGGTGCTAGTTTAATAAACGTTTGTATTATAAAAATTGTAATAAATCCAATTAATGGATAATTCCAATTTTGATTAGTTGATTAAATTAGATACCTAATCAGCTACAAAATAAGACATAATTAGTTAATTTGACTTAATTATTAAGTCTGTAATTAAGAAAATTAACGCAAAGGGTGCCAGTTTCATAAACGTTTGTATTATAAAAATTGCAATAAATCCAATTAATGGATAACTTCAATTGTGATTGGTTGATTGAATTAGCTATCTAATCAGCTACAAAGTAATACATAATTAGTTAATTTGACTTAATTATTAAGTCTGTAATTAAGAAAAATAACGCAAGGGGTGCCAGTTTAATAAAAGTTTGTATTATAAAAATTGTAATAAATACAATTAATGAATAATTCCAATTGTGAGTGGTTGATTGAATTAGCTACCTAATCAGCTACAAAATAAGACATAATTAGTTAATTTGACTTAACTATTAAGTCTGTAATTAAGAAAAATAACGCAAGGGGTGCCAGTTTAATAAACGTTTGTATTATAAAAATTGTAATAAATCCATTTAATGAATCATTCAAATTTTGATTAGTTGATTGAATTAGATACCTAATTAGCTACAAAATAAGACATAATTAGTTAATTTGACTCAATTATTAAGTCTGTAATTAAGAAAATTAACTCAAGGGGTGCCAGTTTAATAAACGTTTGTAGTATAAAAATTGTAATAAATACAATTAATGGATAATTCCAATTGTGATCGGTTGGTTGAATTAGCTACCTAATCAGCTACAAAATAATACATAATTAGTTAATTTGACTCAATTATTAAGTCTGTAATTAAGAAAATTAACTCAAGGGGTGCCAGTTTAATAAACGTTTGTAGTATAAAAATTGTAATAAATACAATTAATGGATAATTCCAATTGTGATCGGTTGGTTGAATTAGCTACCTAATCAGCTACAAAATAATACATAATTAGTTAATTTGACTCAATTATTAAGTCCGTAATTAAGAAAAATAACGCAAGGGGTGCCAGTTTAATAAACGTTTGTATTATAAAAATTGTAATAAATCCAATTAATGGATAATTCTAGTTTTGATTAGTTGATTGAATTAGATACCTAATCAGCTACAAAATAAGACATAATTAGTTAATTTGACTTAATTATTAAGTCTGTAATTAAGAAAATTAACGCAAGGGGTGCCAGTTTCATAAACGTTTGTATTATAAAAATTGTAATAAATCCAATTAATGGATACCTTCAATTGTGATTGGTTGATAGAATTAGCTATCTAATCAGCTACAAAATAATACATAATTAGTTAATTTGACTTAATTATTAAGTCTGTAATTAAGAAAAATAACGCAAGGGGTGCCAGTTTAATAAACGTTTGTATTATAAAAATTGTAATAAATCCATTTAATGAATCATTCTAATTTTGATTAGTTGATTGAATTAGATACCTAATCAGCTACAAAATAAGACATAATTAGTTAATTTGACTCAATTATAAAGTCCGTAATTAAGAAAATTAACTCAAGGGGTGCCAGTTTAATAAACGTTTGTATTATAAAAATTGTAATAAATACAATTAATTGATAATTCCAATTGTGATCGGTTGGTTGAATTAGCTACCTAATCAGCTACAAAATAATACATAATTAGTTAATTTGACTCAATTATTAAGTCCGTAATTAAGAAAAATAACGCAAGGGGTGCCAGTTTAATAAACGTTTGTATTATAAAAATTGTAATAAATCCAATTAATGGATAATTCTAGTTTTGATTAGTTGATTGAATTAGATACCTAATCAGCTACAAAATAAGACATAATTAGTTAATTTGACTTAATTATTAAGGCCGTAATTAAGAAAAATAACGCAAGGAGTGCCAGATTAATAAACGTTTGTATTATAAAAATTGTAATAAATCCAATTCATGGATAATTCTAATTGTGATAAGTTGATTGAATTAGATACTTAATCAGCTACAAAATAAGACATAATTAGTTAATTTGACTCAATTATTAAGTCTGTAATTAAGAAAAATAACGAAAGGGGTGCCAGTTTAATAAACGTTTGTATTATAAAAATTGTAATAAATACAATTAATGGATAACTCTAATTTTGATTAGTTGATTGAATTAGCTACCTAATCAGCTACAAAATAAGACATAATTGGTTAATTTCACTGAATTATCAAGTCCGTAATTAAGAAAAATAACGCAAGAGGTGCCTGTTTAATAGACGTTTGTATTATAAAAATTGTAATAAATCCAATTAATGGATAATTCTAGTTTTGATTAGTTGATTGAATTAGATACCTAATCAGCTACAAAATGAGACATAATTAGTCAATTTGACTTAATTATTAAGTCCGTAATTAAGAAAAATAACGCAAGGGGTGCTAGTTTAATAAACGTTTGTATTATAAAA
Organism: Lordithon lunulatus; assembly: GCA_963942505.1. Classification (NCBI taxonomy): domain Eukaryota; kingdom Metazoa; phylum Arthropoda; class Insecta; order Coleoptera; family Staphylinidae; genus Lordithon; species Lordithon lunulatus. The sequence continues at coordinate 37,865,137 of OZ012675.1, read as the reverse complement.
ATTGTAATAAATACAATTAATGAATAATTCCAATTGCGATTGGTTGATTGAATTAGCTATCTAATCAGCTACTAAATAAGATATAATTAGTTAATTTGGCTTAATTATTAAGTCTGTAATTAAGAAAATTAACGCAAGGGGTGCCAGTTTCATAAACGTTTGTATTATAAAAATTGTAATAAATCCAATATATAAATATATATATATATATATATATATATATATATATATATATATATATATATATATATATATATATTGGTGTAATCATCCGGTGTTTACCTTCACTTCACATAAAACCTCTGAAACACTGTTTACGGCGAAATTTCAACAACGGGGTAACATTGTAATGTCTTGCTCCCCAATGCTCAGTATGAGATGGAAGTTCAGAGGAACTCGGTATTTACCCTAAATTAAAGAAAAAATCTTTTCAAAACTGATTGGTGGCCGGCTCCAACGGGGTTTCATCCTTGCTCTCCGATGCTACTAAAGTACAAAATGGACAGCGTTTCTAACCAATTGAGATGAATGGATAGTTCTATAAAGTTTTTATTTTAAATTTTAGATACATGCAGTCACGAGGCAACTCGAAACGCCATACAATGGCCAACCCCGAAGACGTGCACTCGTTGCAGAGCACAAGCGGCACCGTAGGGCGCACCAGAAGGACTGGCCTACTGACGGTGATGGAACGGCCACCCGGTAAGCCCTTTTAAAAAACAACTTTTAAAAAACTGCACGCTTTTTAAAACTTTTTGATTTTGTTACGTGTGTTGTCTGTTTTATTTAATTTCTTTTCTTTTTTTTCCGATTTTGTTTTATACCCGTTGTTGCATGATTGATGTAGTGATTTCCCCCGAGCTTGTAATGGAGGTAGAGGCGCGTATGAAGCGCACTATAGGGAACTATAAGCCCAACATGTTGCCGCCCCCGCGAAAACACTCGCGACATGCGGCCAAACCGCACCTCCCGACTGTACAAGAATGCAACACCGGTGAGTAATAGTTTTTATTGCACGCAGATTTTTATTTTAGCTACCACTGTTGTTTTTTTTTTATTGCAACATTTTTTATTGTTCTTCAACATATCGTCACTGCGAAAACCACGAATGTGCAAAATTTTATGTGCAATTTTCGATAGTCTATAGTGTATTGCACATAACACATTTTTACTGCAACATTTTTTATGGTTCTTCAACTCTAATGCAAAAACCACGAATGTGCAAAATTTTATATGCAATTTTCGATAGTCTATCGAACATTGCACATTGGTTGAGTAGATTATAATTCTCAAACAACGAATGTGATAATTACGGTCTTATTTCACTAATGTCACCAATTGAAAAATGCTACCACAAAATTCTCTATTCAAAAATAAGAAGTCAAATTTTCAAATTCAAAGATTTCAACGAAAATCACGTTTGCACATTCGTGGTTTTAGCATTGGCGTGACGATATTATATAATATGATTGAAAAAAATTCAATTTTGATTATAAAATGGTAATAATTTGATTACTAATAAGCGAGAGTTTGGTTGATTTTTGGTTATGAGAATCAAAATTATATCATTTTTTCCAAGTCAATTACATTACATTTGCTGTGATTTGATATTTTCAAACAGTAATAACTTTTAATTGATAATAAGAACCATAGGTACAGGGTTTATGAGGACCTAGCTAATATATGTTACAACTAATTCAGAGAGTTTGGTTGATTTTTGCTTATGAGAATCAATATTATATCACTTTTGTCAAGTCAAATACATTAAATTTGCTGAATTTGATATGTTCAAACAGTAATAACTTTTTATTGATAATAAGCAGCATAATTACAATTTTATGAGGATCTAGTTAATATAAGTTACAACTAATTCAGAGAGTTTGGTTGATTTTTGTTTATGAGAATCAAAATTATATCACTTTTTCCAAGTCAAATACATTAGATTGGCTGAATTTGATATGTTCAAACAGTAATAACTTTTGATTGATAATAAGCAGTACAGTTACAACTTTATGAGGACCTAGCTAATGTATGTTACAACTAATTCAGAGAGTTTGGTTGATTTTTGGTTATGAGAATCAAAATTATATCACTTCTTCCAAGTCAAATACATTACATTTGCTGAATTTGATATGTCCAAACAGTAATAACTTTTTATTGATAATAAGCAGCATAGTTACAACTTCATGAGGACCTAGTTAATATATGTTACAACTAATTCAGAGAGTTTGGTTGATTTTTGGTTATGAGAATCAAAATTATATCACTTTTTCCAAGTCAAATACATTACATTTGCTGAAATTAATATGTTCAAACAGTAATAACTTTTTATTGATAATAAGCAGCATAGTTGCAACTTTAGGAGGACCTAACTAATGTATGTTACAACTAATGCAGAGAGTTTGGTTGATTTGTGTGTATGAGAATTAAGATTATATCACTTTTTTCAAGTCAAATACATTAAATTTGCTGAATTTGACATGTTCAAACAGTAATAACTTTTTATTGATAATAAGCAGCATAGTTACAACTTTATATGGACCTAGCTAATGTATGTTACAACTAATTCAGAGAGTTTGGTTGATTTTTGGTTATGAGAATCAAAATTATATCACTTTTTCCAAGTCAAATACATTACATTTTCTGAATTTGATATGTTCAAACAGTAATAACTTTTTATTGATAATAAGCAGCATAGCTACAACTTTATGAGGACCTAGCTAATGTATGTTACAACTAATTCAGAGAGTTTGGTTGATTTTTGGTTATGAGAATCAAAATTATATCACTTTTTTCAAGTCAAATACATTACATTTGCTGAAATTAATATGTTCAAACAGTAATAACTTTTTATTGATAATAAGCAGCATAGTTACAACTTTATGACGACCTCGTTAATATATGTTACAACTAATTCAGAGAGTTTGGTTGATTTTTGGTTATGAGAATCAAAATTATATCACTTTTTTCAAGTCAAATACATTACATTTGCTGAAATTAATATGTTCAAACAGTAATAACTTTTTATTGATAATAAGCAGCATAGTTACAACTTTATGACGACCTCGTTAATATATGTTACAACTAATTCAGAGAGTTTGGTTGATTTTTGGTTATGAGAATCAAAATTATATCACGTTTTCCAAGTCAAATACATTACATTAGCTGAATTTGATATGTTCAAACCGTAATAACTTTTTATTGATAATAAGCAGCATAGTTACAACTTTATGAGGACTTTAATCAATGTATGTTACAACTAATTCAAAGAGTTTGATTGATTTTTGGTTATAAAAATCAAAATTATATCACTTTTTCCAAGTCAAATACATTACAATTGCAGAATTTGATATGTTCAAACTGTAATAACTGTTTATTGATAATAAGCAGCATACTTACAACTTTATGAGGACCTAGTTAATGTATGTAACAACTAATTCTTTTGGTTGCTAATAAGCAACTAATTCAGAGATCTTGGTAGATTTCTAGTCAAAAAATCAATTAAATTTATATAAATTAAATAAAATAACTATTAAATTCAGGACGTGAACCGAAATCGATGGAGCGTTTTAGTCCGGTGCGAAGGGGCAGCGAGGGCTCCGCGAGCAGTTCACGTACTTTGAGCCCTTCAACCCCCCAGCAAGAGTGTCAACGGTTGCAAAGAGGCCTAGCGACGCGGTCTAGTCCACCGCGTTCAATCCCAGGTTTGATTGTGGTCACAATTGAATGGATTTTGTGTAATTGTGATAATTTAAGGTTCACCAATTCACCAAATAGATCAAAGACTGATTGCGGATAGCAATTCGCCCATACATCAGATTTATACAAGTGTAGGTGATTCTGCACGAGAGACGCAGTTGGGGGATGGATTCAGTTCACAATCACTCGCACAGCCGGGTTATTGGTAATAGGGTGATTACGATTTTACGACTGGTATGATTGTGGTAATGTTTTTTAGTTTCGAGCCGAGGAGTTACAGTAATAGTCCGATGCATTCACCGTATGGTACTAATAGTAGCTCTCCAATACACCACCAAGCTATTTACGGTCAATTAGGGCTTTACTCAGGCACTACATCCCCTATTTTGAATAACCTTATTAGTCCTGGAAATTCGCCTGTATATCACCCACCGAGTAGCATATCATCCATTACACAAGGTGCGTACGGGTTAAATCTTAATGAATTTCGAATCTAAGTTAAATTTTTAGGTATTAGTGGTTTAAATACAACAGGCTCCATCACTCAGGGAACCCCCTCAAGCACACACCAGTTGGAAACCCGTTTGCAGGACGACGTTAAAATGGACACAAACCAGATCACAAATAGTTATTTAACTAATCAGGTTAGTTGGATTTCGATTAATTTATTGGGATTTCCCATTTTAAACCGTTTTAAGGCATGAAACCAACTATTTCCATGCCTTAAAACGGTTCAAAATGGGAAATGATTGAAGAATATTCTTCAATCAACGATTACTACCAATTGTCCTTTATAAAACCTTTCGGTTACAGTCCAACTATTTACATCAAAACCACCACGTACACCACATGCTGAACATCCACAACCACCGCAGCCTAACAAACTCCCCCATCTCAAACCCCGGTAGTCCAGGGCTTGATATGATCCAAGAAGAACTACCCCACATGCAGACACTACAAAAACAAGAGGCCCTACCAGTGTGCCACCCACAAATATCCGTAACGGACGTACAAGGTAATTTTCAATTAATATAAATCAACCATTAGTAACACTTAACATACAGGTAGCGAGGTTACTTTGGTAGCTGGTTCAGACACATCAGAAGACTCAATGGATAGCCTCGAGAACCAAAAAGTTTCCAAAATGCTTCCCTCGTTCGTAATATCAAAGCCGCTCGATAACCAACCCTCGATAACGCGCGGCATCGGCCGTAAAAGCTCCACGGAGAACACTGAAATTGTTGAAACCACCAACGACGAACTGTACGTGCGTCGTAACTCCGATAAGTCCTCGTGCTATTCCGATGATAGTTTATCGAATGATAGTTTGAGTATTGGCAACCAAAGCCCCGGGTCTAGTAGCAACACCCAAAGCAGCCACTCGGAGATCAGAAACCGGCCGATGGACATGGAGAAAATCCGACAGGAAATCGCGAATGCGGGCACGCGTAACTTCAGGATGTTCCAGGATTTTGAGGCGAGTTCAGCGGAGGAGAAAAACGTTGTAAGTGATTTCGAGTTTGAGTTGTCGGAGGGGTGCTCTAAGCTAGAAAGCACTGATATTTTGGATATGGTTAAGCGGACGATTAGCAATCAACTGAGTGCGAAGACGTGCGACAGTTTGCCGGATAAAATTAGCCTGCAGTTTGAGGGCGGCGTGCAGATCGAGTTGAAAATTGTCGATAAACAAAAGGACGCGAAGGGGTTGAAAATGCGCCGCATTTCCGGGGATTATCTGGTGTACCACCAGCTCTGTCAGCAGTTAATTTCCTGCATGACCGTCTCGTAGCGCGCCCAAAACGTGTGATAGTTGTACAAACAATTCAGGCGCGAGATTTATGTTTTATTTTTTAGCAATGTGATAATACGATAAATATTTTTTTATCCTGTTTTAAGTTGAAAAATATGTGATTTCATTTCTTGTGCAATTTTTTGTTTTTTTTTTAATGTTTGGGCGACACACTTTGAACACTAGCAAACACACACAATATTTTTGTTTTTTTTTAGACTTAGTTTTAAGGTATAATATTGTAAATAATGGTAAAATTCCTCTTTACTAATACATTCCGAAATGTTACTAGTTTTTATCTCAACCGACATTATAGGTATAATAAGAATAATTACGACTGAACAATTTACAAAAACTAATAAATACTCTTCTTAATTGAGAGTGGGGCGGCAGGCCTTGTTGAAAAATTTTCTCGCACCGCTTTCTATAAAAAAAAAAACATACTATTTGCGGGGAATTCGCAAATCATAAGTTTAAAAAAATGTATATAATGGTTTATGTGTACATAATCTTCAAAGACTCTACCGCACAATGTATATAGGTATATTGAGAGAAACATATTACTTGAGCTGTAATTTTTATTGTATTGTATTTGCATTGGAAACTATTTCTCGTTTTATTTTTTATTAGATGATAACATTTATTTTTTATGGACTGTATATTTTGAACTCTTCGTTTGCGTTCAGCAGGTGCGATGCAAAATGATACAATAAAATATTTCTTATTAAATTGTGTATGCCCTATAATTGCGATGTAGGTAACATCGCTTTCCTTGTATGCTACTGGAATTCTTTGGCATGGTTTTCACGTAGTTTTTTGTGTGTGTAAATCACAGGGTAAGTCCTACGTTACCAACTGGATGAACGGCTTAAAATGATGAAGCACCGTGGAGCTCTTTCGTTTAACAACTAGTCGCCCCGTGGAGTACTGTATCGCTCTAGTTTTGCGATCGTGCACCTTATATCGTAATATAAGGGACGAGGTAAAATTGTGCGCATCGGTAGCGACAAATAGAACAAAGCCCGGAGCAGCAGACAGTGATAAACGAAAACAGCTGAACGTCTAAATTGAGTATACAAAATTTCTTATCGATCGCAAGTATACAAAAATTCGGTCAAAAAATTCATTTACGTTTTTTCTTGAAATCCGGCAATTTTTCATTTTGCGTTATATTTAGCATATGTATTACAACTAACTAGGAAACCCTATTTTTCTGTCGTTTGAGGTTACTACTTTTTCAGCAATGGCTGAAATAAGGGTCTTGGTTTTCATGCCATATCTAATAAAATACATTAACTATATAATGATTTATATTATTTTCTGAAAATATACTAAACAGTCTTTCCAAAAATGTCTAGCACTTGTTTCTATCTGGTATGAACTAAAAGTTACAGTGTATTAAAAAATCCTGAAAATATTGATTTTTGCGGAAATTTTTCAATTTGCTTTATATTTAGCATATGTATTACAACTGACTAGGAAACCCTATTTTTGAAAGTTTCAGTCGTTTTAGGTTACTTCTTTTTCAGCAATGGCAAACACCTTCTGAAATAATGCTCTTAGTTTTTAAGCCATATCTAAACAAATACGTTAATTATGTAATGATTTAGATTATTTTCTGAAGATATACAAAACAGGCTTTCCAAAAACGCCTAGCACTTATTTCTATCTGGTATGAACTAAAAGTTACAGCCTATTGAAAAATCCTGAAAATATTGTTATTTTGTCGAAATTTTCAGTTTTTTCAATCGATTTCAAATTTTATATGCGTATTCTGTCTATTCAAGTGTAATATAACGTAATATAATTTGAAAAATTCAGTAAAAAAATTCAAGCAGTTTTTGTTTTAATGCTGAAATACAGAAATTGATATCTCGTCTTTTATTATATATATATTATTTTTATTATACTTATATTAGTAGTATATTTATTGAGATATTGCAATAAATATACTACTAATATAAGTATTTTTCATTATTATCTGAAAATATACTAATCCGGCTATACAAATCTGTATAACATATAGTTTCTTTTTCATGAAAAACTAGTTTTATAGCCGACTGAAAAATAGCGAAAATTAGTTTTCAAGTGAATAATTCGTCAATATCTCAAAAAATAGTGACTGAAAATGACTGAAAATCATCTCGCATGTTCATAATAACGTCTAAATTGAGTATACACAATTTCATATCGATCGCAACTAAACAAAAATTCTGTCGAAAAATTCATTTTACATGTTTTGTTGAAATCTTGCAATTTTTCGTTTTGCATTATATTTAGCATATGTATTACAACTAACTAGAAAAGTCGATTTTTGAAAGTTTCAGTCGTTTTAGTTTACTACTTTTTCAGCAATGGCTGAAAACCTTCTGAAATAATGCTCTTAGTTTTTAAGCCATATCTAAAAAAATACATGAATTATGTAATGATTTATAATATTTTCTGAAAATATACAAAACAGGCTTTCCAAAAACGCATAGCGCTTGTTTCTATCTGGTATGAACTAAAAGTTACAGCCTATTGAAAAATCCTGAAAATATTGTTATTTTGTCGAAATTTCCAGTTTTTTTCAATCGACTTCAAATTTTATATGCGTATTCTATGTATTCAACAGAATGTAATTTGAAAATTTCAGTAAGAAATTTCAAGCAGTTTTTTTTTTATCGCTGAAATACTTCAGAAATTGAGGTCTCGTCTTTCATACAATATCTCAATAAATATACTACTAATATAAGTATATTTCATTATTATCCCGAAATAGACTATTCAGTCTATACAAATCTGTATAACATATAGTTTTTTTCTCATGAAAAACTAGTTTTATAGCCGACTGAAAAATAGTGCGTGAAAATTAGTTTACAGGTGAATTCATTAGTAAATATCTCAAAAAAATAGTAACTGAAAATGACTGAAAATCTTCTCTCATGTTCATAATAACATCTAAATAGAGTATGCAAAATTTCATATCGATCGCAAGTAAACAAAAATTCTTTCGAAAAATACATTTTACGTTTTTTTTATTGAAATCCGGTAATTTTTGGATTTGATTTATAGTTAGCATTTGTATTACAACTGACTGAGAAGCCCCATTTTTGAAAGTTTCAGTCGTTTGGGGTTACTACTTTTTCAGCAATGGTTGAAAACCTTCTGAAATAATGGTCTTGGCTTTCATGCCACATCTGAAAAAATACATTAATTATGTAATGATTTATATTATGTTCCGTAAATATACAGAACAGGCTTTTCAAAAACGCCTAGCACTTGTTTCTATCTGGTATAAAATAAAAGTTACAAGCCATTGAAAAATCCTGAAAATATAGATTTTTTGCTGAAATTTTCAGTTTTTTCAATACACTTCAAATTTTATATGCAGATTCTACGTATTCAAGTTAATGTTATTTGAAAATTTCAGTAAAAATTTTCAAGCAGTTTTTGTTTTATCGCTGAAATACTTCAGAAATTGAGACCTCGTCTTTCATTCATTAACTCAATAAATATATTACTAATATAAGTATTTTTCATTATTATCTTAAAATAGACTAATCAGGCTATACAAATCTGTGTAACATATAGTATTTTTCTCATGAAAAACTAGTTTTATAGCCGACTGAAAAATAGCGAAAATTAGTTTTCTGGTGAAAAAAATCAATATCTCAAAAACTAGTAACTGAAATTGAGTGAAAATTTTCTCCCATGTTCATAATAACGCCTAAATTGAGTATGCAAAATTTCATATCGATCGCAATTAAACAAAAATTCGGTCGAAAAATAAATTTTTCGTTTTTTTTGTCGAAATGCGTCAATTTTTCGATTTGCTTTATATTTAGCATATGTATTACAACTGACTAGGAAACCCTATTTTTGAAAGTTTCAGTAGTTTTAGGTTACTACTTTTTCAGCAATGGGTGAAAACCTTCTGAAATAATGGTCTTGGTTTTCAAGCCATATCTAAAAAAATACATTAATTACGTAATGATTTATATTATTTTCTGAAAATATACTAAACAGGCTTTCCAAAAATGCCTAGCACTTATTTATATCTAGTATGAACTAAAAGTTACAGTCAGTCGTTTGAGGGTTACTACTATTTCAGCAATGGTTGAAAACCTTCTGAAATAACGGTCTTTCATGCCATATCTAAAAAAATACATTAATTATGTAATGATTTATATTATTTTCTGAAAATATACAAAACATGCTTTCCAAAAACGACTAGCACTTGTTTCTATCTGGTATAATCTAAAAGTTACAGCCCATTGAAAAATCCTGGAAATATTGATTTTTTGCTGAAATTTTCAGTTTTTTTAATTGACTTCAAATTTTGTATGCGTATTCTGTCTATTCAAGTGTAATATAATGTAATATAATTTAAAAATTTCAGTAAAATGTTTCAAGCAGTTTTTGTTATATTGCTGAAATACTTTAGAAATTGATGTCTCGTCTTTTATTCAATATCTCAATAAATATACTACTAATAAAGTATTTTTTATTATTATCTCAAAATAGACTAATCAGGCTATACAAATATGTATAACATATAGTGTTTTTCTCATGAAAAACTAATTTAACAGCCGACTGAAAAATAGCGAATATTAGTTTCCAGGTGAAATCATTCTTCAATATGTCAAACAATAGTGACTGAAAATGACTGAAAATCATCTCCCATGTTCATAATAACGTCTAAATTAAGTATGCCAAATTTCATATCGATCGCAAGTAAACCAAAATTCGGTCAAAAAATTCATTTACGTTTTTTGTCGAAATCCGTCAATTTTTCGATTTGCTTTATATTTAGCACATGTATTATAACTAACTAGAAAAGTCTATTTTTGAAAGTTTTAGTCGTTTGAGGTTACTATTTTTTCAGCAATGGCTGAAAACCTTCTGAAATAATGGTCTTGGTTTTCATGCCATATCTAAAAAAATACATTCACTATGTAATGATTTATATTATTTTCTGAAAATATACAAAACAGGCTCTCCAAAATCGCCTAGCACATGTTTCTATCTGGTATGAACTAAAAGTTACAGCGTATTAAAAAATCCTGAAAATATTGAGTTTTGCTAAAATTTTTCAATTTGCTTTATATTTAGCGTATGTATTACAACTGACTAGGAAACCCTATTTTTGAAAGTTTCAGTCGTTTGAGATTACTACATTTTCAGCAATGGCTGAAACCCTTCTGAAATATTGGTCTTGGTTTTTATGCCATATCTAAAAAAATACATTAATTATATAATGATTTATATCATTTTCTGAAAATATACTAAACAGGCTTTCCAAAAACGCCTAGCACTTGTTTCTATCTGGTATGAACTAAAAGTTACAGTCTATTGAAAAATTCTGAAAATATTGATTTTTGCCGAAATTCACAGTTTCTTCAATCGACTTTAAATTTTATATGCGGATTTTATTCAATACATAAAAAAACCTGAAAATATTGATTTTTGGGCAAATTTTCAGTTTTTTCAACTGACTTCAAATTTTATATATTATTATTATTATTATTATTTTGTGGATATGGTACAACTTACTCATTGTTTTCACTGATAATAATAATAATTAATCGTTAATTGGCCCGAAATAGAAACATGTATAATCTTGTCTATGCATATAGACGGGGTATGATTGCTCACATAGACGTTGGCGAAATATATAAATTGTATCATATTGTATAATTGTACAAGTAAGGTAAATAAATTTATTATTATTAATATTATTATTTTGTGGATATGGTATAACTTACTCCTTCTTTCCACTGATAATAATAATAATTAATCGTTAATTGGTTAATTGTGTAAGTAACGTAAATAAATCTATTGTTATTATTATTATTTTAATTCATTTTCATATGCTTTATTATCTAACTGTTATTATTCGTTAAAAGCTTATTCAAAATCAATTATAGCCGCAGCGTTTTAAATAAATAATCTCACTAGTTAAAGCTTAAAGTAATAGTCACATAATAAATAAAACAAAAAACGTATGATAGGACGAACCATCCTCGAATACCGAGGTGAAAACAGAAGTAGGAAACAACAAGAAGGAATAAATAATATACAATAAAATATTCTATGTATACAATTCAATGTGCAGGCGTGTTACAATTCAACGCCATCTTTACGCGCGCCCCACCAGTATATAATCCTCTATTGCTCTATTGGTTCTATTTTTCAAAACATAACCTACGAAAATATTTGATGTAAATTATCAGAAAATGTCTACGAAACGTAAAGTTGACGCCCTTTTAGAAGCGGAAAGCAACCAAAACAAACGTGTCAAGTTTAACGAGAATGTAAAGAAACACACGCTGGATTCGGACGAGGAGGAGGACAACGAGGAGCTGTATAATGTCCTGGATGACAATGACATTGAAGGTAAATAAATAATTGTATTTTTTTAAATTGTGTGTCATATAAATTGCAGGTGCACTATTTATAATATGATTATCAATATAATTATGGTAATAATAGTATTATTAAAAAAATTAAAAAAGCCCAAAAGTTGAAAATGTTATACAAAATTAAATAGGTCATGTATTTCGGAAAGTCGTGTGGTGCCCACACCAGATGTTCATGTTTTAAAGATGATTTTGTACTCTTTAAGATAGCATTGAAATTTTTTTTTCAAATTTTAGTGTCACGGGTTAGTTTTGCCAAAGTTTTGATTTTTTTCACTTAACGACATATCTATGGAACATTTTTAAGTTTTTTATATACCAAATTAAAGATAATTTTACACTCTTTAAGATAGCATTGAAAAAAATTAGTTATATTTCAAATTTTAGAGTAGAATCCTCACGAGTTGGTTTTGCCGATGTTTTGATTTTATCACTTACCGACATATCTATGGAACATTTTTTAGTTTTTTATATACCAAATTAAAGATAATTTTGCACTCTTTAAGATAGCATTGAAAAAAATTAGTTATATTTCAAATTTAAGTGTAGAATCGTCACGAGTTGGCTTAAATTTTTTTTTTAAATCAAAATGAAAACCAAAGTAGATTAATTTTGATATCCAAAACTGTATAGCAGGGATGGCCAAACTTTTGATCACTTTGAGCGACCTGTTTATTAAAATTATAGGCGGCGGTCTACAAACAGATCATAAGAAAAGTAGAAAATTAAAGCCAAAAATAAGTTTAAATTTAAAATAAACATATATAATACTGATACATATTCAATCTCAAGTTATTTTAATAAGAGAAAATAATTTTTTCTCACAAACTAGCTAGTTAATATATATGTGTACATTTTAGACTGGCAGGCAGGTGATTAGGTCGACAGATCAACGATTTGGCCATCCTTGGCATAGCTCATTGTTTTATCTCTTCACTAAGTGAGATTCCCGTCGTCCTACGGGGTATGATGAATAAACTAGGCGCTTTTGTTTAGCATGGTTTATCATTGCTAGTCGCCCCCGTGGCGTGCAGTATCGCTTAGGTATTGCGGTCGTGCGCCGCCGGTTGTAAGGGCCGAGGTAGAATTATGCACATCGGAAGCGGCAAATAGAACAAGAAACAATAAGCCCCTACACTAGCCCAGAGTGATAAACTATAGCACTACTATCTCGGCAACTGCTCTGAACCCATGTCACTATTTGTATACTTTTTCTCTCAAAATATTACTGAATGTAACATTGTACGCTCTGTTGCTTCTTCTTCCAACTATGCAGTTACAACTTATTACAAATGTAATAAGATAACAATAAACGCAACTATCCTACTATCGCGTTGCTTTTGGCCCAATTGGACGAACAAAACTGTCTTTTGTGCATGTGGTAACAAAAATATTTGTTACCACATGCAGAAAAGTCATCAATGACAAGTCAGTCGGCTACAAAACATTGTTTTCGTCTAGTCTAGGTGAAATGCCCGCCGTTCGACGAGGATTGTTTTTAATTAGAAAATTAGACGAATCCTTATTTTTGTTTCTTTTCGTTCCTCTTTCTTCACCCTAAGAATCTTGAAAGTAGTTCCATCTGAAGGCTGCTCGCATTGAGGGATGTAGTATGTTTTTTTTTCATCTAACCTGTTTTACTCCATATGTTGTTGAGTATAAGGAATTTAATTTTTAGTTTGTAGTTAGTGAAGGCGATGTGATTAAGATATGTAATTTTGATTATTCGAAACCGGGACCCCTACTTTTGAACTGACACCACTAATAGTACAAAAATAAGCAGTGCACTTCCATTCCATCCAACTATGTACAAGGTTATGTATCCAAATATCATAATTCTACAATCAGAATGCAACCAAATTTCCATATATAATAGTTATAGACATCTTTAAGTCTAAAACTATTATATATGGATATTTAGTTGCATTCTGATTGATTGTAGAATTAGGATATTTCGATAACTAACCTTACATATATACATAGTTCTCTCCAATATTGTTCATCTGCACCTTACCAATGAATGCACACATTCACAATACTTAAAATAACTGTTGTAAATGCCTCAAATCTCATACATCCTCAAAATAGTGGTCATAAAAAGGCGTAATAAAATAACAAGAACTAACCTTAAACTTTTTAATCCTCCTCGCTGCCGTTCTTGATTAATTCACCTAACAAAACCACTCACTAACACTCACGATTCTTAATCACGCAATAATTTTGATTATAATAATGATAACAGAAGTATATTTCCTTGCAACACACGCGAACGAAGCCACATCTATAACTTGACTGCTGATTCATGTGCGCACTACAGTCGTGCGCTGCCCGAAAAAAACTTCCTCAACTAATCTAAGTCACTTTACAATAATTTCAATACTACTACATGTTTCTAAATTATTTTTATTATAGCGCCCGATTTAATAACATTCCAGTTGCCAAATTTGACAAAAATCGGCACAAAGTAATTAAATATAAAAGAGCACCCAGCTCAGTGGCCGAGTGGTTAGAGGCGTCGTCCGTCTCGTACTGAGCATTGGGGAGCCCGAGTTCGATCCTCAGCGGGGAACGAATTTGCGCGAATCACCTTTCACAGTTTTTCAGAGGTTTTCTGTGAAGTTAAGGTAAATACCGGGTGATTAAACTCCTCTGAGCTTCTCCCTTGACCGGCGGAAAAGCCTCACGGCTAATAGCCCTATAAAGATAGAAGTTTTTTATAAAAGAGCGGGAACATTGTGTACGAGTGAGAGGCAGCGTGTGATTCACCACGGGCCGGCATGGCTACACACAGAAAAAAACATAGAGATAAATCCGGATTTAAATATTATATAGAGAAAAATCAATTTTCAAACCACATTACAATCGCCTTGTTACTTTTATAGTTACAATTAAATGAAGTTAGATTAGCGCTTTAAGGAATAATAATCACGTAGTCGCATGGAAAATCACATGTAACTTTTTTATGTATGTACGAATTTCAAACAACTAAAGTTTTTCTTAAATAGAATTAAATCGGGAATATAGATTTGTAAAAAGAACCTTAAAAATATTTCTAGTTTTATAGTTACAGCTATCTAAATTCAACTCGACTTGTGTAGGTAGAAAAACATATGGAATATTTTGTTGTGCAAAAGAAAAAAAATAGTGAAAACTAGCGGTTTTCTAAAGAAAATTTAAAGCTGAATTTGAATTTTGAATCCGCATTACAATCGGGTTGTTACTTTTATAGTTACAACCGTTTGAAGTTAGATTAGTGGTTTACGGAATAATAATCAAGTAGTAGCATGGAAAACCACATGTAACTTCTGTATGTATGCACCCATTTGAAACAACTAAAGTTTTTCTTAAATAGAATTAAATCGGGAATATAAATTTGTAAAAAGATCCTTAAAACTATTTCTAGTTTTATACTTACAGCTATCAATATTCAACTCGACTTGTGTAGGTAGAAAAACATATGGAATATTTTTTGTGCAAAAGAAAAACATAGGCAAAACTAGCGGTTTTCGGAAGAAAATTTAATGCTGAATTTGAATTTTGAAACCGCATTACAATCGGGTTGTTACTTTCATAGTTACAACCGTTTGAAGTTAGATTTAGTGGTTTACGGAATAATAATCAAGTCGTCGCATGGAAAACCACATGTAATTTCTTTATGTATGTACCAATTTGAAACAACTAAAGTTTTTCTTAAATAGGGTTAAATCGGGAATATAAATTTGTAAAAAGACCCTTAAAAACATTTCTAGTTTTATAGTTACAGCTATTTAAATTCAACTCGACTTGTGTAGGTAGAAAAACATATGGAATATTTTTTTGTGCAAAAGAAAAAAATAGTCAAAACTAGCGGTTTTCGGAAGAAAATTTAATGCTGAATTTGAATTTTGAAACCGCATTACAATCGGGTTGTTACTTTTATAGTTACACCCGTTTGAAGTTACATTAGTGGTTTACGGAATAATAATCAAATAGTCGCGTGGAAAATCACATGCAACTTCTTTATGTATGTACCAATTTGAAACAACTAAAGTTTTTCTTAAATAGAACTAAATCAGGAATATAAATTTGTAAAAAGACTCTTAAAAATATTTCTAGTTTTATAGTTACAGCTATCTAAAGTCAACTCGACTTGTGTAGGTAGAAAAACATATGGAATATTTGTTTGAGCAAAATAAAATAATAGTGAAAACTAGCGGTTTTCGGAAGAAAATTTAATACTGAATTTGAATTTTGAAACTGCATTACAATCGGGTTGTTACTTTTATAGTTACAACCGTTTGAAGTTAGATTAGTGGTTTACGGAATAATAATCAAGTCGTCGCATGGAAAACCACATGTAACTTCTTTATGTATGTACCAATTTGAAACAGCTAAAGTTTTTCATAAATAGAATTAAATCGGGAATATAAATTTGTAAAAAGACCCTTCAAAATATTTCTAGTTTTATAGTTACAGCTATCTAAAGTCAACTCGACTTGTGTAGGTAGAAAAACATATGGAATATTTTTGTGTGCAAAAGAAAAACATAGGCAAAACTAGCGATTTTCGGAAGAATTTAATGCTGAATTTGAATTTTGAAACCGCATTGCAATCGGGTTGTTACTTTTATAGTTACAACCGTTTGAAGTTAGATTAGTGGTTTACGGAATAATAATCAAGTCGTCGCATGAAAAACCACATGTAACTTCTTTATGTATGTACCAGTTTCTAACAACTAAAGTTTTTCTTAAATAGAATTAAATCGGGAATATAAATTTGTAAAAAGAACCTAAAAAATATTTCTAGTTTTATACTTACAGCTATCTAAATTCAACTCGACTTGTGTAGGTAGAAAAACATATGGAATATTTTTTTGTGCAAAAGAAAAAAATAATGAAAACAATCGGTTTGCGGAAGAAAATTTAATACTGAATTTGAATTTTGAATCCGCATTACAATCGGGTTGTTACTTTTATAGTTACAACCGTTTGAAGTTAGATTAGTGGTTTACGGAATAATAATCAAGTCCTCGCATGGAAAACCTCATGTAACTTCTTTATGCATGTACCAATTTGAAACTACTAAAGTTTTTCTTAAATAGAATTAAATAGGGAATGTAAATTTGCAAAAAGATCCTTAAAAATATTTTTTAGTTTTATAGTTACAGCTGTCTAAAGTCAACTCGACTTGTATAGGTAGAAAAACATATGGAATATTTTTTTGTGCAAAAGAAAAAAATAGTGAAAACTAGCGGTTTTCTAAAGAAAATTGAATGCTGAATTTGAATTTTGAAACCGCATTGCAATCGGGTTGTTACTTTTATAGTTACAACCGTTTGAAGTTAGTTTATTGGTTTGCGGAATAATAGTCAAGTCCTCGCATGGAAAATCACATGTAACTTCTTTATGTATGTACCAGTTTGTAACAACTAAAGTTTTTCTTAAATAGAATTAAATCGGGAATATAAATTTGTAAAAAGATCCTTAAAAATATTTCTAGTTTTATACTTACAGCTATCTATATTCAACTCGACTTGTGTAGGTAGAAAAACATATGGAATATTTTTTTGTGCAAAATAAAAACATAGGCAAAACTAGCGGTTTTCGGAAGAAAATTTAATGCTGAATTTGAATTTTGAAACCGCATTACAATCGGATTGTTACTTTTATAGTTACAACCGTTTGAAGTTAGATTTAGTGGTTTACGGAATAATAATCAAGTCGTCGCATAGAAAACCACATGTAATTTCTTTATGTATGTACCAATTTGAAGCAACAAAAGTTTTTCTTAAATAGGGTTAAATCGGGAATATAAATTTGTAAAAAGACCCTTAAAAATATTTCTAGTTTTATAGTTACAGCTATTTAAATTCAACTCGACTTGTGTAGGTAGAAAAACATATGGAATATTTTTTTGTGCAAAAGAAAAAAATAGTCAAAACTAGCGGTTTTCGGAAGAAAATTTAATGCTGAATTTGAATTTTTAAACCGCATTACAATCGGGTTGTTACTTTTATAGTTACACCCGTTTGAAGTTACATTAGCGGTTTACGGAATAATGTTCAAATAGTCGCGTGGAAAATCACATGCAACTTCTTTATGAATGTACCAATTTGAAACAACTAAAGTTTTTCTTAAATAGAACTAAATCAGGAATATAAATTTGTAAAAAGACTCTTAAAAATATTTCTAATTTTATAGTTACAGCTATTCAAATTCAACTCGACTTGTGTAGGTAGAAAAACATATGGAATATTTGTTTGTGCAAAATAAAAAAATAGTGAAAACTAGCGGTTTTCGGAAGAAAATTTAATACTGAATTTGAATTTTGAAACTGCATTACAATCGGGTTGTTACTATTATAGTTACAACCGTTTGAAGTTAGATTAGTGGTTTACGGAATAATAATCAAGTAGTCGCATGGAAAATCACATGTAATTTCTTTATGTACTTACCAATTTGAAACAGCTAAAGTTTTTCTTAAATAGAATTAAATAGGGAATATAAATTTGTAAAAAGACCCTTAAAATTATTTCTAGTTTTATAGTTACAGCTATCTAAAGTCAACTCGACTTGTGTAGGTAGAAAAACATATGGAATATTTTCTTGTGCAAAAGAAAAACATAGGCAAAACTAGCGATTTTTAGAAGAAAATTTAATGCTGAATTTGAATTTTGAAACCGCATTACAATCGGGTTGTTACTTTTATAGTTACAACCGTTTGAAATTAGATTAGTGGTTTATGGAATAATAATCAAGTAGTCGCATGGAAAACCTCATGTAACTTCTTTATGTATGGTACCAATTTGAAACAACTAAAATTTTTCTTAAATAGAATTAAATCGGGAATATAAATTTGTAAAATGACCCTTAAAATATTTCTAGTTTTATAGTTACAGCTATCTAAAGTCAACCCGACTTGTGTAGGTAGAAAAACATGTAATATTTTTGTGTGCAAAACAAAAAATATAATGGTGAATTTGAGTTTTCAACCCATATTTCCGCCTAATATTATATATTTTTTAAAGAATTAGATAAAGTTTAGAACGTTATTTATTACCATCAAATATTTATGTATGTTAGGCGTTGATAAAGCCAACCCAAAATCGTGGCCGGTGGCGAGTTATTGTAGATCCTATTCCACACTAGGGGCGTAGTAGATCCCTTCGCCCCTAATCTGTTTATGCAAAATTATATCTCTAATAATTAAGTAAAAAAGTAAAACTAATTACTGACCATATTTTAAAACAAGACTGAAAAACTGTATCTAATTATGTACTGTTTTTCTAACTTTTTCCCGTACCTAAAAAAATTCTAGGTGAGGAAGAAGGTGCTGCACGGCAAGACGGCGAAACCCGGATGACAGCCTTCAATATGCAGGAAGAAATGGAAATGGGGCATTTTGATAAAGACGGACATTTCATTTGGAAAAACGAGAAGGAGGTGCGCGACAATTGGTTGGACAATATTGATTGGCATCGTGTGAAGGATAAGGATAAAGATAAAGACAAAGGCGAGCAATGTCCGTTAGGAGAGCAAGGACTTGGTGCTGAAAGCGATGAGGAAATGGAGACTAGTAACTTTAATGAGATTGATACATATAGGAAAATTGTCGCCTACTTGAAGCCTAAAGAGAGCATAAATAAAGCCCTGAGGAGATTAGGTGGTAAGTGAAAGTTTATTTTGAATATATTCTTCATTGTGTGTAATATTAGTAGACACCGACAGGGGTTGCAAACTTGGTATACGCTCAGTTTTTAGAAAATAAATGATATCCTTGTTTCAAATATTACTTAGAGAAAAAAAATTCTTCTGAAACCGTATGCCAAATTTGCAACTGTAAATATCAATTACAAATTCCAATGTCTTGAGCGATTCTTCTTCTTATTTAATTGCCTAATTGACTGGTAATTGAAAGCAAGATTGCTAGTAATGCCCCGTTGTGTCACGTCTTTCTCTTTCTGCATAATATATTTACTTATGTTATAATTTGGTACTTATCAATAGCGTTTTCATGCCAACAAAAGTGCGATTCCTGCCTTAAAAACACTAATAAACCGAAATTCCATCATTGAACGAACTCAAATCGCGGATTGTCCGTATTTTACGGAGTTACTTTAACATTTAAACGAATACGTTCCGAACGTGTGGTGTCAGGAATCGCACCCCTGGTGCAGTGCTGAATTATGAAATGTGTAACACATCCCGATTGAAAATTATTTAGGGGATACTGTAAAACTGTCGAGTGTTGAACGGCTGAAGCGCAAAAAAGAGGGCACCTTGAATTCCGGCAAAGAGGTAACCGAGTTGACCGAGCTAGCCAACGAAATACTTACACAGTTGGGCAACATGGACGTCTACCAGGAGACCTACGAGCACATAACACAAAAGGTAATAAAAAAAACCCGCCGGAAAAATATTTTTCGCCCCCATAAAATCCAAATAAAAAACATCGTCGGTAGAATTGAAAATTGAAAATTTAAAACGTATTAATTAAAAATTATTTTTAAGTCGCCGGTTTCCGTCATTTGTATTCCCTTAAGGCGTTACACCACCTTGGCGCTCGGAATATAAGGTATAAAATATAAATTTAAAAACAAATTAAGGCGGTACCCAATCAAAAAAAAAAAATTGTCGTGGTACCCAATCAAAAATATAAAACTGACGCTGATCAAAAGAATAAAATTGACGCGGTACCCGATTAAAAAAAAATTGTACCCAATTAAAAAAATCCTATGATACTTCGTAGATAATATTTATAATAAAGGATATTTGTTGCAAATTTTAAGAATATCGTGTATACCAGTTTGAAAAATAGTAGTTTCGCATGTAGTTTTGAGACACCCCCCACACTACTAATTGCTATAACTTTGGAAATAATTTGAAATGATAAAACGTTTCAAATTATTCTTTAAAGTATAAAGAATTTATTTAGCCAAGAAAAAAACAATCGATTTTCTGAAAATATCTCAAAGTGGTGTAACCCCTTAAATAGTATTTAATTTTTGTAATCTCAGTTGGAGAACCATGATAAAAAGAACAAGTCAAAGGCTAAAATAGTGGAAGCCGAGTTGGACATGTACGCGGACGATTTCGGCAGCAAGGAGCAACAGAAGCTGGTGGAAGAGGTTCCCGAGGAAACGCCAAAAGTCCTCATGTGGGAGTTCAAATGGGAACAAGACAAGGATAAGGTGGAAGGTCCTTTCGACACACCCCAAATGAGCCGATGGTCGACTGAAGGTCACTTCAAAACAGGCGTGTGGGTGAGGAAGTGCGATTCGGACGACGCCAACTTCTACTCCTCCAATCGCATCGATTTCGACCTGTACTTGTAAAAAACCATACATAATAAAGTGTAGTTTCTATTTATTTTCGCTTCCTTAAAACACTAGCGCCCTCACAGAGCCGGGCAACAATAACAAAAAATATATTCATATATAAGATATAAAAAAATAGTATTCGCCCTTACACAGCTAAAATAAAAACGTAACAACAACATCCGACCCACCCTAAAAAAATCTACATTTAACTTAGTTTAATAACAACGACAATACCGTTCACTGTACAGTAGTTAATTAATTAGGAGGTAATAAATTAGACCCACGGGGCTATCTACAAAGGTTCTAACGGAATTTTACCTAAATGCGCCTGAATGTCAGGGCTCCTGTTGGTCGGGCTGCGTCACCTGCGAGAGGGTGCGGATGACTTCCGCTTTTTGGTTGTCGTTCAGCTTCTGCAGGATCTCCACGACGGCATCGAGGGCCACATCAGGACAATCCTAAACAGCCATTTTGGTTTTAGCGCACATGACAATCGTTAGCGACATTTTAATTTCATGTAAAATCGAGTTGATTATAAAATTCGCAAAACTATTGTTTTTTTTTAACGATTTATTTTAACTCAAGTTTATTTTGCATTTGAAATAGATGTAGCATTATAAAATTCTATAAAAATAATAAAAACTACAACAGTTTTGTAGTTACAAGGCTACAATATTAACATATCATTTTTGACTAGATAAATTAGCGCGATAATATATATTTATGGAAATTATGTTTTTCTGAAGCAGAATTTGATGAATTTGATTGATATTTTCAAACCGCTTCAAAATATTTACCCTAGCTTTAAGGATAACGCGTGTTAAAGTTAGTTTCTCTATTATAGACGAACAATTTCGAATAAGTATTCTAAACTCAACGTAACTTTATTAAAAATTGACCGATTTTCGAAAACTAAAGTTTTGTTTGCAACAGGATAATTGTTAATTTCGAAATATTTTTTTATTGAAATCATGTTTTTCTGAATCTGAATTTAATGGTATTTTGATATTTTCAAACGAGTTTAAAATATCTAACTCAGTTTTAAAGATAACGCGTGTCAAACTTAGTTTCTCTATTGCAGACTAACAATTTCGAATAAGTATCCTAAACTCAACGTAATTTTATTGAAACTTGACCGATTTTCGAAAAATCAAGTTTTTTGCATTCAGTTAGATGTATAGTTACAATATTCTAAAAATATAATTAAAAAACAGCCGAGTTATCGTTACAAGGTTGCAAACTTAACCTATAATTATTGACAAGTTTAATTAACAGGATAATTTTTAATTTCGAAATATTTTTTTTATTGAAATCATGATTTTCTGAATTAGAATTTAATGATATATTGATATTTAAAATACCTACCCTAGTTTTACAGATAACGCGTGTCAAAGTTACTTTCTCTATCACAGACTAACAATTTCGAATACGTATCCTAAACTCAACGTAACTTTATTGAAACTTGATCGATTTTCGAAAACTCAAGTTTTGTTTGCATAAAATAAGATGTAGAATTACAATATTTCAAAAAAATAATAAAAAACTGAGCCGATTTATAGTTACAAGGTTGCAAACTTAAGATAAGATAAGATTAAGGATAATTTTTAATTTCAAAATATTTTTTTATTGAAATCATGTTTTTCTGAATCAGAATTTAATGATATATTGATATTTTCAAACCGCTATAAAATATCTACCCTAGGTTTAAAGATAGCACGTGTCAAAGTTAGTTTCTCTATTGGAGACTAATAATTTCAAATAGGTATCCTAAACTCAATGTAACTTCATTGAAACTTGATCGATTTTCGAAAACTCAAGTTTTGTTTGGATAAAATAAGATGTAGAATTACAATATTTCAAAAAAATAATAAAAAACTTAGCCGATTTATAGTTACAAGGTTGCAAACTTAACCTATAATTATTGACTAGTTTAATTAGCAGGATAATTTTTAATTTCAAAATATTTTTTTATTGAAATCATGTTTTTCTCAATCAGAATTTAATGATATATTGATATTTTCAAACCGCTATAAAATATCTACCCTAGGTTTAAAGATAGCACGTGTCAAAGTTAGTTTCTCTATTGGAGACTAACAATTTCGAATAGGTATCCTAAACTCAATGTAACTTCATTGAAACTTGATCGATTTTCGAAAACTCAAGATTGGTTTGGATAAAATAAGATGTAGAATTACAATATTTCAAAAAAATAATAAAAAACTTAGCCGATTTATAGTTACAAGGTTGCAAACTTAACCTATAATTATTGACTAGTTTAATTAGCAGGATAATTTTTAATTTCAAAATATTCTTTTATTGAAATCATGTTTTTCTGAATCAGAATTTAATGATATATTGATATTTTCAAACCGCTATAAAATATCTACCCTAGTTTTAAAGATAGCACATGTCAAAGTTAGTTTCTCTATTGGAGACTAACAATTTCGAATAGGTATCCTAAACTCAATGTAACTTCATTGAAACTTGATCGATTTTCGAAAACTCAAGTTTTGTTTGGATAAAATAAGATGTAGAATTACAATATTTCAAAAAAATAATAAAAAACTTAGCCGATTTATAGTTACAAGGTTGCAAACTTAACCTATAATTATTGACTAGTTTAATTAGCAGGATAATTTTTAATTTCAAAATATTTTTTTATTGAAATCATGTTTTTCTCAATCAGAATTTAATGATATATTGATATTTTCAAACCGCTATAAAATATCTACCCTAGGTTTAAAGATAGCACGTGTCAAAGTTAGTTTCTCTATTGGAGACTAACAATTTCGAATAGGTATCCTAAACTCAATGTAACTTCATTGAAACTTGATCGATTTTCGAAAACTCAAGTTTTGTTTGGATAAATAAGATGTAGAATTACAATATTTCAAAAAAAAAAAAAACTTAGCCGATTTATAGTTTTACAAGGTTGCAAACTTAACCTATAATTATTGACTAGTTTAATTAGCAGGATAATTTTTAATTTCAAAATATTCTTTTATTGAAATCATGTTTTTCTGAGTCAGAGTTTAATGATATATTGATATTTTCAAACCGCTATAAAATATCTACCCTAGGTTTAAAGATAGCACATGTCAAAGTTAGTTTCTCTATTGGAGACTAACAATTTCAAATAGGTATCCTAAACTCAATGTAACTTCATTGAAACTTGATCGATTTTCGAAAACTCAAGTTTTGTTTGGATAAAATAAGATGTAGAATTACAATATTTGAAAAAAATAATAAAAAACTTAGCCGATTTATAGTTACAAGGTTGCAAACTTAACCTATAATTATTGACTAGTTTAATTAGCAGGATAATTTTTAATTTCAAAATATATTTTTATTGAAATCATGTTTTTCTCAATCAGAATTTAATGATATATTGATATTTTCAAACCGCTATAAAATATCTACCCTAGTTTTAAAGATAACACGTGTCAAAGTTAGTTTCTCTATTGGAGACTAACAATTTCTAATAGGTATCCTAAACTCAATGTAACTTCATTTAAACTTGATCGATTTTCGAAAACTCAAGTTTTGTTTGGATAAAATAAGATGTAGAATTACAATATTTGAAAAAAATAATAAAAAACTTAGCCGATTTATAGTTACAAGGTTGCAAACTTAACCTATAATTATTGACTAGTTTAATTAGCAGGATAATTTTTAATTTCAAAATATTTTTTTATTGAAATCATGTTTTTCTGAATCAGAATTTAATGATATATTGATATTTTCAAACCGCTATAAAATATCTACCCTAGGTTTAAAGATAGCACGTGTCAAAGTTAGTTTCTCTATTGGAGACTAACAATTTCAAATAGGTATCCTAAACTCAATGTAACTTCATTGAAACTTGATCGATTTTCGAAAACTCAAGTTTTGTTTGGATAAAATAAGATGTAGAATTACAATATTTCAAAACATAATATAAAACTTAGCCGATTTATAGTTACAAGGTTTCAAACTTAACCATAATTATTGACTAGTTTAATTAGCAGGATAATTTTTAATTTTAAAATATTTATTTATTGGAATCATGTTTTTCAGAATCAGAATTTAATGATATATTGATATTTTCAAACCACTATAAAATATCTACCCTAGTTTTAAAGATAACGCGTGTCAAAGTTAGTTTCTCTATTATATACTAACAATTTCAAATAAGTATTTAAAATCAACGTAACTTTTTTGAAAATTAACCGATTTTCGAAAACTTTAAAGTTTTATTTGCATACAATTAGATGTAGAATTACAATATTCTAAAAATATAATAAAAAAAACATAGCCGAGTTAAGGTTACATGGTTGCAAACTTAACCTATAAAAATTGAATAGTTTAATTACCAGGATAATTTTAAATTTTGCTTTTTTTTATTGAAATCATGCTTTTCTGAATTAGAATTTAATGATATATTCATATTTTCAAACCGCTTTAAAATACCTACCCTAGTTTTACAGATAACGCGTGTCAAAGTTCTCTATCACAGACTAACAATTTCGAATACGTATCCTAAACTCAACGTAACTTTATTGAAACTTGACCGATTTTGAAAAACTCAAGTTTTGTTTGCACAAAATTAAATGTAGAATTACAATATTCTATAAAATTAATAAAAATCACAGCAGTATTGTAGTTACAGGGTTGCAAACTTAACTTATAATCATTGACTAGTTTAATTAGAAGGATAATTTTTAATTTCGAAATATATGTTATCGAAATTATGTTTTTCTGAATCAGAATTTAATGATATATTCATATTTTCAAACCGATTTAAAATATCTACCCTAGTTTTAAACATAGCGCGTGATAAATTTAGTTTCTCTATTGCAGAATTTCGAATAAGTATCCTAAAATTAACGTAACTTTTTTTTAAATTGACCGATTTTCGAAAACTTAAATTTTGTTTGCATACAATTAGATGTAGAATTACAATATTCTATAAAATTAATAAAAATCACAGAAGTATTGTAGTTACAGGGTTGCAACTTCTAAATATTGACTAATTTAAATAGCAGGATAATTTTTTTTTCGAAATATTTTTTATTGAAATCATGTTTTTCTGAAGCATAATTTAATGATAAATCCATATTTATAAACTGATTTAACATATTTACCCTAATTTAATAGATAACGCGGCTTAAAGTAAGTTTCTCTATTACAGAGCAACCATTTTGAAACTCCGTGATAAACAGCACATAACTTTTTTTTAAATTAGCAGCAAACCGATTTTGGAAATCTAAAGTTTATTTTAAATAAAATTAAATGTGGAATGAACTTATCCAAACTGATTTTTAAAAACTACAGCAGTTCCGTATTTATGATGTAGCAAACTTATCACAATGCCTTCCTAGACCAGACTTTTAAAATTCGTAATAAATTATATTTATTAAATTTTATATTTCTAATGAAATAATCGTATTTATAAAAATGTTTTCAGTAAACACTATTAATTTCATAACGTTTGCTACCGTACAACTCAACTTGTAGCGACTTGAATGAAATTAGTTTGAAAAATATCAAGTTGCTGTTTATAACATTTGTTAAAAAAATATTTTTTTGCAATTAAAAATTACAAGCATGCAAATAAACATGTTTTAAGTAAGCTTAGTTCATTCCATAACTTATGTAAAGTTATGGAATGATCTACGCTAGCACTAGAACTTGAGTTTTCGCGACTTGAATGAAGTTGGCTTTAAGTTCTAGCGAATTTAATGTAATTCTCAATTCACTCGAAAAAGTTGTAGATTTTTAGAAAATAATTTAGATTGACATACCTCTAAGGATTCCTTAATTTGTGTGATGAGGGCATCTTTTTTCACGCAGTGCAGATTGTGTGAAATCACAGACTTGCCCTGTGGTTTGTTGAGTTGTTCTTCCAGCCAGCTAACGACCGTTTCGTTGTTGTCCCACTTGTAGCCCTGGAAAAATAAATGGGGAGCCAATATTAAGCACCAGTTAAATACAAATTAATTGATGAAGGCTTTAACATTGTTCTTTTATTAACTAGGCAGTAAACTAGATGACTTATAGCAGTAATAACAAAAAGGCTTATGTTTTCAAACATCGTAGGTGATTGCGTTGCGTCCCACAATTGTGTACAAAATGCAGTTAGACTAGAGAATATGTCCATCGCAGAAAGATGACAGACACAGATCGAATCAGAATAGAATAAAATGCTGATGTTTTTGGTGATAAATGATCTAATATCAGTTTCAATCAAATCAAACTCAAAGTTATTTAAATTCGCGTACTAGAAACAATTATTAATTGCATAATTTGCATATTAGCAAACACGATAAACCCTGAAGGATGTTAGATAATGAAACAACTTCCTCCCGTGCGAATTAAATTAGTCAGTATCATTACAACAATGCAACCATGCGAAATTATATGCATCGTGCTAATCACAATTAATTCAGTTCAAAGTGCCTGTTTGCGTCTGAAACACCACGAAGAGTGTCACTACATTTCGGACCCTAAATACCAAACAGCTTTTGCCATCCGAAATGACCTTGACATCTTCATCTCCCATGTGAACATAACAGAACTAAATGCAGAATCAATCAACCCCATAAAACAACTAGTCCGTCTGGAAATCACCGACAGCAACATCAGCCTAATCGCACCTGACGCTCTACGAGGATTTCCCGAACTAAAAAAACTACGCTTGCAACACAACAACATCAGCGTTCTCAGGGAGCACACGTTTGTTAATCTCCACTCCCTACGAGACCTACATTTACCCAACAACAACATATTGGACATTCAAACAGACGCCTTCAAAAACCTAACAGGTTTACAAGTGCTGGACTTATCCCACAACCACTTAAATATCCTACAAAACCATTTCTTCACTGAAACACCCAACATCAAACTCCTAGACCTACAAAACAACTCAATAACCTCCCTGAAACCCACAGTTTTTAAAACAATTCCATTGATCACAAAACTTATTCTGCGTGCGAACAACATCACTCAAATACCAACAACATGCTTCGGACACCAAAACCAACTGCTGTATTTGGATCTGTCTCTAAATCAGCTGCAAAGCATTAGTGTGGCCAGTTTTGTGGGGCTAATGGAGCTGGAGCACCTCAACATCAGCCACAATCGCCTCGAAACGATCTACAACAACACCTTTCAAAACACCCCGTGGCTGATTACACTCGACATCAGCCACAATCGGCTGGCCACAATTGAGGCCGGTGAGTATATAAATGCGCATTTGAAAACGGTTGTGATTGAAGGCAATCCAATGCGTTGCTCGGATTTGCTGAATGCAATTGAAGGGTTTAAACGAATCAACACATATGTACGAATTGGATCTGAAATAGATGGGGTTAGTATTTTGGGGATTGCGTGCGATGAGAGGAAGGATATGGATGAAATTGATGCGGATGGAATTGGGACGACAATTACAAGTGATGTAGCTGCGGTTGAAAAGTATTTCGAAACCAACGATTCGTATTTTTATAGGTTTTTTCAAAAAGTTCTGCCGCCCACTGTTAAACTGAATATTATACCTTGAATTATAATGTTTTTTTTGTATGTAATAAATAATACACATGTTTTTTCTTTTTTAATAAAAATATAAAACTATATGTGTCGTATATATCTTTGAATATGATTCTTTATGAATGTATTCGATGAAATTTGAATTATAAAGAGAATTATAACGGATTTTAACAGCTAACCAGTTTTGGACTTGTAAGTTCCAGGTTAATACCTCAAATAGTCTACAAAAGGTTACCTATTTTGGATTTGTAAGTTCAAGGTTTAACACCCCAAAAAGTCTAGAAAAGATAAAGATATTAATATCAACCATTCTTGTCACTAAATATGATTCTTTATGAATGCATTCAGTGTAATTTTATAAAATTTTGATAATTATAAAGACAATTATAGCATTTTTTATCACGTAACAAAAGTAATTTCGCGTTTACAACTCAAAAAATGTACAATAAAATTATGATATTAATTTTAAGTTGTATAGTCACTAATTATGGTTATTTATGAATGCAACTAGATTATTTTAGAAAATGTATAATATAATATTGCTTGTATGACTTTGAAAATTAATCCTGCATTCATATTTGTAGCAGATCTATCAGCTATCCCATTAATATTTTATTACAGCTAGTTTTTATCAAGGAACTTACTGAGAAAAAAATTTGCATAGATTGCATAAAGCGAACCAGAAATGTTGATGTACGAGGTAAAGTTAAATGGCGTGTAGTGGGAGGAGGTGCATTTGATGCAGCAGTTGGACAGGGTGATGGCGTTGCGTTGGTGGGCAAGAAGAGCGGGGGCAGAAGAAGACCTGGTTTGTGAGGGGTCTATGATGAAGAAAGCGAGATGACTGCAAGTATGGGGGACTTAAATTCGAAAGGGTCAAACAGGAATTCGATGCTTTTATTCTGAGGGTAATTATGATGAAAATTGAAGTTTGAAGAGGATGATTATATAAGATTTCTGAAGTAAAGATGACAAAATATTAGTTATTAATGTTTGTCACTTTTTTGCTATTGAAATATTGATAAAAACATCTAAATTATGATTCAATTATTTTCACTCCATTATTCTGAGGATAATTATGAAAATTGAAGTTTGAGGAGGATGGTTATATAAGATTTTAGAAGTAAAGATGACAAACTATTAGTTTTTAAAGTTTGTCACTTGTTTTTAGCTTGAAATATTGATAGAAACATCTAAATTATGATTCAAAAGTCTTCATTCCTTTATTCTGAGGGTAATTACGAAAACTGAAGTTTGAAGAGGATGGTTATATAAGATTTATGAGGTAAAGATGACAAAATATTAGTATTTAAAGTTTGTCACATGTTTTTGGCTAGAAATATTGATAGAAACGTATAAATTATGATTCAAGAAACTTCACTCCTTTATTCTGAGGGCAATTATGAAAATTGAAGTTTGAAGAGAATAGCTATATAAGATTTATGAAGTAAAGATGACAAACTGTTAGTTTTAAAGTTTGTCATTAGTTTTTAGATTGAAATATTGATAGAAGCATCTAAATTATGATTCAAAAGTCTTCACTCCTTTATTCTGAGGGTAATTATGAAAATTAAAGTTTGAGGAGGATGGTTATATAAGATTTATGAGGTAAAGATGACAAAATATTAGTTTTTAAAGTTTGTCATTTATTTTTAGCATGAAATATGCATAGAAACATCTAAATTATGATTCAATAGTCTTCACTCCTTTATTCTGAGGGTAATTATGAACATTGAAGTTTGAAGAGGATGGTTATACAAGATTTATGAAGTAAAGATGACAAAATATTGGTTTTTAAAGTTTGTCACTTGTGTTTGGATTGAAATATTGATAGAAGCACCTAAATTATGATTCAAAAGTCTGGTGCGGAGGTGTGGATCAGGTTTAGGAGTAGGATGAGAGTGGATGGACAAATGATAGAGGAAACATCTATGTAATAATGAATCTGACGTGTGGGTAGAGGAAATGCGCTGAGAGGAAGGGAAATTCTAGCAACTGAGGCAGTTGGGTGAGGAGATACTGGTGCGGGGGGTGTGGATGAGGTTTAGTAGTAGGACGAGAGTGGATGGAGGAAGGATGTATGAAGGGAGTGGCTGTATCTGATGGATAGTGATAGGTGTGGGTAAAGGAAACGATGATATGAAAGGACTAGGCTTCCCCTTCTGACATAATGGGGAAAATGAGGGATATTGAGTGGCAAGAAAGGTACGTTAGAATGGCTGAGAGCTTATACAACCTTGGCTAGAGTGGCAAGTGCGGGACAACCCCAGAACTTCATAGCCAGGGAAAGGTGGGGCAGAGAGGATAAAGTGTGCATGGCAAAAAGCGAGGAAGCGACACTTGGTGGCACCTTGGCAATTAATGCGAGGGAGTGAAAGCAGAGTGGGTAGCGGATTTACGATGAATGAATGTCTAAGAGAGGATGGGAAAGGCGTGAAAATATGCAAAAGAGTGGCGTGGGAGACGAAGTGGGAATGGAAGGGAGAATAGTGCGAGGAGGAGTATTTATTTATAAATGGTTGATTCTAGAGAAGGAATAATGCAAGGAAGGATTATTATATTCCTAGTTATAAATATTATGTTGAGTTGATTATTTCTGTAATGTATAACATGGCTATATATTTTTTTAATGTTCTCTCATAACTCATAACTCGCGAATTAGTTAACTTATTGGGTTGAAATTAAAAGTGTACTGGTTATTCAGGGTATCATAACTCATTAATGAGTCAAGTTGTACAACTATCGATTTAATTCTAATCTTTTAGATGTATTTAGAATGCTTGCCTAAGATTTGAGTTTTGTAACTCAATTAGTTTGAAAGTTATGAATTTCACCCCGCTCGACAAAACGATAAGAGGTTAGCAAAAAAAGTCATAACACGGGAATTATATAACCTACAGGGCTCAAATTTCATACAGAGAGACTCAAATTGTTAGACCATATTATATAAAATAGACACTCTTTTTAATTTATATTTACGAGAATTGCACCTGTTGAAACTGTAGTGGTTATTCCGGGAATCATAACTCATTAATGAGTGAAATTATACATCCGTCGATTTAATTCTATAATTTTAGATGTATTTGGAAGATGTATCTAAGATTTGAACGTTGTATCTCAATTTGTTTGCAAGTTATATTATTTTATAATTGGTCATTTTTATTTCGATCACCCAAGATGGCCGTTCGACAAATCAATAATAGGTTAGCAAAAAAACTCATAACTAGCGAATTAGTTGAGCTACAGGCTTAATATTTATTACAGATATGCCTAATTTATTGAACTACATTATATAAAAACTACAGTCTTGTTAATTTAAATTACCGAGTATTACGCTTGTTAATATTGTAGTGGTTATTCTAGGAATCATAACTCATTAATGAGTAAATTTGTACAACTATCAATTTAATGCTAGTATTTTAGATGTATTTAGAATACTTGTTTAAGATTTGAGCTTTGTAACTCAATTAGTTTGCAAGTTATCAATTTTTTAAATTAGTGGTCATTGTTTTTCACCCAAGATGGCCGCTCGAAAAACGATAATAGGTTAGCAAAAAAAGTCATAACTCGGGAATTATATAACCTACAGAGCTCAAATTTCATACAGAGAGACTCAAATTATGAGACTATATAATAAAAAATCGACACTCTTTTTAATTTATATTTACGAGAATTGTACCTGTTAAAACCGTAGTGGTTATTCCGGGAATCATAACTCATTAATGAGTGAAATTATACATCCGTCGATTTAGTTCTAAAATTTTAGATGTATTTGAAAGATGTATCTAAGATTTGAACTTTGTATCTCAATTTGTTTGCAAGTTATATTTTTTTCATAATTGGTCATTTTTGTTTCGATCACCCAAGATGGCCGTTCGACAAAACAATAATAGGTTAGCAAAAAGACTCATAACTAGCGAATTAGTTGAGCTACAGGCTTAATATTTATTACAGATATGCCTAATTTATTGAACTACATTATATAAAAAGTACAGTCTTGTTAATTTACATTGCCGAGAATTACGCTTGTTAAGATTGTAGTGGTTATTCTGGGAATCATAACTCATTAATGAGTAAATTTGTACAACTATCAATTTAATGCTAGTATTTTAGATGTATTTAGAATACTTGTTTAAGATTTGAGCTTTGTAACTCAATTAGTTTGCAAGTTATCAATCTTTTAAATTAGTGGTCATTGTTTTTCACCCAAGATGGCCGCTCGACTAAACAATAAAAGGTTAGCAAAAAAGACATAACTCGGGAATTATATAACCTAAAGGGCTCAAATTTCATACAGAGAGACTCAAATTGTTAGACCATATTACATAAAATAGACACTCTTTTTAATTTATATTTACGAGAATTACACCTGTTGAAACTGTAGTGGTTATTCCGGGAATCATAACTCATTAATGAGCGAAATTATACATCCGTCGATTTAATTCTAGAATTTTATATGTATTTGGAAGATCTATCTAAGATTTGATCTTTGTATCTCAATTTGTTTGCAAATTCTATTTCTTTTTTATAATTGATTAATTTTCTTTCGATCACCCTAGATGGCCGTTCGAAAAATTAATAATAGGTTAGCAAAAAAACTCATAACTAGCGAATTAGTTGAGCTACAGGCTTAATATTTATTACAGATATGCCTAATTTATTGAACTACATTATATAAAAAGTACAGTCTTGTTAATTTAAATTGCCGAGTATTACGCTTATTAATATTGTAGTGGTTATTCTAGGAATCATAACTCATTAATGCGTAAATTTGTACAACTATCGATTTAATTCTAGTCTTTTCGATGTATATAGAATACTTGTCTAAGATTTGAGTTTTGTAACTCAATTAGTTTGCAAGTTATGAATTTTTTAAATTAGTGGTCATTGTTTTTCACCCCGCTCGACAAAACGGTAAGAGGTTAGCAAAAAAGTCATAACTCGGGAATTATATAACCTAAAGGGCTCAAATTTCATACAGAGAGACTCAAATTGTTAGACCATATTATATAAAATAGACACTCTTTTGAATTTATATTTACGAGAATTACACCTGTTGAAACTGTAGTGGTTATTCCGGGAATCATAACTCATTAATGAGTGAAATTATACATCCGTCGATTTAATTCTAGAATTTTAGATGTATTTGGAAGATGTATCTAAAATTTGAACTTTGTATCTCAATTTGTTTGCAAGTTATATTTTTTTTCATAATTGGTCATTTTTGTTTCGATCACCCAAGATGGCCGTTCGACAAAACAATAATAGGTTAGCAAAAAGACTCATAACTAGCGAATTAGTTGAGCTACAGGCTTAATATTTATTACAGATATGCCTAATTTATTGAACTACATTATATAAAAACTACAGTCTTGTTAATTTAAATTGCCGAGAATTACGCTTGTTAAAATTGTAGTGGTTATTCTGGGAATCATAACTCATTAATGAGTAAATTTGTACAACTATCGATTTAATTCTAGTCTTTTAGATGTATTTAGAATACCTGTCTAAGATTTGAATTTTGTAACTCAATCGGTTTGCAAGTTATGAATTTTTTGAATTAATGGTCATTATTTTTCACCCAAGATGGCTGCTCGACAAAACGATAAGAGGTTAGCAAAAAAAAGTTATAACTCAGGAATTATATAACCTACAGGGCTAAAATTTCATATAGAGAGACCCAAATTGTTAGGCTATATAACAAAAAATCTACACTCTTTTTAATTTATATTTACGAGAATTATACCTGTTGAAACTGTAGTGGTTATTCCGGGAATCATAACTCATTAATCAGTGAAATTATACATCCGTTGATTTAATTCTATAATTTTAGATGTATTTGGAGGATGCATCTAAAATTTGATCTTTGTTTCTCAATTTGTTTGCAAGTTCTATTTTGTTTTTCATAATTGGTCATTTTGTGTCGATCACCCAAGATGGCCGATCGACAAAACAATAATAGGTTAGCAAAAAAACTCATAACAATCGAATTAGTTAAGTTACAGGCTTAACATTTGTCGCAGGCAGGCCCAATTTATTGAACTACATCATAAACAATCGACAGTCTTGTTAAATTACAATTACACCTGTTAAGATTTTATTGAGCATACACAAATAAAAAAATAATTTAATCGTTCTCTCAGTATTAAAAGGTACGATAATAAACGCGATAAAGCAGAATCGGTATGTTTAAAACTGCAATCGAGAGATATATTTCTCCTAGCACTTAATAAAAATGTAGCAAGATATGACTGTGTTATCAACCTAGGGCGTGTCTTTAGATATATCGATATATTAGTTAAACCATAGAAAGCAATGTGAAAAGATGGTGCAGATAATCGATTTCGTGTTATTAATACCTTTTTTAAATAGTGCATTTGCAAATTGTAGAACTGAAGATTATCGATATATTCACAGATACGGCCAGAACACGGAATATTTCTGTGAGTACAGTAATGTAAATAAAACGTACGTGAACCCAATTGCGATTACACAAACGATATCGATTACTGAGAGCTACTTACCCATATTGTCTATAAAAAATGAGACCAACCTCAAGTCAATCAAAATACTTAGGATAAATGGTAGTTATATAACTGAGATAGAAGAAGGACTTGTATCTGCATTAGTGAGCATGGAGAAGCTGTCGCTTCCTTTCAACAATATTACAGCCCTACCAATTAATTTTTTAAAGGGATCGAATCGGTTACGAGAGTTAGACGTATCATACAATTACATAAGCGAATTGGAATGTAATCAATTAAATGGTAGTTGGTTTCTGGGTACATTTAATATCAGCCATAACAATCTCAAAAGAATCAATAAGAACAGCTTTTGCGAATTAACATACCTCAAGTTTTTGGACATGTCACATAACAACATAGAATCCATAGGGAATGTTCAACTGAACGAAAGCATCCCAAACATTATAAATATATGGCTCGAAAATAACGAACTCTCGCAAATCAATACGAGTATCTTTCATGACCTACAGTATCTAACCCATTTGGATCTATCACACAACAAGATAAGTGAATTGAATGGGTTTTTTAGAAATACTGCACTGAATTATTTGAATTTAAAAAATAATGCAATTACTGTGTTAAATGAACATATTTTCTTACAATTAAAATCATTATGGTTTTTGGATATATCACACAACCTACTAAAGCATTTGGGACACCTAGGACCACTGAAATCACTTCGTTTTCTACATATACATCACAATTATCTATCCCAATTCGACTTGAACATCATGGACGATTTTCCGAGAGTAGAAGGTTTAAATTTGAACCACAATACGTTAAAAGAATTGGTGCCGAGCAACATAACGAATCCTTTAACATACATACTATGGCTGGATCTATCCCACAACAACATTAATCAATTACACCGAGAACACTTCAAATCAGTTAGTAGTTTGAGAAATTTACACCTAAACAACAATAATATACAACATCTGAGTGATGACCTTTTTGATGATCTAGTGAACCTTAAAAATCTGGATTTGCAGCATAACGCTTTACAATCCCTCCCCTCTGCACATTTCGGCCATCAAACCGAACTAGACGAAATGGATTTGTCCAACAACAATATTCAAAACATAACCAGCGAAAGCCTTGTGGGGTTGTTGCACTTAACACGCCTTAATTTGAGTGGTAATGTGCTTACAGAGGTGCGCGCAGTTCCTTTTCATAACACCCCCATTCTAAACGAACTTGACTTGAGCAACAACCGGCTGCATTCGATTGAGGTGGCTAAGCTAAAGGAGGTTACAGATTTGCAGAGAATCAGTTTAAGAAACAACCGGTTTTCGTGTGAGCGCTTAGCTGTGATTCTGCAAAAGTTTAGACGAGTTCACGTGAGAGTTGAACAGGGACATGAGAAGGAGCGTTTGAGTTTGCATGGCATGATCTGTAGCGAGGAGAAGAAATCAAGTGGTTCGAAACTACTCATGCCTGAAAGTAGTAACATAAATGAGGTGCTGGTACAAAAATTAGGGTCTCTACAAACAGTTGTAGTTTTGTTAATTTGTTTTATTGTTGCTTTAATTGTTGTACCCATAGGGGTGGTTTGTTATACTAATAGGAATCGTTTTAGGTTGTTACGGAATGATTTTAAACTTGTTGATGAAACCGAGTCTGTTCTTTAAGGTTGTCTGTAATATTTGTTGATTTACATTAAGGTCTAAATATATAATAAACATATTAAATCCGATACACATTTGTAGTCTCCCGTCTGACGTCACTGTTGGACACAAACGTACCTTAGAACACACAAGCTAACAAACGATATAAGTCGTTCAATAGTAGAATATGCCCTAGATTTCAGTCATTCTCATGTACCTTTCGTGCCACTCAACATCCCTCATTTTCTGCCTGATATCAGTTCCTAAATTTCTAATCCACCAACACCTGATATATCATTTCTTTGTCTTTTCTCTATTCACTCTCTGTCCTACTCTTACATCTCATCTATACCTCCGAAATCAGTCTCTTTTTGCCCAACTCCTGCATCCTTTTCTCGAACTTCAATACTCTCCCACACGACTCCTACCACATCATGCTCATTCGATTCATCTCCTACAGTAGCACCAGCATAGGCGTCGAGCCTTAGAAGATTTTTCAGAAACCAATCTTCCTTCATTTTGAATATATCTCGCAATCCCCCACACTTCTAATCTAAATTGGCTTTACACACTCATCCCAGAACTTACACGCGATTACTAGGTTACCATCCTAGTACCTCTCCCATTATCTCTTCGCCACCTCCCTACTCATTCTCGTGTTTGCTTGCACCCACTCCAAATGCTCCTTAAACCTACATCTACAGTTAAATCAGAGGCCTAAAAGTATTTAGGATTTGCAATCTTGCCTCTTATCAAGGTATGCTATTCTTTCCAACAACATCCGCATATGCTAACATCCATACCTTGCTTCTTGGGTTAGTAGTGAATGGAGAAACAACCAAATGGATGATGATTGGAAATAAGGGTAAGAGGGGTAGAGTAGAAAAGTTGAAAAGAGTTTTAAGTTGTTTTATAACAATTCACTCTCTCAATCATTTTTCTGTTCCATTTCAACTCTTCGTTTGTACCCTTCTGATCCTTATTTCCAAACATCATCCAGTTGGTGGTTTCCACATTCACTACTAACCCAAGAAGCAAGGTATGTCATTATATGCGGATGTTGTTGGAAAGAATGGCATACCTTGATAAGGAACAAGGTATGTCATTCCTTCTCCTACCACAAACCCTTCCGCTTGCCCTCTCCTTAACAACTCCTCCAACTAACTCGTGTTCAAATTGAACAGAAGATGACTTACAGGGCATTCAAGTC
This sequence comes from Lordithon lunulatus, assembly GCA_963942505.1. Taxonomy (NCBI): domain Eukaryota; kingdom Metazoa; phylum Arthropoda; class Insecta; order Coleoptera; family Staphylinidae; genus Lordithon; species Lordithon lunulatus. The sequence continues at coordinate 37,827,088 of OZ012675.1, read as the reverse complement.
TTACTCCAGGGTATTCTAGATTTTTTATGAGACACCTCCATTCAGTTTTGCTTTTGCCCACGTATTTCTTCTCACCCATTCCACCGTTTTCTCTTCCATTAATTAATCTTTCCATACACTCAGCGTATCCCTAGGAACTGAATCATATGCTGCTTTCAGTTTCACAAATACCGCATACATTCTCCCTTTCACTATAGCACCTCTTCTACCATTCTAGCTAGCGTGAAAATCTGCTAGCTTGTCCCTATTTCTCTGCTGTATTTATCCGGCAGCAATCCTCTTCACCTTCCAGTCGGTTTTTCACCATTGGTATCGTTAGCTTGTACCCTGCAGTCATTAACGTATATGCCCTACAGTTTTTTAGCTCTGAGATTTCCTTTATTTCTTCATGAGCCTCAATTTATGGAGATGGACCAATTTCCAGTGTTCTCTATCTTGGGCCCCACTGATTTTTTTTTGACATCGTCGGTTCATCCTATACTTCTGCGATTTCCTCATGTTTTCCACTTTAGTAGTTTTGCTGTTCATCCATCGTTGTTTCTTCTCGCCACGTGTCCAACCTACTTCCACTTTAGCATTGGCACTCTTTCGGTTATATCCGATATCTTCGTTCTTCGTCTAATATCCTCCTCGTCCTTACTGGTGTGTTTTCTGAGCCTGATACCTGTCTCACCTTGACTCTCTGAATTATTCCAAGGCTATTGCCCGTATTCACCAACATCCCATAAACTCAGGAAAAGCACACAGGGCAGGCGGTTAAGAGAACGTAAGCTGCTGAACACTCTGAGCTGCTAAACCTATTTGCAACAATGTCCTCCTTCTAGAGTCACTATCAATCTTAAATCTGTGAACTATCAGCCTACATTGTTTAACTCTTCGAACTATCTTGCTCTATTCAAACCCCGATACTATTAGGTTACTAGGGTTAGGGGTCAATCTCCTCTTAACTTCCAATTCTGCTCTGCTACACAAGCAACAAACGCACCAGCCCGTTCGGCATGCGTGCTGTTTTAGCCAAAAGTAGTCGTTTAATGATTTTTTAGTATTTAACATATTCAAGATAAATACTAAAAAATTATTAAGCGCACTACTGGAAGCAGTACGCATACTATTCAACAAAAGTATCGCAAGCAAGATAGTTCTTGCTGAAATGCGCCACTCTTTCGGCACCTCAATTGCTTCACTCCACGACACATGTAACATACACTTCGTTTCCTCCACCGGCAAACTCTTGTATGCTTCAGCGTTTAACCCGTCTTCTCCTGTCGCCTTTCCCAATTTCAACTGACCCAGCGCCACTTGGAGCTCATTCCAAGATAACTCACTCACATTCTACCACCTGTCTCGGAGAGTTCCTCTTTAGACCTTGTGATCTCTCCGCAACACCGATCCCAATTTGCCAGATATATGTTTATTTTACCCTTCCCTTCAAAATCTTCCACAATTCCTTTTTCGACACACGCTACTTTAGACTCTTGGTAACGCCATGGTAACACTCAACGACTTCCTCTACCATCATTCTGTTATCACAATTCCTTCTTTGGTCCTCCCAATCCGTGCTTTTTTCTTTGTCCCCGCCTGCATCACCCAGTCCTATCCTGCCTGAATTTTGCTTCCCACTTGCACCTGCTCCTCTTTTGTCACCCAAGTATTCAGCAAACCTTTTGTGTCTATCCACTCTTCGAGCTCTTTTCCTCACAATCACCCCAAAAATTGTTCATCATTCCAAAATTCTTAGCTGAATTCACCGTGCTCCACTTCCAACCATCCTTGTCCACTGTCTCACTCTGCTCGACTCCGTCTTTTTTAGCAGTCCCCCTGCCATAACCACCACTTATACGCAATCTTTATTTCTTGGGTTAGAAGCAAGCCCCCTTCTCCCTCTCTTCCTTAGCATCGTATTTCTGGCCCTACATAAAGGAGTAGACACACTTTACCCTAGCTCTTACCTTTTTCGCGCTGTAGCGCTGAGAAAATGTGAATTTGATGAAATTTCATGTTTTTCCATCTGGTTCAACTCTGTAGCGTCTGTATTTCAAATACTAAAGAGGTGGTTTATAGGCGTATATGTAGAGTATTCCTGTTTTTACTTTGTAGCGTCTCTATTTGAAAAACTAGAGAGATGGTTTATAGATAAAAATGTAGAGCATTCCTAGCCCTACAGGTTGATGATAGACGATTTTCCCTAACTCCAACAGTTTTCGTGCTGTAGCGCGGAGAAAACGTGAATTTTATGAAATTTCATGTTATTTCATCGGTTTCAACTCTGTAGCGTCTCTACTTCAAATACTAGAGAGATGGCTTATAAGCGTATATGTCGAGTATTCCTAGCCCTACAGATTGATGATAGTCGCTTTTCTCTAACTCCTACCGTTTTCGGGCTGTAGCACTGAGAATATGTGAATTTGATGAAATTTCATTTTATTTCCCTGTTTCAACTCTGTAGCGTCTCTATTTCATATACCAGAGAGATGTTTTATAGGCGAAACTGTAGAGTATTTCTAGCCCTACAGACTGATAGTAGACAATCTTCTCTAGGTCCTACAATTTTGGCGCTGTAGTGCTGAGAAAATGTTTGTTTAATGAAATTTCATGTTATTTCATCGGATTCAACTCTGTAGCGTCTCTACTTCAAACACTAGAGAGATGGCTTATAAGCGTATATGTCGAGTATTCCTAGCCCTACGGATTGATGATAGTCGCTTTTCTCTAACTCCTACCGTTTTCGGGCTGTAGCACTGAGAATATGTGAATTTGATGAATTTTCAATTTTCCCCTGTTTCAACTCTGTAGCGTATCTATTTGAAATACTAGAGAGATAGTTTATAAGCAAAAATGTAGAGCAGTCCTAACCCTACAGATTGATGATAGACGATTTTCTCTAGCTCCTACAGTTTTAGTGCAGTAATGAGGAGAAAATGTGAATTTTAGGAAAATTTCATGTTTTTTCATCGGTTTCAACTCTGTAGCGTCTGTGTTTCAAATACTAGAGAGGTGGTTTATAAGCGTATATGTAGAGTATTCCTAGCCCTACATATAGATGATAGACGCTTTTCTCTAGCTCCTACCGTTTTCGGGCTGCATCACTGAGAATATGTAGATTTGATGAAATTTCATATTTTTTTTCCCTGTTTCAACTTTGTAGCGTCTCTATTTCATATACCAGAGAGATCTTTTATAGGCGAAACTGTAGAGTATTCCTAGCCCTACAGACTGATGGTAGACGATTTTCTCTAGCTCCTACAGTTTTGGCGCTGTAGTGCTGAGAAAATGCTTGTTTAATGAAATTTCATGGTTTTCATCGGTTTCAACTCTGTACCGTCTCTACTTCAAATACTAGAGAGATGGCTTATAAGCGTATAAGTAGAGTATCCCTAGCCCTATAGATTAATGATAGTCGCTTTTCTCTAACTCCTACCGTTTTCGAGCTGTAGCACTGAGAATATGTGGATTTGTTGAAATTTAATTTTTTTCCCTGTTTCAACTCTGTAGCGTCTCTATTTGAAATAATAGAGAGATGGTTTATAAGCAAAAATGTAGAGCAGTCCTAACCCTACAGATTGATGATATAAGCTTATAAGTAGAGTATCCCTAGCCCTACAGATTGATGATAGTCGCTTTTCTCTAGCTGCTACTGTTTTAGTGCTGTAGCGCTGAGAAAATGTGAATTTATGAAATTTCATGTTTTTTCACTGGTTTCAACTCAAAATGCTTGTATCAAACTACACTTTTCTTCCCAGCTCACCAACTCAAGCAGGCCTCTAGTAGCCCGCTTCCCAAGTTCAACTGTCAATCTTATTTGGATCTTCAGATTCAGCTGCATCATCACTGGTATCACGACGTCTACAATACATTATTCCCTTTTTCTGTACTCTGTCTGTATACCACCCCCCCACTAATTTTTCCTTTATCTTCTACTACCCGCACCCGCTCCGGTGCGACTTTCTCTCCTCGTTCTTCCCTCTTCTCCCCACCTTCTAGCTGGTCCATCCATCATCTATATCCACTCATTTCTTTAATTCCTTATCTCCTTTCACATATATATATATATATATATATATATATATATATATATATATATTATATTTATATTTAACTTGCAAGTTTATGTCTAATTATTTAACGAAAGCATTAAAACTCCAGTTTTAGTAAACTGTATCAACAGCAGCAATTATAAATTTAAAAAAACATATACATTAATGCGATTACTTTTTTGGCGTTTTCTTAAAACTTGTAAGATCTGTATTGGCCTTTATCAAACGCTATATTTTAGGACAAAGCTACTTTCTCGCATTGAACCTACGTTATCACATCGTTATCATATCAGGGAGTGTCGGCAAATTCATTATCAATATGTTGTTAGTAATACCACGGAGTGCAATCCGAGATGATGGTGCGAATAGTCGATGTTGTTTTATTCGTATCACTTTTAAGTACTGCACTGGCCTATTGTATGATAGACAACCTATTGTATGATAGCAGAAGGGTGGTTTCTTACGATCAGTTGGCTTATTATTGTGTATACTCACATGTCGATGAGATAGTGGTCAAGCGAATAGCGGACTACCAAAGTATATCGATAACTATGAGTAACATACCGAAATTGTCATTAGAAAATGAGACAAACGTCAAGTCAATCGTAATGCTCAACATAAACGGAAGCCACGTAAGTGAAATTGAAGACAAAACTTTAGCTGGTTTAACGAATTTAGAGACACTGTCTCTTACTTTCAATAATATTACGGTTCTGCCAATGAATTTTTTAAATGGATTATTACATTTAAATACAGTAAACGTATCGTATAATGATATAAGCAAACTGGAATGCATTCAAAAAGTCGGTGCAATATATTTAAGCACTTTTAATATAAGCCATAACAAACTCAAAATAATCAAGAAAAACTGCAAATTCGATTATCTTACAGAATTGGATATATCACACAACGGCATTGATAACTTGAAAGATATTCTATTGAACCTGCATATGCCAAACATTGAACGTATGTATTTAAATAATAACGAACTATCCCAGATAAATACAAGTACATTCCACGAACTAGCTAATCTAACCTATTTAGATCTATCATATAATAAGATACGAGAACTAAAAGGAGTTTTTATAAATGATAACCTGGAGCATTTAAATTTAAACCATAATGCAATTACTGGGTTGAATGAAAATATTTTCTATCACCTACAACAGCTGTTCACATTAGATTTATCACACAACCAACTAAAGATCTTGGGACATTTAGGCCAACTAAAAAGTGTTAATAATCTACACCTACACCACAATTATCTAACACAATTCGACTTGAGCATCATGGACGACTTTCATAACGTACAAGTTCTAAGTTTACACCACAATCACTTAACAGAATTAGTCCTGAACGCAACGGAAACAAATCCCATACAACTAACATCGCTGGATTTATCCTACAACAACATTAGTAACCTACAACGTCACAACTTCAAAAGCGCTAGTATGCTTACAGTTTTAAACCTAAACAATAACCACCTACAAAACCTCACCGATGAACTTTTCAATGAACTAACTAGTCTTGAAAAACTACAACTGCAGCATAACGGAATTCAAAACCTCACAACTGCACATTTCGGACATCAAAACGTATTATCAGAACTGGATTTATCAGGCAACAACATTAAAAACATAACTGGTTTAACATTCATAGGCCTGTACCAATTAACCAGTCTTAATTTGAGCGGCAATATGCTGAAAGAGATGCACTCATTGGCATTCCACAACACCCCCGAGCTAAGAGTGCTCGACTTAAGCAACAACCGGCTACGTTCGATTGAAACAGCTGGACTGAATGAGGCTACACATCTGCGAGAGATAAATTTCGCCAACAATCGCTTTACATGTGATGGTTTATCGGGGATTCTACAAAACTTCAAAAAGGCTAACGTGCGGGTTGCAAGGGGCAACGAGAAGGATCGTCGAAGTTTACATGGCATCTGGTGTAGTGATGAGAAAAAGGCACACAGTTTGAAACTGCAGCCAATCGAAAGCAGCAGCTCAAATGATGTGCTGATTGAAAAAATTGCGAGTTTACAAACGGTTTTGGTTGTATTGGCGTGTCTTATTATGGCTGTAATTGGTGTTACTGCAGGGGCGTTTTGTTATATCAAAAGGAAACGTATTGGGATGTTGAGCAATGATTTTAACCTGGTTGGTGATACCGAGTCTGTTTATTGAAGTTGTCTGTACTTATGTATGTTATAAATAAATTTGATTAAAATAATTTTTTATGAAAAAAATATATGAACTGTGATATTTAAAAAATGCCTATTTTTGATAAATTTAAAGGTAAGTATTATTTTGTATGATGCTAAAACAGCTCTAAGCTCGCCCGTTTTTTATACTCCTGTAGTTCATTGTAGACACATTATATCAAACATTTGCGAGCCTAATACTGCCTTTGATCCAGTTGGACAAAGAGATACAAAATCACATAAAATAATACACAAAATCTATCTCGGCGTGTAAGCTATATACAGTAGAACTTTATATTTTATAACTTTAGCACAGATAACCTTGTGCACAACGAATATTTTCGAAAAATATTGTTTGAACTTTTCAAAATTGAGTTCATCACACTTTTTGAAGTATGAATCTTAAAATTTTATTTTAATTTGATTTTATATGACTAGTTTTAATTGAAGAAATTTATAAACAGAATATAATTATCAAGTTTGTTGCCACATATCTTTCAATATAATAAAAATATATTGTTAGGCTTTTCAAAATTGAATTCCTCAGACATTTTTAAGTATGAATTTTGAACATTTATTTGAGTTGTCTTCATATGAATAATTTTAATCGAAAAAATGTGTAAAATCTTTTTTTTTGCTATATATCTTGCAAATAATAAGGATATATTCAGCGGCGTTTTAATATTAAATTTCACAACATATTTAAGAATGAATATAAGTATATAATAAGTCATAACTGAAAAAATGGCTGAAATTGTATATGTATGTTAGTAGTATATTTTTTTGAGATATCGACTGATGGCCATGACCTTGATTTTCCAAGATTTTCAGTCATTACTGAAAAATGGCTGAAATTTTTGACTGAGTATGTATGTCAGTACAGTATTTTTTTCAGATATCGACTTATGATAGTGACCTTGTTTTTCAGTCGTTACTGAAAAAGTGGCTGACATTTTTGACTGAATATATATGTTAGTAGTATATTTTTTTGAGCTATCGACTGATGACTGTGTCCTTTATTTTCGAAGTTTTTCAGTCATTACTGAAAAAGTGGCTGACATTTTTGACTGAATACGTATGTCACTAGAATATTTTTTTGAGATATCAACTGATGACAGTGACCTTGATTTTAGAAGTTTTTCAGTCATTACTGAAAAAGTGGTTGAAATGTTTGACTGAATATGTATGTCAGTAGTATATTATTTTGAGATATCGACTGATGACCGCCACCTTGATTTTCGGAATTTTGTAATCATTACTGAAAAAGTGGTTGAAATTTTTGACTGAATATGTATGTCAATAGTATATTTTTTGAGATATCGACTGATGACCATGACCTTGATTTTCGAAGTTTTTCAGTCATTACTGACAAAGTGGCTTTCATTTTTGACTGAATATGTATGTCAGTAGAATATCTTTTTGAGATATCGACTGATGACAGTGACCTTAATTTTCGAAGTTTTCAGTCATTACTGAAAAAGCGACTGACATTTTTGACTGAATATGTATGTCGGTAGCATATTTTTATGAGATATCGACTCATGATCGTGACATTGAATATTCTAATAAATTTATAGTTTTAATAAAAGAAATATCTCTGTTTGCAGTGTGGTAACTCGAGTTGAGATTGGGCTAACTAGATCAAACTTACTCAGTGTGTTTACAAAAGGTTTTGCAAATAAACTTCTTCAAATTTATTAAAAATATTCTAAAAATTGAATTTTTGACGAATATTCTAATCAATTTATAGTTTTAATAAAAGAAATATCTCTGTTCGCAGTGTGATAACTCGAGTTGAAATTGGGCTAACTCGATCAAACTTACTCAGTATGTTTACAAAAGGTTTTGCAAATAAACTTCTTGAAATTTTTTTAAAAATATTCTAAGAATTGAATTTTTGACGAACATTCTAATGAATTTATAGTTTTAATAAAAGATATATCTCTGTTTTCAGTGTGGTAACTCGAGTTGAGATTGGGCTAACTCGATCAAACTTACTCAGTATGTTTACAAAAGGTTTTGCAAATAAACTTCTTTAATTTTTTTTAAAATATTCTAAAAATTGAATTTTTGACGAATATTCTAATCAATTTATAGTTTTAATAAAAAAAATATCTCTGTTTGCAGTGTGGTAACTCGAGTTGAGATTGGGCTAACTCGATCAAACTTACTCAGTATGTTTACAAAAGGTTTTGCAAATAAACTTCTTTAAATTTTTATAAAATATTCTAAAAATTGAATTTTTGACGAATATTCTAATCAATTTATAGTTTTAATAAAAGAAATATCTCTGTTTGCAGTGTGGTAACTCGATTTGAGATTGGGCTAACTCGATCAAGCTTACACAGTATGTTTAGAAAAAGTTTTGCAAATAAACTTCTTCAATTTTTTTAAAAATATTCTAAAAATTGAATTTTTGACGAATATTCTAATCAATTTATAGATTTAATAATAGAAATATCTCTTTTTGCAGTGTGATAACTCGAGTTGGGATTGGGATAACTCGATCAAGCTTACACAGTATGTTTAGAAAAGGTTTTGCAAATAAACGTCTTCAAATTTTTTTAAAATATTCTAAAACTTGAATTTTTGACGAATATTCTAATCAATGTATAGTATAACAAAAGAAATATCTCTGTTCGCAGTGTGATAACTCGAGTTGAGATTGGGCTAACTCGATCAAACTTACTCAGTATGTTGAAAAAAGATTTTGCAAATAAACTTCTTCAAATTTTTTAAAAATATTCTAAAAATTGAATTTTTGACGAATATTCTAATCAATTTATAGTTTTAATAAAAGAAATATCTCTGTTTGCAGTGTGGTAACTCGAGTTGAGATTGGGCTAACTCGATCAAGCTTACACAGTATGTTTAGAAAAGGTTTTACAAATAAACTTCTTAATTTTTTTTTTAAATATTCTAAAAATTGATTTTTTGACGAATATTCTAATCAATTTATAGTTTTAATAAAAGAAATATGTCTGTTCGCAGTGTGATAACTCGAGTTGGGATTGGGCTAACTCGATCAAACTTACTCAGTATGTTGAAAAAAGATTTTGTAAATAAACTTCTTCAAATTTTTTAAAAATATTCTAAAAATTGAATTTTTGACGAATATTCTAATCAATTTATAGTTTTAATAAAAGAAATATCTCTGTTTGCAGTGTGGTAACTCGAGTTGAGATTGGGCTAACTCGATTAAGCTTACACAGTATGTTTAGAAAAGGTTTTACAAATAAACTTCTTAAATTTTTTTTTAAATATTCTAAAAATTGATTTTTTGACGAATATTCTAATCAATTTATAGTTTTAATAAAAGAAATATCTCTGTTTGCAGTGCGGTAACTCGAGTTGAGATTAGGCTAACTCGATCAAACTTACTCAGTATGTTTGAAAAAGGTTTTGCTAATAAACTTCAAATTTTTTAAAAATAAAATAAAAGAAATATCTATGTTCGCTGTGTGATAACTCGAGTTGAGATTGGGCTAACTCTAACTTTTGACTCAATATGTATGTCAGTAGTATATTTTTTGAGATATCGACTGATGATCTTGACCTTGACCTAGAATATTTTTTTGAGATTTTAACTGATGACCGTGACCTTAAGTTTCGAAGTTTTTCAGTCATTACTGAAAAAGTGGCTGAATTTTTATTATTCTACTGACATACATATGTCAGTAGAATATTTTTTTGAGATATCGACTGATGACCGTGACCTTGATTTACAAAGTTTTTCAGTAATTACTGAAAAAGTGGCTGAAATTTTTGACTGAATATGAATGTTAATAATATATTTTTTGAAATATCGACTGCTAACCGTGACCTTGATTTCCAAAGTTTTTCAGTCATTACTGAAAAAGTGGCTGACATATTTGACTGAATATTTATGTTAATAGTATATTTTTTTGAGATATCGACTGATGACCGCAACCTTGATTTTAGAAGTTTTTCAGTCATTAATGAAAAAGTGGCTGACATTTTTGACTGAATATGTATGTCAGTAGTATATTTTTTTTGAGATATCGACTGATGACCGTGACTTTGATTTTTGAAGTTTTTCAGTCATTACTGAAAAAGTGGCTGACATTTTTGACTGAATATGTATGTCAGTAGTATATTTTTGTGAGATATCGACTGATGAATCTTGTACATTTGTTACAAATATGTATTAACTTTAATTGAAGAGAAATTTGTCGCAAAACATATGTATAATTATTAATTTTCAGACATAAACTCCTCATCAATAGATATTATACTGCAACAGGAAACTGCATGAGTAAATAAACTGCTCAATGTTTGATAAGAAATTCTAATAAAAAATACGTTAAATATAGTTATCAATGACTTATTGTAATGAAAAATATTTTCTACAGATATCGTTGTTATTTTAATGATTGCAGTGATAATACTATTTTTATCGTTACATGTATCACCAATATTTGAAGCGAAAACTTCATCTACATCTACATCTTAGTCTAAATTTAATGAGCAACTAAAATTTTCAAACCGCAATGCAATAACGTAATGACTTCAAAAGTTACACCAGTTTGTAGTTCACCAAAATGAATTTTGTTTGAAGTTAGCAAATATTTTCCAAAACATTTTTTGAATAGAACTTAAAATACATCACTGCCAGTTAGAATTTAATGAGGCATTCAAATTCTCAAATTGCAAATGAATAACTTAGTGGCTTCAATAGTTACAGGGGTATGTAGCTTGAAGCCCACTAAAAATATTGTTGTTTGAAATTATCAAGTATTTTCCAAAACAATTTTTGAATATAAACTGAAATATATCGTTTGACACTCAGAATTTAATAAGGAATTCAAATTTGAAAACTAGAAATAATTATATCTGTTGGTTTTATAGTTACAGCGGTTGTAAATGCACCGACCATAAACAGATGATGTGACAAAAAAATATTTATTTGATTTCACATAAGAAGACAATCATTTACTCAAGTTATCACTATAACAACTATTATATATTGATGGCCAACTAATCTATCTTAATCTGAATTAATGAGGAATTTAAATTCTCAATCCTCAAATGAATAACTTAATGGCTTCAATAGTTACAGCGGTCTGTAGCTGGAAGCCAACTAAAAATATTGTTGGAAATTATCAAGTATTTTCCAAAATAATTTTTGAATACAAACTGAAATATATCGTTGGCATACAGAATTTAAGAAGAACTCTACCATAATATATCTTTGAAGATATTAAAGATATATCTTTATAATTTCCAAAATTGAGTTCATTAAATATGTTATCATGAGAAACATTGACTGGGTTTCAACATAACAACGACATAGTTCTGAACATAATGAAGATATTTTTTTATCCTTTCGAAAATTTAATGTACCATATATTTAACAAGTAGAATCATATAGACTTATATATTAGCTAGTTTTTCAACTCTACATAAATATATCTTTGAAGATATTAAAAATATATCTTTATAGTTTTCAAAATTGTTCATCAAACATGTTATCATGACAAAGGTTGAGTTTTCCTGCCGTAAGATAATGATAAACAAGATTTTATTGCACAAAAATATAAAAGACGGGTTTTCAACATAACAACGACATAATTCTGAACATACTTGAATCTTCATCTTTTCGAAAATTTAATGTATAATATATTTAACAAGTAGAATCATATAGATTTTAATTTTTTTCCATCAGGTTTTCACGCAGAAATTAGCTAGTTGGAGTATTTTCAACTCTACGAGAATATATCTTTGAAGATATCAAAGATATATCTTTATAGTTTCCAAAATTGAGTTCATTAAATATGTTATCATGAGAAACATTGAGTTTTCCTTACGTAAGATAATGATAAACAGGATTTTATTGCAGAAAAATATAAAAGACTGGTTTTCAACATAACAACGCCATAGTTATGAACATAATGAAGACATATCTTTATCCTTTCGAACCTTGAATGTACCATATATTTAACAAGTAGAATCATATAGACTTTAATTTTTTTCCAACAGGTTTTCACGCTGAAATTAGTTAGTTGGAGTATTTTCAACTCTACCAGAATATATCTTTGAAGATATTAAAGATATATCATTATGGTTTTCAAAACTTCAAATTTGAAAACTAGAAGTCATTATATCTGTTAGTTTTATAGTTACAGTGCGATAGTTTGTACCATTATGGAATATTAATTAATATTAAAACTTACCTCAGAAGCTCCCTTGTCTTCCACGAACCACCTCCTCAGCATGGCCTCGCCTTGCCCCACGCCTAAATTAGGTTGTGCATCCAGAAGATTTGTAATCACCCTGTCCTGCAGTAGAAGTCTTCTAAGTCTCCAGTAGAGCACCCTACGTGATTTCCTCCACGCTACAATATCCTGCAGACATAATAATAAAAATAATACTTCTAATTTCACCCCAGTTAAACCCTCAAACTCACCAATATCGCTCCTTTCTCATGCATCCTCTCCGGCGTGTCGTGAAGATCAGCAAAATGGACAGCCACTTGATGGTATGTGGGCAATAAATACTTTTCCCGTTCAGCAATCTTTTGCTCCACCTCCATCACCTCAGGCGTTTTAATCTTTTCAGCAGCCGCCGTTACGCTACCCCTACGCTCGAGCATATCAGGAACAGCCTGTGACACATTCAACTGTTTTACCTCCTCGTCTAATCGTACCAGCGTCGGGTCCACCCGGTGCATTGTTTTCAGCAAGTCTTTTTTCCTGTATTTGATCTCGACAATACCCTCTGGCTCCAAAACACCGCCCCTAATATTAAACGATCGCAATTAAATTAAATAAATGTGCAAAACGTAGATGTTTGATGAAATCACCTCGATTCCGGATCGGCATACATTTCCATGTAGCGCGAGTTGATTGTGGGATCGACCACGGCCCACGCGCCGCCCCTCAACTCTCCATTGGGCGGGATGTAGATGAGAATCGGTTTTTTGTAGCGCCGCAGACCGTCGACGATGTACGCGCCGAATTTCATAATTTGTTCGTACATATCTACAAGGATTAAGTGTGTAGTGCATAAAATTAGAAAAACAAGTTGGTTTAAAACATTTAATTATATTGATTTTATTGAAGAGTTGTAAAACCAACATGATTTCATAATTTCCTGAGTAGATATATAAAGATTAAATTAAATTGATTGTGTTCAATAACGTTATTTATACAAATGTGGGGACCGGAAAAGAAACACCCAAATATGAAAGACACTTCCGAAAATATTATGTGGTTTTGGATTGCTAGATATATCAACAAAATACCATAATACTTTTATTATGTTCTCAAAATATATGAATCTAGCCATCCAAAACCGCATACTATCTTTTTAATGTCTTGGCTATCAGTCGATTTCTCAAAAAATATATACTACTCGCATAAATAATTTTCATTATTATCTCAAAGTATATTGAGTAAATAATTAAGCGCAGCCACTTTAGAAAACGACGTAAACAAAATTAAGCAATGCCATTGTTTGGTAAAAAAATTCATTCTCATATCAAAGTTTATATAAAACTATTGAAACGTACTCGTTAACAAATTTAAGATAAGCGACTGTATTTTATTTAAAAAAAAGGGCTCGTCAAATAAACCACTATGTTTAAAATGAACTTACCTTTCATGCCGCCACTGAATCCCCTCCAATTCGCGAAAATAATCAGCGGCAGGTCCTCGCGACTGAAGTCCTGAATCGCCTGCGCCGTTTTGTAAGCAGAATCGGGGAACCATACTTGGCCAGCTTGTGAAACAGTCTGTAAAGAAACTAAATTAGATTTAATCTAAACATTGCGGTGGCTGTAGCTCACTTTAGCTTCAGAGTCCAAATTGGCGGGATCTGCTGGCAGGTTGAGTTCTACTGTTCGCGTTTCAACGGCTATTACTCCCACGGGGATGCCGCCCAATCGGGCACGACCAGTTACTACCGTTTGTGCCCAGGGCTGCATTATTTCCGACCACGAGTCCTTATCGAAGAAACCACACTCCCATTCTGCTGGATTCGCTAGAAGTTTATTGAATTAATTGGCTATGTGGCTTAAATTAGATATCTTCCTGTAAACATCTAACATTTCATAAACATTTTTGTATTAAATAATTATTGATTAGTCAAAATTTGTATAATTTTCTTATTTGTTGGTATCAGAAGAATCGTAGTTGAGAAAATTCCAAAATAGTTACTTTCTGACATTTTATATTTCGTAAAATAAATATATATCGTTTGATTTTGACTACTTTAACCACCTTTTTGTATTATTCGACTATTGATGACTTAACATTGGTATAATTGGTATATTTGTTTGTTTCAGATAGATGGTAATTGACTAACTTTAAAAAGAGATACTTTTCGGCAAACATCTGACGTTTCAAATATCAGAAAAAGAATAAATAATTTCATTTTGACTACTTTAGTAATTTTTGTGTATTAATCAATTATTAATGATTCAGAATTGGTATAATTTGTTTATTTGTTACTATCAGATCGATGATACTTGAGAAACATTCAAAAAGATACTTTTTGGCAAACATTTGACGTTTCATACATCAGAAAAAAATATAAATCGTTTGATTTTGACAACTTTAACCACTGTTTTGTATTAACCAATTATTTATGTCTCAAAATTGGTATAATTTGTTTATTTATTGGTATCAGGTAGATGGTAGTTGAGAAAAAATCAAAAAGATATTTTTCGGCAAACATTTGACGTTTCATACATCAGAAAAAAATATAAATCGTTTGATTTTGATAACTTTAACCACTTTTTTGTATTAACCGATTATTCATGACTCAAAATTGGTATAATTTGTTTACTTATTGGTATCAGGTAGATGGTAGTTGAGAAAAAATCAAAAAGATATTTTTCGGCAAACATTTGACGTTTCATACATCAGAAAAAAATATAAATCGTTTGATTTTAACTACTTTAACCACTTTTTTGTATTAACCGATTATTCATGACTCAAAATTAGTATAATTTGTTTATTTATTGGTATCAGGTAGATGGTATTTGAGAAAAATTTAAAAAAAGATATTTTTCGGCAAACATTTGACGTTTCATACATCAGAAAAAATATAAATCGTTTGATTTTGACTACTTTAACCACTTTTTTGTATTAACCGATTATTCATGACTCAAAATTAGTATAATTTGTTTATTTATTGGTATCAGGTAGATGGTATTTGAGAAAAATTTAAAAAAAGATATTTTTCGGCAAACATTTGACGTTTCATACATCAGAAAAAATATAAATCGTTTAATTTTGACTACTTTAACCACTTTTTTGTATTAACCGATTATTCATGACTCAAAATTGGTATAATTTGTTTATTTATTGGTATCAGGTAGATGGTAGTTGAGAAAAAATCAAAAAGATATTTTTCGGCAAACATTTGACGTTTCATACATCAGAAAAAAATATAAATCGTTTGATTTTGACAACTTTAACCACTTTTTTGTATTAACCGATTATTCATGACTCAAAATTGGTATAATTTGTTTATTTATTGGTATCAG
Organism: Lordithon lunulatus; assembly: GCA_963942505.1. Lineage (NCBI taxonomy): Eukaryota > Metazoa > Arthropoda > Insecta > Coleoptera > Staphylinidae > Lordithon > Lordithon lunulatus. The sequence goes on along the minus strand of OZ012675.1, from coordinate 37,811,340 downwards.
GTAGATGGTAGTTGAGAAAAAATCAAAAAGATATTTTTCGGCAAACATTTGACGTTTCATACATCAGAAAAAAATATAAATCGTTTGATTTTGGCTACTTTAACCACTGTTTTGTATTAACCAATTATTTATGACTCAAAATTGGTATAATTTGTTTATTTATTGGTATCAGGTAGATGGTAGTTGAGAAAAAATCAAAAAGATATTTTTCGGCAAACATTTGACGTTTCATACATCAGAAAAAAATATAAATCGTTTGATTTTGACTACTTTAACCACTTTTTTGTATTAACCGATTATTCATGACTCAAAATTAGTATAATTTGTTTATTTATTGGTATCAGGTAGATGGTATTTGAGAAAAATTTAAAAAAAGATATTTTTCGGCAAACATTTGACGTTTCATACATCAGAAAAAATATAAATCGTTTGATTTTGACTACTTTAACCACTTTTTTGTATTAACCGATTATTCATGACTCAAAATTAGTATAATTTGTTTATTTATTGGTATCAGGTAGATGGTATTTGAGAAAAATTTAAAAAAAGATATTTTTCGGCAAACATTTGACGTTTCATACATCAGAAAAAATATAAATCGTTTGATTTTGACTACTTTAACCACTTTTTTGTATTAACCGATTATTCATGACTCAAAATTGGTATAATTTGTTTATTTATTGGTATCAGGTAGATGGTAGTTGAGAAAAAATCAAAAAGATATTTTTCGGCAAACATTTGACGTTTCATACATCAGAAAAAAATATAAATCGTTTGATTTTGACTACTTTAACCACTTTTTTGTATTAACCGATTATTCATGACTCAAAATTGGTATAATTTGTTTATTTATTGGTATCAGGTAGATGGTAGTTGAGAAAAAATCAAAAAGATATTTTTCGGCAAACATTTGACGTTTCATACATCAGAAAAAAATATAAATCGTTTGATTTTGACTACTTTAACCACTTTTTTGTATTAACCGATTATTCATGACTCAAAATTGGTATAATTTGTTTATTTATTGGTATCAGGTAGATGGTAGTTGAGAAAAAATCAAAAAGATATTTTTCGGCAAACATTTGACGTTTCATACATCAGAAAAAAATATAAATCGTTTGATTTTGACTACTTTAACCACTTTTTTGTATTAACCGATTATTCATGACTCAAAATTAGTATAATTTGTTTATTTATTGGTATCAGGTAGATGGTATTTGAGAAAAATTTAAAAAAAGATATTTTTCGGCAAACATTTGACGTTTCATACATCAGAAAAAATATAAATCGTTTGATTTTGACTACTTTAACCACTTTTTTGTATTAACCGATTATTCATGACTCAAAATTAGTATAATTTGTTTATTTATTGGTATCAGGTAGATGGTATTTGAGAAAAATTTAAAAAAAGATATTTTTCGGCAAACATTTGACGTTTCATACATCAGAAAAAATATAAATCGTTTGATTTTGACTACTTTAACCACTTTTTTGTATTAACCGATTATTCATGACTCAAAATTGGTATAATTTGTTTATTTATTGGTATCAGGTAGATGGTAGTTGAGAAAAAATCAAAAAGATATTTTTCGGCAAACATTTGACGTTTCATACATCAGAAAAAAATATAAATCGTTTGATTTTGACAACTTTAACCACTTTTTTGTATTAACCGATTATTCATGACTCAAAATTGGTATAATTTGTTTATTTATTGGTATCAGGTAGATGGTAGTTGAGAAACAATCAAAAAGATATTTTTCGGCAAACATTTGACGTTTCATACATCAGAAAAAAATATAAATCGTTTGATTTTGACAACTTTAACCACTGTTTTGCATTAAGCAATTATTTATGTCTCAAAATTGGTATAATTTGTTTATTTATTGGTATCAGGTAGATGGTAGTTGAGAAAAAATCAAAAAGATATTTTTCGGCAAACATTTGACGTTTCATACATCAGAAAAAAATATAAATCGTTTGATTTTGACAACTTTAACCACTGTTTTGTATTAACCAATTATTTATGTCTCAAAATTGGTATAATTTGTTTATTTATTGGTATCAGGTAGATGGTAGTTGAGAAAAAATCAAAAAGATATTTTTCGGCAAAAATTTGACGTTTCATACATCAGAAAAAAATATAAATCGTTTGATTTTGACAACTTTAACCACTGTTTTGTATTAACCAATTATTTATGTCTCAAAATTGGTATAATTTGTTTATTTATTGGTATCAGGTAGATGGTAGTTGAGAAAAAATCAAAAAGATATTTTTCGGCAAACATTTGACGTTTCATACATCAGAAAAAAATATAAATCGTTTGATTTTGGCTACTTTAACCACTGTTTTGTATTAACCAATTATTTATGACTCAAAATTGGTATAATTTGTTTATTTATTGGTATCAGGTAGATGGTAGTTGAGAAAAAATCAAAAAGATATTTTTCGGCAAACATTTGACGTTTCATACATCAGAAAAAAATATAAATCGTTTGATTTTGACAACTTTAACCACTTTTTTGTATTAACCGATTATTCATGACTCAAAATTGGTATAATTTGTTTATTTATTGGTATCAGGCATATGGTAGTTGAGAAAAATTCAAAAAAGATACTTTTCGGCAAACATTTGACGTTTCATACATCAGAAAAAATATAAATCGTTTGATTTTGACTACTTTAACCACTTTTTTTGTATTAACCGATTATTCATGACTCAAAATTGGTATAATTTGTTTATTTATTGGTATCAGGTATATGGTAGTTGAGAAAAATTCAAAAAAGATATTTTTCGGCAAACATTTGACGTTTCATACATCAGAAAAAAATATAAATCGTTTGATTTTGACTACTTTAACCACTTTTTTGTATTAACCGATTATTCATGACTCAAAATTGGTATAATTTGTTTATTTATTGGTATCAGGTAGATGGTAGTTGAGAAAAAATCAAAAAGATATTTTTCGGCAAACATTTGACGTTTCATACATCAGAAAAAAATATAAATCGTTTGATTTTGACTACATTAACCACTTTTTTGTATTAACCGATTATTCATGACTCAAAATTGGTATAATTTGTTTATTTATTAGTATCAGGTAGATGGTAGTTGAGAAAAAATCAAAAAGATATTTTTCGGCAAACATTTGACGTTTCATACATCAGAAAAAAATATAAATCCTTTGATTTTGACTACTTTAACCACTTTCTTGTATTAACCGATTATTCATGACTCAAAATTGGTATAATTTGTTTATTTATTGGTATCAGGTAGATGGTAGTTGAGAAAAAATCAAAAAGATATTTTTCGGCAAACATTTGACGTTTCATACATCAGAAAAAAATATAAATCGTTTGATTTTGACTACTTTAACCACTTTTTTGTATTAACCGATTATTCATGACTCAAAATTGGTATAATTTGTTTATTTATTGGTATCAGGTAGATGGTAGTTGAGAAAAAATCAAAAAGATATTTTTCGGCAAACATTTGACGTTTCATACATCAGGAAAAAATATAAATCGTTTGATTTTGACTACATTAACCACTTTTTTGTATTAACCGATTATTCATGACTCAAAATTGGTATAATTTGTTTATTTATTAGTATCAGGTAGATGGTAGTTGAGAAAAAATCAAAAAGATATTTTTCGGCAAACATTTGACGTTTCATACATCAGAAAAAATATAAATCGTTTGGTTTTGACTACTTTAACCACTTTTTTGTATTAACCGATTATTCATGACTCAAAATTAGTATAATTTGTTTATTTATTGGTATCAGGTAGATGGTATTTGAGAAAAATTTAAAAAAAGATATTTTTCGGCAAACATTTGACGTTTCATACATCAGAAAAAAATATAAATCCTTTGATTTTGACTACTTTAACCACTTTCTTGTATTAACCGATTATTCATGACTCAAAATTGGTATAATTTGTTTATTTATTGGTATCAGGTAGATGGTAGTTGAGAAAAAATCAAAAAGATATTTTTCGGCAAACATTTGACGTTTCATACATCAGAAAAAATATAAATCGTTTGGTTTTGACTACTTTAACCACTTTTTTGTATTAACCGATTATTCATGACTCAAAATTAGTATAATTTGTTTATTTATTGGTATCAGGTAGATGGTATTTGAGAAAAATTTAAAAAAAGATATTTTTCGGCAAACATTTGACGTTTCATACATCAGAAAAAAATATAAATCCTTTGATTTTGACTACTTTAACCACTTTTTTGTATTAACCGATTATTCATGACTCACAATTGGTATAATTTGTTTATTTATTGGTATCAGGTAGATGGTAGCTGAGAAAAAATCAAAAAGATATTTTTCGGCAAACATTTGACGTTTCATACATCAGAAAAAAATATAAATCGTTTGATTTTGCCTACTTTAACCACGTTTTTATATTAACCGATTATTCATGACTCAAAATTGGTATAATTTGTTTATTTATTGGTATCAGGTAGATGGTAGTTGAGAAAAATTCAGAAAAAAATATAAATCGTAACGATTTTGACTACTTTAACCACTGTTTTGTATTAACCGATTATTGATGACTCAAAATTGATATAATTTGTTTATTTGTTGGTATCAGATAGATGGTATTTCAGAAAAGATATTTTTCAGCAAATTTCTGGCGTTTCATACATCAAAAAAAATATAAATCGTTTTATTTGGACTACTTTACCACTTTTTTGTATTAATCGATTATTGATGACTGAAAATTGATATAATTTGTTTATTTATTTGTATTAGATAGATCGTAGTTGAGAAAAAAAAAACTTTTTTTAAACATCTTACGTTTGATAAATCGTTTGGTTTTGGTAACATTAGCAACCTTTTTGTATTAATTGATTAGTAATCATTCCAAAGATGTATAATTCACTCATTTGTTGGTAGATCGCAATAGAGAAAAGTAGGAGAAATGGGTTATAACTGTTGTTGGCTTTTCAAATGACGATAAAACATGCACAAATAAAAACTTACATGGATTTTGTCGTCCACACAACATCCATCTTGGATCATACGGTGCTTTAGTGGGCATATACCCAACATCCCTGTCAATCGAATCAACAGGCTTCAAAATCGGCACCGGTGACATTTTATCCTTTGGAATGTAAGACAGCCATTTCAGGATGGTATAAATCCCGTCGAGATCACGTGGCTCGGTTTTATGTGTAACTCCGTTGTTGTACATAATCTGAATGCCCCCCAGTTGGTTATTAGAGGCATAAACCTCGCGACCTTTAATTAAAAACATTAAACATCCCAAAAATGGATAATAATAAGTCAAAACAAACCTAACAACTTGTTCAACGCGCTGTAACCCGTCAAAATAATATGCGAGTTTTCAATTTGTATAATCCTTTGTCCCAGTCTCACCAAGTAGGCACCAATACCAATTGCTCGGCATGAAACCATTGAAATCGTAACAATTTCGTCGTAGGCCTGCGAAGTTTCACCCGCGATCATCCCGGCGTATTGCAAGTTTTCCACACCCAAACCATCGTCTTTGCCTTTAAAATTCCTAAATGTACTAATTGTTACTTATATAATTTTCATAACCTACCAATAATGTCTGTTAATTTGTATCTAGATTCGCCCTCGTCCTCAATTAAAACAGCCCGTACGGAATTCAGCGAGCTAACCTGTGCGTAGTCCTCAGGAGTCAAGTATAGGTATCTGAAACCTCTATCAGGCTCACTAGGGTCCTCCCATGCTATTTTATAAACACTCTTTACTTCTTCAGCCAAACCGATCCTAGCACCACTATTCGCTGCGATATAAATCTATTTATTTATTAGTAAATCAATTAAATGTTAGCATGTTTAAACTTACTCTCGGTATTTTTAAAGTACGCGCCATTTCGCTAGCCAGCCCAAATACTTTATCCTCTCGCGGCCCGAACGAACCAATTAGGAATGTTATATCGTTAGCTATCACAATAATATCTCTACCGTCGGGATACTCAGGAGTGTAGAACGTCATTTTCCAAGCGACCATCCCTACATTATTCTCACCCGGTACCCGTTTTTGTTCCAACAACCGCGACTCGGATTCAGTGTCCAGCACCAACTCCACCACGTCCATTAGTTTATCGGGAATTTGCACAACTTCTGCAAATAATTAAGAATAATTAAGTGTGTTCATTTAATTCGTCTGTTAGAATTTACCGGATATCCTTTCTTGACTGTACTGCTTCCATTGCAGGTCCACCATTTGTCGGAACATGTCCGGGTAGTCGTAAATGTATGTGGTTCCAGCCGATTGCGCTTGGAAACGTTTTTGTTGGAGGTAGTCTTTGGTGAGGTAGGGTGTGGAAATTGGGAGGCCGTGCATTGGGCCCTGTTTCAGACCGTACGCTTCAAACCGGATCTAGAGACAGCCAAATCGTACTTTAGGTGGAGTAAAACGATGTATACTCGAGGAAAATTTCAAGTAATGTGATACGAAACTGATTAACACTTTTATGGGAGTCACACGACAAATTTCCTGCTAACAGGATTCATTGTAATTTTCTTTAAATGAGACTTTGAATAATTTAAGCTGTATAAGATTGACTACAAAATGATATATAACTCACTTAAAGGACTATAATAACTAATGTGATAATGTGGCCTGAAATTGGCTGTACTTTTGTTTGCACCACAAAATTAAACCTCCATATAAATATGAAAGCGCGAGAATTGTAATATAATTCAGATACTGCCAGCTGGAGAATACGATGAAAAAATGGTATTGTTAAGTAGCGTCTGAAAGGGGTTGAAATTATCTTCCCAATAAGATATAATTGACCTATGGCTGGTTACTACCCTTAAAGATATGCAGAGTTGAAGTTTATGCTAAATAAACCTCCATATAAATATGAAAGCGCATGAATTCTATTATAATTCCGATCCTGCCACTTGGAAAATACGATGAAAAATTGGTATTGTTAAGTAGCGTCGGAAAGGGGTTGAAATTATCTTCTCAATAAGATATACTTAACATAGGGATGGTAACTACCCTTGAAGATATGCAGAGTTGAAGTTTATACTAAATAAACCTCCATATAAATATGAATGCGCATGAATTCTATTATAATTCCGATCCTGCCACTTGGAAAATACGACGAAAAATTGGTATTATTAAGTAGCGTCTGAAAGGGGTTGAAATTATCTTTCCAAGAAGATATAGTTGATCTGGCGATAGTTACTACCCTTGAAGATATGCAGAGTTGAAGTTTATGATAAATAAACCTCCATATAAGTATGAAAGCGCATGAATTCTATTATAATTCCGATCCTGCCACTTGGAAAATACGATGAAAAATTGGTATTATTAGGTAGCGTCGGAAAAGGGTTGAAATTATCTTCCCAATAAGACATAATTGACCTAGAGATGGTTACTACCCTTGAAGATATGCAGAGTTGAAGTTTATGCTAAATAAATCTCCATATAAATATGAAAGCGTATGAATTCTATTATAATTCCGATCCTGCCACTAGGAAAATACGATGAAAAATTGGTATTACTAAGTAGCGTCGGAAAGGGGTTGAAATTATCTTCCCAATAAGATATACTTGACCTAGGGATGGTTACTACCCTTGAAGATATGCAGAATTGAAGTTTATGCTAAATAAACCTCCATATAAATATGAAAGCGCATGAATTCTATTATAATTCCGATCCTGCCACCTGGAAAATACGATGAACAATTGGTATTGTTAAGTAGCGTCGGAAAGGGGTTGAAATTATCTTCCCAATAAGATATAATTGACCTAGGGATGGTTACTACCCTTGAAGATATGCAGAGTTGAAGTTTATACTAAATAAACCTCCATATAAATATGAAGGCGCATGAATTCTATTATAATTCCGATCCTGCCACTTGGAAAATACGATGAAAAATTGGTATTACTAAGTAGCGTCGGAAAGGGGTTGAAATTATCTTCCCAATAAGATATACTTGACCTAGGGATGGTTACAACCCTTGAAGATATGCAGAGTTGAAGTTTATGCTAAATAAACCTCGATATAAATATGAAAGCGCATGAATTCTATTATAATTTCGATCCTGCCACTTGGAAAATACGATGCAAAATTGGTATTATTAAGTAGCGTCGGAAAGGGGTTGAAATTATCTTCTCAATAAGATATACTTAACATAGGGATGGTAACTACCCTTGAAGATATGCAGAGTTGAAGTTTATACTAAACAAACCTTCATATAAATATGAAAACACATGAATTCTATTATATTTTAGATCCTGCCACTTGGAAAATACGATGATAAATTGGTATTGTTAAGTAGCGTCGGAAGGCGGTTGAAATTATCTTTCAAATAAGATATAGTTGAACTAGGTATGGTTACTACTCTTGAAGATATGCAGAGTTGAAGTTTATGCTAAATAAACCTCCATATAAATATGAAAGCGCATGAATTCTATTATAATTTCGATCCTGCCACTTGGAAAATACGATGAAAAATTGGTATTGTTAAATAACGTCGGTAAGGGGTTGAAATTATCTTCCCAATAAGATATACTTGACCTAGGGATGGTTACTACCCTTGAAGATATGCAGAGTTGAAGTTTATACTAAATAAACCTCCATATAAATATGAATGCGCATGAATTCTATTATAATTCCGATCCTGCCACTTGGAAAATACGATGAAAAATTGGTATTATTAAGTAGAGTCGGAAAGGGGTTGAAATTATCTTCTCAATAAGATATACTTGACATAGGGATGGTAACTACCCTTGAAGATATGCAGAGTTGAATTTTATGCTAAATAAAACTCCATATAAATATGAAAGCGCATGAATTCTATTATAATTCCGATCCTGCCACTTGGAAAATACGATGAAAAATTGGTATTGTTAAGTAGCGTCGGAAAGGGGTTGAAATTATCTTCTCAATAAGATATACTTGACGTAGGGATGGTAACTACCCTTGAAGATATGCAGAGTTGAAGCTTATGCTAAATAAACCTCCATATAAAAATGAAAGCGCATGAATTCTATTATAATTCCGATCCTGCCATTTGGAAAATACGATGAAACATTGGTATTATTAAGTAGCGTCGGAAAGGGGTTGAAATTATCTTCACAATAAGATATACTTGACCTAGGGATGGTTACTACCCTTGAAGGTAGGCAGAGTTGAAGTTTATGCTAAATAAACCTCCATATAAATATGAAAGCGCATGAATTCTATTTTAATTCGGATCCTGCTAATTGTAAAATACGATGAAAAATTGGTATTGTTAAGTAGCGTCGGAAAGGGGTTGAAATTATCTTCTCAATAAGATATACTTAACATAGGGATGGTAACTACCCTTGAAGATATGCAGAGTTGAAGTTTATGCTAAATAAACCTCCATATAAATATGAATGCGCATGAATTCTATTAAAATTCCGATCCTGCAACTTGGAAAATACGATGAAAAATTGGTATTATTAAGTAGCGTCGGAAAGGGGTTGAAATTATCTTCTCAATAAGATATACTTGACATAGGGATGGTAACTACCCTTGAAGATATGCAGAGTTGAATTTTATGCTAAATAAACTACTATATAAATATGAAAGCGCATGAATTCTATTATAATTCACATCCTGCCACTTGGAAAATAAGATGAAAAATTGGTATTACTAAGTAGCGTCGGAAAGGGGTTGAAATTATCTTCGCAATAAGATATACTTGACCTAGGGATGGTTACTACCCTTGAAGATATGCAGAGTTGAAATTTATGCTAAATAAACCTCCATATAAATATGAAAGCGCATGAATTCTAGTATAATTCCGATCCTGCCACTTGGAAAATGCGATGAAAAATTGGTATTACTAAGTAGCGTTGGAAAGGGGTTGAAATTATCGTTCTAATAAGATATAGATGAGCTAGGGATGGTTCCTACCCTTAAAGGTACGATGATTAGAATACAAAACCATGTCTAACTCGTTAAAAAAATGTTACTTTTGGGACTCGCCTCACAAAATTCCATACCATGATATTAAATATTAATATTTTTAAATGAGAGTAACTCGTAATATTGGTTGAAAAATGTGTATAACTCGCGGAAAATCCTAGTTATTACTTCAACTGATATAACCTTATATGGACAAAAGTAGTGATAAGAATAAAAACGACTTACCACTCCAGTCTCAGCCTCAACCACCTCCGCATACATATTAATATCCAAATAATAACCACTATCATTAGCAATACACAACCGAACAGCAGTAGTAGGTGAATTAGGGGTAGACCGAATGAGCATCTTTAGTTCAGCCTGTAGCACGCGTAGTTTCCACAATCGCGGTCCATAACGCATCACCATACTAGTAACAGCCTCTTCAATCTGTTAAATATAAAGTGTTTGTCATACAAATTACTTCCACCCCATGACTTGCATACCTTAGCAGGGTCCATTATAACAGTCGGAATGAAATTCAAGAAGATGTGATTGCAATCCGTTCGACGCGAGTGCGGGTGTGAGAAAGCCACCTCCAACTCATCCATAGCCTCCAACAACACCCTCTCGCCCTCATTCTGCAGGTACTCAAACGACGCCTCTTTTGTAATTAAATCAGAATGCCGAATTATCGACCTAATAAAGAACCGATAATCGGTTACTTCTTGTCCTGGCGCTACTTTAGCCTTTCCGAGATACAGGTGCATTTTTTGGTTGGACGTTGGGAGCGCTTCAAGGTTATAAGTGCGCATCCTGTTGAGTTCCAGCTGGAACGCGCACGCAGGCTCTAAATGCCGGTAAATGCGGTCCTCTTTGAAGCCGTCCCTAGCTCTGTATGTGAAGAATTTCGGGAACTGTTTGTGTTTCAAAGCGCCGAAGGTAATGCGCCGAATTCCACGGTTCTCCAGCTCTAGTTTATGGCGGGCGCAGAAGGCACCGAAGATTCGACTCATTGTGGTGTCATCGGCGTCACCTTTATCTTTGACACCTAGAAAGTTTATAATGTTTCCGTTATTTTGATCCCATGCGTAGTTTCTTATATAATAACGCGAAGGACTAAAATACTAAATCAAGGATGACAACGAATGTTGGCAAGTATTTTTTCATTTACATATTCGACTGGAGTTAAAAATACTTTCTTGTTGTCATTAATTTTTTTTGTAACTATCCTAATCGTTCAGAATAGTAACCGCGTTGAAATGACTGCACTTAGTAAAAAATAACAATTACAAGAAACTCTCGTTATATATATATATATATATATATATATATATATATATATATATATATTTATATATATATATATTTAATGTCCATCCAGAAATCAATCAAATCTGTGTTTGTAAATTACAAATTTTAGTTTCATTAATTAATAGCTCAATAATCTTAGTTGAGCTATTAATTTATTACACTAAAATTCCTAATTTACAAATACTGATTTGATTGATTTCTAGGTGGACATTAAATATAAATAACACAGCAATTGTTATTTTTTACTAAGTGCAGTCATTTCAACGCGGTTAATAATCTGAACGATTAAGTTTAAGTAGTCCAATCCTTCAGGATAATAACGGTATTGAAATAACTGTGATTACTCCTAAAATTTTTGAGATATTCATGCCATGAAACAACATTTCATAATTTACAACCATTGGCTAACTGCAAAATAGTGATTTTTTTTTCAGCTGATTTAATTAACCAATAATTCAAGAAGTCTTCAGAAGAATTGGCTAAAAATCATCTCCGATATCGAGAAAAGTCAAATTTCGGTAACCTTAAACATTTTTAAACCTATTGATCCGCGATTGATCTCTAATTTTGCATAGATATTATATATGTTTAATATCTATGCAAAATTATAGATCAATCGCGAATAAAAAATAGAATTAAAAATGTTACCAAAACCGAAACTAAAATTTTATAAATTTATTACAAAGAAAATAAACGTAGAAATACATTTTCAGTGGATTCAGGCTTTTAAGTTTTCAGTTATAACTGAAAAACTTTATAAATTACGGGCCTGGATTTCATCCGATATTTCGAAAAATACATAAGTACATAAATATTTTTATTATTGTTCAATTCATTCATTAGTCAATATATGAACGTAGCTATTCAAAACAGTTTAAACTTTAGTTATATCTGATATGAGGTATGAGTTAGAGCTTTCTGAAATATCCTAAAAAAATTTGACGAATTTTTGAATATTTTCAAAAAAAAAAATTAGTATCAAAGTCAATAATATTTATATTATTTAAGTACAAATGAATGTATTTTGACATTTTTAGAAAACAAAATTCAGTTAGTTTATTAGTAATGATTGAAAAACTTTAAACGCCATGCCCTTAGTTTTCATCCAATATCTGAAAAAATATACTACTCATTTTATTTTTTTTATTACCATGTTAAAATAGATTAATCAGACTATTCAAAAATGTATAAAACATAGTTTTATTCCACAAGGAAAAACATTTATAACTTACTGAATAGAGCGAACATTTGTTTGTCTGAAAAATATTAAAAATCATGGTCTTAGTTTTCATGCAATATCTCAAAAATTAATACAACTTACATACAAGTTTTTTATTATATTCCGAAAATGGATTAAATAGACCATCTAAAATTGTATAATACATAGCGTTATCTAATTAGAATATAGTTTTACTATCTACTGAAAAATTAGTGATATTTCATTTTACTTTAAAATTATAGCCTCAGTTTTCGAGCATTATATCAAAAATATATAAAATTGACATAACTATTTTTGATTATTATATCAAACTAGATTAATGAGGCTATCCAAAAATGTAACGCACATTTTATCTTATGAGGAACAAGTTTTACAGCTAACTGAAAAACTGTGAAAATTTTTTTTCAGCTGACTTAATTAGTCAATAATTCAAGAAGTTTTCAAAAGAATTGGCTAAAAATCACCTTCGATGTTCAAAATAATATATATATATATATATATATATATATATATATATATATATATATATATATATATAATACTTATGCAAAATTTCAATCAATCGCGAACAAAAAAATTTTTGGTTCAAAAATTTGGAAGGTTAACAACCCCTTACGATTTTTGACAAAATTTGGCATTTTTTCGATTTTCTTTAAATTTTGCTAATTAATTACAACCGACTAAATAAACGTATTTTAGAGATATTAAACCGTTCCGTGCTTTTAATTTTTCAGTTATGGCTGAAAAACTTTAGAAATCATGATCCTGGTTTTCAACCGATATTTCCAAGAATACATAAAAAACATGACGATTTTTATTATTTTTAATTAATATATAAATGTGGCTATTCAAAACTGTTTAAATTTCAATTTTATCTCATATAAGACCAGAGTTAGAGCTGTCTGAAATATCCTGAAAATGTGCGTTTTAGGCGAAATTTTCAAAATTTTCAAAAATTTTCAATCGACTTCAAACTTCATATTTATATTATATAAGTACAAATGAATGTAATTTGACGGATTTCGAAAATAAATTCAATTAGTTTTTTTTAGAAATGACTGAAAAACTACAAAAATCGTAGCCTCAGTTTTCATCTAATATCTGAAAAAATATACTACTGATATTATTTTTTGCATTAGTATGTTAAAACAGATTAATGAGGTTACTCAAAAATGTATAAAAGATAGTTTTATCTCATGAGCAACTAACTTTTTAACTTACTGAAAAAGAGTGAATATTTGGTTGACTGAAAAATATAAAAAATTATGGTCTTAGTTTTCATCCAATATCTCAAAAATTAATACAACTTACATACAAGTTTTTTATTATATTCCGAAAATGGATTAAATAGGCCATCTAAAATTGTATAATACATAGCTTTATCTAATTAGTATATAGTTTTATTATCTACTGAAAAATGAGTGAAATTTCATTTTACTATAAAATTATATCCTCAGTTTTCGAGTAATTTATCAAAAATATATATAATTGACATAGCTATTTTTGATTATTATATCAAACTAGATTAATGAGGCTATCCAAAAATGTAATGCACATGGTTTTATCTTATGAGGAACAAGTTTTACAGCTAACTGAAAAACTGAGAAATTTTGTTTTCAGCTGACTTAACTAGTCAATAATTCAAGAAGTTTTCAAAGTAATTGGCTAAAAATCACCTCCGATGTTCAAAATAACATATATAATACGTATGCAAAATTTCATAACAATCGCGAACCAAAAAAAAATTGGCTCAAAAATTTTGAAGGTTAACCCCTTACGATTTTTGACAAATTTTGGCATTTTTTCGATTTGCTTTATATTTTACTAATTAATTACAATCGACTAAATAAACGTATTTTATAGAATTTAAACCGTTTCGTGCTTTTAATTGTTCAGTTATGGCTGAAAAACTTTAGAAATTATGGTCCTGGTTTTCAACCGATATTTCCAAAAATATATTTAAAAAACATGAGGATTTTTATTATTTTTAATAAATATATGAATGTGGCAATTCAAAACTGTTAAAATTTTAATTTTACCTCATATGATACCTAAGTTAGAGCCGCCTGAAAAATCCTGAAAATTTGCGTTTTAGACGAAATTTTCAAAATTTTCAAAAATGTTCATTCGACTTCAAACTTCATATTTAAATTATATAAGTACAAATGAATGTATTTTGACTGATTTAGAAAAATAAAATCAAATCGTTTTTTAGTAATGACTGAAAAACTTGAAAAATCCTACCCTCAGTTTTCATCTAATATCTGAAAAAATATACTACTGATATTATTTTTTGGGTTACTATGTTAAAATGGATTAATCAGGCTACTCAAAAATTTATAAAACATAGTTTTATCTCATGAGGAACTAACTTTATAATTTACTGAAAAATAGTGACCTTTGTTTGACTGAAAAATATTAAAAATCATGGCCTTAGTTTTCATCCAATATCTCAAAAATTAATACAACTTACATACAAGTTTTTTATTATATTTCGAAAATGGATTAAATAGGCCATCTAAAATTGTATAATACATAGCTTTATCTCATTGGCATATAGTTTTATTATCTTCTGAAAAATGAATGAAATTTCGTTTTACTATAAAATTTTAGTCTCCGATTTTGAGCAATATATCAAAAATATATACAATTGACATAACTATTTTTTATTATTATATCAAACTAAATTAATGAGGCACAAGGAAGAAATAATAACAGCAAACAAAAACAAAAAATCACTTACCGACATGTAAAATGTGAATAGGCTCCTGCAGCTTATCATCCTCCTGTGTCTGGCGTTGTCCTTCAATCGACAAACTCACATTAATACTCGTACTGTTGGTGCGCGACTCACTTCCACTCTCCAACACGTTCAAGTCCTTCGCGGAAATAGTAGCCGGATTCGAAAAGTCTTCAATTAAATCAAAAATCTCGTCGGCGTATGTTTCAAACTGCGGGAAGTTCTCAAACGCAGCCATGCAGCCGGTGCGTTGGAACGAGTCGAAAATCTTAACCGTCTCCCCATCCTCCTTAATACAGTCCAATTTGAGCAATCGATTGGGGTGGGCTGGTGGTAGCATGAACTGGAAATGCACCAGAGGCACCTCACCACTTAACTCCACATGCTGCAGACATGTTATATCGTAACTTGTGTACGCACGCCTTACATACACCTCAAGAGCGGCGTTACAGACAGCTCGGTTTGTGTGATAGAAGAAGTCGTGTAGGATATCAAAAATTGATGTTT
This sequence comes from Lordithon lunulatus, assembly GCA_963942505.1. Classification (NCBI taxonomy): domain Eukaryota; kingdom Metazoa; phylum Arthropoda; class Insecta; order Coleoptera; family Staphylinidae; genus Lordithon; species Lordithon lunulatus. Next base: position 37,795,651 of record OZ012675.1, on the reverse strand, counting down.
CGGATACAATTAACTTTTGTAGGTTCTCCGGATGGAACTCATGCCCGTACATGTCGACTGCTGATAGGAAAATGCTTTCCATTTGGTTGTGGCGCAGCTCGTAGGCGGGCTGATGGGCTGCGATGAGGACCTGTCGGGCCCTCAGCGCAACTCTCGAGTGTTCGCTGCGGTTCAACGAGGTCAGCTCGTTGAGGGTGGCGGCTAGTTCATCTGTTAAACCAGGTTCGTTCGACCATAAATGGTCTATCAGCATCGTGACCAACATGTTTTTCTTCGCCACCTGACCGTGGGAAAAGATTGTAGCTGTAACGGAGGACATATCGTCCTTGTGTTTGTCGCGTAACGCGGAAACGCATTTGTCGTAATGGCCCAGCTGGAATTGGCTTTCGGCGTTGTAGTATTGTTTGAGGAGATCGTGCACGGCTGCCTTCATGCGACCGCGAATACCGTTGCGGTAGCGTTGGACTAGCTGGACGATAGCTTCAGTGGCCAGGAAGAAGCCCTCGCGTTCAGTGCGTTTTTGCATGCTGGCCGCGTGGCTATCTGTTTAAAAATTTAATGTACCAATTATGAATTTGGTATATAACTTTATTTGGTTGGACTCGGACATATGTGGGTGAAATAAGATTTTAAGAGCATGTGTTTCAAATAAGATTTTGAAGACATGTTAGAAGAACTGGTGCTGTTATAAAGGAACAAATGGTATCAAAAAACTAATTGCACTGTACTAACAATCTATAAACTGTCTTTCATTTGATACATAAGTTCCTTACAATACTTCACTGGATTTGTTTGGACTCGAGTAGATGTGCATCAAATAAGATTTTGAAGGCAGGTTATAAAAACTGGTGCTGTTACAAAATAACAAATGCTATCAAAAAACTAACTGCACTGTACTAACCCTCTATAAACTGTCTTTCATTTGATATAAAACTTCCTTAAAATTCTTCACTGAATTTAGTTGGACTCGAGTAGATGTCCATCAAATAAGATTTTGAAGGCATGTTACAAAAACTGATGCTGTTACACAATAACAAATGCTATCAAAAAACTAATTACACTGTGCTAACCCTCTATAAACTGTCTTTCATTTGATATAAAAGTTCCTTAAAATGTTTCACTGAATTTGGTTGGACTCGAGTAGATGTGCATCAAATAAGATTTTGAAGGCGTGTTACAAAAACTGGTGCTGTTACAAAATAACAAATGCTATCAAAAAACTAACTGCACTGTACTAACCCTTTATAAACTGTCTTTCATTTGATATATAAGCTCCTTAAAATACTTTACTGGATTTGGTTAGACTCGAGTAGATGTGCATCAAATAAGATTATGAAGGCATGTTACAAAAACTGGTGCTGTTACAAAATAACAAATGCTATAAAAAAACTAACTGCACTGTACCGACCCCTGTCTTTCATTTGATACATAAGTTCATTAAGAAATCTTCACTGAATTTGAATGATTGTGTTTCAAATAGGATTCAAAATTGTATTCGATGCACATCCATCCGGCATGTTACAAAAACTGGTCTGGTTTTCATTTGACATAAAACATTCTATTATGATTTCACTAGGCTTTGAATAAGTTGATTTATGATAATCTACTTTACATTACATTACTTACCAATTACAGACGCGATTTGTTGACTGGGGAACTGCGCCAAGACTGATGTGATGTTACGTTCATACAGGGACATCAGTTTGCGTATTTTCTTCTCAACAGCGGCCGGTATGCGGCCGGAAATGCTTGAAATCACCTCTTGTAGTTCCAAAAGCGGCAAACTGGGATCGCGCAGACTCGACATGAACTTTTCAATCACCTCGCGCAACCGCGGGGCGTTGTACGGATCAGGCAAACAATAGCCTAGTTACATAAGCACCTGATGAGTACTATTACTTGATTTAGTATCTTAATTCTTACCCCCCAATGTGTTTTCTAGGATGATTTTGTAGGCGTTATGTATGTGATTGAGTTTTTCCGAGCCGAGTGGATGGGTTACATCAAGCTCAGGGAATGGGCCCTTGTAGGGCTGCGCTGTGTTGACTAAACTGGCGTCATCCAGTTCGAGTGTGGCTATAATAGAGCCTGCATCCAGGACAGCTCCTGCGCGTTTTGTGTAAGAAAGAGACCCAGCTTCTCCAGCAGTGAGTGTCATCACCATTTTCATTACCTACACGTATTTAATATTATATTTAATTTTAAAGACGATCAGTAATGGAATTGCTCATTTTATTTAACCCTTACAGCCCTGGATTTGTAAATTAAATTTTGTGTGCAAATACCGCCAGCAGGTCTGAGATATAAAAAATACTCATCATGAAAACTTATATTTATTGGATTAAATAATAGTTTGTATATAAAAAGCAAGTGATTAAGAGCAAAAATATGGATAGGCAGAGTAAATAGAGACAAGTGCCATCAGTAGGGCCGAAAGGGTTAATATAAAGGGACATCAATTTGTAATTAACAACAAAAACTACATTGTAGTAACTTATTTCTAGGCCTAAGATCATAACATCCATTGTAGGTTTGTTGTTTTTTAGACAATTTTGTATACCGTAGTTCATTAGATAAGCTTGATATAAAGTCGATTGATTTCTGATTACTTCAGATGACTTTTTAAAGCTTCTGATGACTTTATGAAGACTTTTTAAATGACTTTTGTTAGATTCTGATTCATTTTGTTGATTTCTCTTCATCTGTTTTTACTTCTAACGGCTTTTGATAACCTTTCATTATTTCTGAAAACTACTTATGACAACTGATTCTTCTAACCAGGGCGAAATAGAAACGCTAAAGAGTTAAAACCGGGGGAAAACTTCACCCTATTCACATTTTCTCATTGCTTCAGCGCGAAGTGGTAACAGCTACAGAAAAATATCTAGTCATAATCTGTAGGGCAAGAAATCCTCCACATTTTCACAAATAAACTATCTTCTAGCATTTCAAATGTAGATGCTACAGAGTTGAAACTGGGGGAAACATGAAATTATATCATGATAACATTTTCTCACTGCTACAGCGTAAAAACGGTAACAGCTACAGAAAAATATCTAGTCATAATCTGTAGGGCTAGAAATCTTCTACATTTTCACACATAAACCATCTTTCTAGCATTTGAAATATAGATGCTACAGAGTTGAAATTGGGGGAAAACATGAAATAACATATCATATTCACATTTTCTCACAGCTATAGCGCGAAAACGGTAACTGCTACAGAAAAATATCTAGTCATAATCTGTAGGGCTAGAAATCTTCTACATTTTCACGAATAAACTATCTCTCTAGCATATGAAATATAGATGCTCCAGAGTTGAAACTGGGGGAAAACATGAAATTACATCATATTCACATTTTCTCCCTGCTACAGCGTGAAAAAAATAATTGCTACAGCGTGAAAAAGGTAACTGCTACAGAAAAATATCTAGTCATAATCTGTAGGGCTAGAAATCTTCTACATTTTCACACATAAACCATCTATCTAGCTGTTGAAATATAGATGGTACAGAGTTGAAATTGGGGGAAAACATGAAATTACATATCATATTCACATTTTCTCACTGCTATAGCGCGAAAACGGCAACTGCTACAGAAAAATATCTAGTCATAATCTGTAGGGCTAGAAATCTTCTACATTTTCACAAATAAACCATCTCTCTAGCACTTGAAATATGGATGCTACAGAGTTGAAACTGGGGGAAAACATGAAATTACATATCATATTCACATTTTCTCACTGCTATAGCGCGAAAACGGCAACTGCTACAGAAAAATATCTAGTCATAATCTGTAGGGCTAGAAATCTTCTACATTTTCACACATAAACCATCTTTCTAGCATTTGAAATATAGATGCTACAGAGTTGAAATTGGGGGAAAACATGAAATAACATATCATATTCACATTTTCTCACAGCTATAGCGCGAAAACGGTAACTGCTACAGAAAAATATCTAGTCATAATCTGTAGGGCTAGAAATCTTCTACATTTTCACGAATAAACTATCTCTCTAGCATATGAAATATAGATGCTCCAGAGTTGAAACTGGGGGAAAACATGAAATTACATCATATTCACATTTTCTCCCTGCTACAGCGTGAAAAAAATAATTGCTACAGCGTGAAAAAGGTAACTGCTACAGAAAAATATCTAGTCATAATCTGTAGGGCTAGAAATCTTCTACATTTTCACACATAAACCATCTATCTAGCTGTTGAAATATAGATGCTACAGAGTTGAAATTGGGGGAAAACATGAAATAACATATCATATTCACATTTTCTCACAGCTATAGCGCGAAAACGGTAACTGCTACAGAAAAATATCTAGTCATAATCTGTAGGGCTAGAAATCTTCTACATTTTCACGAATAAACTATCTCTCTAGCATATGAAATATAGATGCTCCAGAGTTGAAACTGGGGGAAAACATGAAATTACATCATATTCACATTTTCTCCCTGCTACAGCGTGAAAAAAATAATTGCTACAGCGTGAAAAAGGTAACTGCTACAGAAAAATATCTAGTCATAATCTGTAGGGCTAGAAATCTTCTACATTTTCACAAATAAACCATCTCTCTAGCACTTGAAATATGGATGCTACAGAGTTGAAACTGGGGGAAAACATGAAATTACATATCATATTCACATTTTCTCACTGCTATAGCGCGAAAACGGCAACTGCTACAGAAAAATATCTAGTCATAATCTGTAGGGCTAGAAATCTTCTACATTTTCACACATAAACCATCTCTCTAGCATTTGAAATATAGATGCTACAGAGTTGAAATTGGGGGAAAACATGAAATAACATATCATATTCACATTTTCTCACTGCTATAGCGCCAAAACGGTAACTGCTACAGAAAAATATCTAGTCATAATCTGTAGGGCTACAAATCTTCTACATTTTCACAAATAAACTATCTCTCTAGCATATGAAATATAGATGCTCCAGAGTTGAAACTGGGGGAAAACATGAAATTACATCATATTCACATTTTCTCCCTGCTACAGCGTGAAAAAGGTAACTGCTACAGAAAAATATCTAGTCATAATCTGTAGGGCTAGAAATCTTCTACATTTTCACACATAAACCATCTATCTAGCTGTTGAAATATAGATGCTACAGAGTTGAAATTGGGGGAAAACATGAAATTACATATCATATTCACATTTTCTCACTGCTATAGCGCGAAAACGGCAACTGCTACAGAAAAATATCTAGTCATAATCTGTAGGGCTAGAAATCTTCTACATTTTCACACATAAACCATCTCTCTAGCATTTGAAATATAGATGCTACAGAGTTGAAATTGGGGGAAAACATGAAATAACATATCATATTCACATTTTCTCACTGCTATAGCGCCAAAACGGTAACTGCTACAGAAAAATATCTAGTCATAATCTGTAGGGCTAGAAATCTTCTACATTTTCACAAATAAACTATCTCTCTAGCATATGAAATATAGATGCTCCAGAGTTGAAACTGGGGGAAAACATGAAATTACATCATATTCACATTTTCTCCCTGCTACAGCGTGAAAAAAATAATTGCTACAGCGTGAAAAAGGTAACTGCTACAGAAAAATATCTAGTCATAATCTGTAGGGCTAGAAATCTTCTACATTTTCACACATAAACCATCTATCTAGCTGTTGAAATATAGATGCTACAGAGTTGAAATTGGGGGAAAACATGAAATTACATATCATATTCACATTTTCTCACTGCTATAGCGCGAAAACGGTAACTGCTACAGAAAAATATCTAGTCATAATCGGTAGGGCTAGAAATCTTCTACATTTTCACAAATAAACTATCTCTCTAGCATTTGAAATATAGATGCTACAGAGTTGAAACTGGGGGAAAACATGAAATTACATCATATTCACATTTTCTCACTGCTATAGCGCGAAAACGGTAACTGCTACAGAAAAATATCTAGTCATAATCTGTAGGACTAGAAATCTTCTACATTTTCACAAATAAACCATCTCTCTAGCACTTGAAATATGGATGCTACAGAGTTGAAACTGGGGGAAAACATGAAATTACATCATATTCACATTTTCTCACTGCTATAGCGCGAAAACGGTAACTGCTACAGAAAAATATCTAGTCATAATCTGTAGGGCTAGAAATCTTCTACATTTTCACACATAAACCATCTATCTAGCTGTTGAAATATAGATGCTACAGAGTTGAAATTGGGGGAAAACATGAAATTACATATCATATTCACATTTTCTCACTGCTATAGCGCGAAAACGGCAACTGCTACAGAAAAATATCTAGTCATAATCTGTAGGGCTAGAAATCTTCTACATTTTCACACATAAACCATCTCTCTAGCATTTGAAATATAGATGCTACAGAGTTGAAATTGGGGGAAAACATGAAATAACATATCATATTCACATTTTCTCACTGCTATAGCGCCAAAACGGTAACTGCTACAGAAAAATATCTAGTCATAATCTGTAGGGCTAGAAATCTTCTACATTTTCACAAATAAACTATCTCTCTAGCATATGAAATATAGATACTCCAGAGTTGAAACTGGGGGAAAACATGAAATTACATCATATTCACATTTTCTCCCTGCTACAGCGTGAAAAAAATAATTGCTACAGCGTGAAAAAGGTAACTGCTACAGAAAAATATCTAGTCATAATCTGTAGGGCTAGAAATCTTCTACATTTTCACAAATAAACTATCTCTCTAGCATTTGAAATATGGATGCTACAGAGTTGAAACTGGGGGAAAACATGAAATTACATCATATTCACATTTTCTCACTGCTATAGCGCGAAAACGGTAACTGCTACAGAAAAATATCCAGTCATAATCGGTAGGGCTAGAAATCTTCTACATTTTCACAAATAAACTATCTTTCTAGCATTTGAAATATAGATGCTACAGAGTTGAAACTGGGGGAAAACATGAAATTACATCATATTCACATTTTCTCACTGCTATAGCGCGAAAACGGTAACTGCTACAGAAAAATATCTAGTCATAATCTGTAGGGCTAGAAATCTTCTACATTTTCACAAATAAACTATCTCTCTAGCATTTGAAATATAGATGCTACAGAGTTGAAACTGGGGGAAAACATGAAATTACATCATATTCACATTTTCTCACTGCTATAGCGCGAAAACGGTAACTGCTACAGAAAAATATCTAGTCATAATCTGTAGGGCTAGAAATCTTCTACATTTTCACAAATAAACTATCTCTCTAGCATTTGAAATATAGATGCTACAGAATTGAAACTGGGGGAAAACATGAAATTACATCATATTCACATTTTCTCACTGCTATAGCGCGAAAACGGTAACTGCTACAGAAAAATATCTAGTCATAATCTGTAGGGCTAGGAATCTTCTACATTTTCACAAATAAACTATCTCTCTAGCATTTGAAATATAGATGCTACAGAGTTGAAACTGGGGGAAAACATGAAACTACATCATATTCACATTTTCTCACTGCTATAGCGCGAAAACGGTAACTGTTACAGAAAAATATCTAGTCATAATCTGTAGGGCTAGAAATCTTCTACATTTTCACAAATAAACTATCTCTCTAGCATATGAAATATAGATGCTCCAGAGTTGAAACTGGGGGAAAACATGAAATTACATCATATTCACATTTTCTCCCTGCTACAGCGTGAAAAAGGTAACTGCTACAGAAAAATATCTAGTCATAATCTGTAGGGCTAGAAATCTTCTACATTTTCACACATAAACCATCTATCTAGCTGTTGAAATATAGATGCTACAGAGTTGAAATTGGGGGAAAACATGAAATTACATATCATATTCACATTTTCTCACTGCTATAGCGCGAAAACGGCAACTGCTACAGAAAAATATCTAGTCATAATCTGTAGGGCTAGAAATCTTCTACATTTTCACACATAAACCATCTCTCTAGCATTTGAAATATAGATGCTACAGAGTTGAAATTGGGGGAAAACATGAAATAACATATCATATTCACATTTTCTCACTGCTATAGCGCCAAAACGGTAACTGCTACAGAAAAATATCTAGTCATAATCTGTAGGGCTACAAATCTTCTACATTTTCACAAATAAACTATCTCTCTAGCATATGAAATATAGATGCTCCAGAGTTGAAACTGGGGGAAAACATGAAATTACATCATATTCACATTTTCTCCCTGCTACAGCGTGAAAAAGGTAACTGCTACAGAAAAATATCTAGTCATAATCTGTAGGGCTAGAAATCTTCTACATTTTCACACATAAACCATCTATCTAGCTGTTGAAATATAGATGCTACAGAGTTGAAATTGGGGGAAAACATGAAATTACATATCATATTCACATTTTCTCACTGCTATAGCGCGAAAACGGCAACTGCTACAGAAAAATATCTAGTCATAATCTGTAGGGCTAGAAATCTTCTACATTTTCACACATAAACCATCTCTCTAGCATTTGAAATATAGATGCTACAGAGTTGAAATTGGGGGAAAACATGAAATAACATATCATATTCACATTTTCTCACTGCTATAGCGCCAAAACGGTAACTGCTACAGAAAAATATCTAGTCATAATCTGTAGGGCTACAAATCTTCTACATTTTCACAAATAAACTATCTCTCTAGCATATGAAATATAGATGCTCCAGAGTTGAAACTGGGGGAAAACATGAAATTACATCATATTCACATTTTCTCCCTGCTACAGCGTGAAAAAGGTAACTGCTACAGAAAAATATCTAGTCATAATCTGTAGGGCTAGAAATCTTCTACATTTTCACACATAAACCATCTCTCTAGCATTTGAAATATAGATGCTACAGAGTTGAAATTGGGGGAAAACATGAAATAACATATCATATTCACATTTTCTCACTGCTATAGCGCCAAAACGGTAACTGCTACAGAAAAATATCTAGTCATAATCTGTAGGGCTAGAAATCTTCTACATTTTCACAAATAAACTATCTCTCTAGCATATGAAATATAGATGCTCCAGAGTTGAAACTGGGGGAAAACATGAAATTACATCATATTCACATTTTCTCCCTGCTACAGCGTGAAAAAAATAATTGCTACAGCGTGAAAAAGGTAACTGCTACAGAAAAATATCTAGTCATAATCTGTAGGGCTAGAAATCTTCTACATTTTCACACATAAACCATCTATCTAGCTGTTGAAATATAGATGCTACAGAGTTGAAATTGGGGGAAAACATGAAATTACATATCATATTCACATTTTCTCACTGCTATAGCGCGAAAACGGTAACTGCTACAGAAAAATATCTAGTCATAATCGGTAGGGCTAGAAATCTTCTACATTTTCACAAATAAACTATCTCTCTAGCATTTGAAATATAGATGCTACAGAGTTGAAACTGGGGGAAAACATGAAATTACATCATATTCACATTTTCTCACTGCTATAGCGCGAAAACGGTAACTGCTACAGAAAAATATCTAGTCATAATCTGTAGGACTAGAAATCTTCTACATTTTCACAAATAAACCATCTCTCTAGCACTTGAAATATGGATGCTACAGAGTTGAAACTGGGGGAAAACATGAAATTACATCATATTCACATTTTCTCACTGCTATAGCGCGAAAACGGTAACTGCTACAGAAAAATATCTAGTCATAATCTGTAGGGCTAGAAATCTTCTACATTTTCACACATAAACCATCTATCTAGCTGTTGAAATATAGATGCTACAGAGTTGAAATTGGGGGAAAACATGAAATTACATATCATATTCACATTTTCTCACTGCTATAGTGCGAAAACGGCAACTGCTACAGAAAAATATCTAGTCATAATCTGTAGGGCTAGAAATCTTCTACATTTTCACACATAAACCATCTCTCTAGCATTTGAAATATAGATGCTACAGAGTTGAAATTGGGGGAAAACATGAAATAACATATCATATTCACATTTTCTCACTGCTATAGCGCCAAAACGGTAACTGCTACAGAAAAATATCTAGTCATAATCTGTAGGGCTAGAAATCTTCTACATTTTCACAAATAAACTATCTCTCTAGCATATGAAATATAGATACTCCAGAGTTGAAACTGGGGGAAAACATGAAATTACATCATATTCACATGTTCTCCCTGCTACAGCGTGAAAAAAATAATTGCTACAGCGTGAAAAAGGTAACTGCTACAGAAAAATATCTAGTCATAATCTGTAGGGCTAGAAATCTTCTACATTTTCACAAATAAACTATCTCTCTAGCATTTGAAATATGGATGCTACAGAGTTGAAACTGGGGGAAAACATGAAATTACATCATATTCACATTTTCTCACTGCTATAGCGCGAAAACGGTAACTGCTACAGAAAAATATCCAGTCATAATCGGTAGGGCTAGAAATCTTCTACATTTTCACAAATAAACTATCTTTCTAGCATTTGAAATATAGATGCTACAGAGTTGAAACTGGGGGAAAACATGAAATTACATCATATTCACATTTTCTCACTGCTATAGCGCGAAAACGGTAACTGCTACAGAAAAATATCTAGTCATAATCTGTAGGGCTAGAAATCTTCTACATTTTCACAAATAAACTATCTCTCTAGCATTTGAAATATAGATGCTACAGAGTTGAAACTGGGGGAAAACATGAAATTACATCATATTCACATTTTCTCACTGCTATAGCGCGAAAACGGTAACTGCTACAGAAAAATATCTAGTCATAATCTGTAGGGCTAGAAATCTTCTACATTTTCACAAATAAACTATCTCTCTAGCATTTGAAATATAGATGCTACAGAATTGAAACTGGGGGAAAACATGAAATTACATCATATTCACATTTTCTCACTGCTATAGCGCGAAAACGGTAACTGCTACAGAAAAATATCTAGTCATAATCTGTAGGGCTAGGAATCTTCTACATTTTCACAAATAAACTATCTCTCTAGCATTTGAAATATAGATGCTACAGAGTTGAAACTGGGGGAAAACATGAAACTACATCATATTCACATTTTCTCACTGCTATAGCGCGAAAACGGTAACTGTTACAGAAAAATATCTAGTCATAATCTGTAGGGCTAGAAATCTTCTACATTTTCACAAATAAACTATCTCTCTAGCATATGAAATATAGATGTGCCAGAGTTGAAACTGAGGGAAAACATGAAATTACATCATATTCACATTTTCTCATTGCTATAGCGCGAAAACGGTAACTGCTACAGAAAAATATCTAGTCATAATCTGTAGGGCTAGAAATCTTCTACATTTTCACGAATAAACTATCTCTCTAGCATATGAAATATAGATGCTCCAGAGTTGAAACTGGGGGAAAACATGAAATTACTTCATATTCACATTTTCTCACTGCTATAGCGCGAAAACGGTAACTGCTACAGAAAAATATGTAGTATAATCGGTAGGGCTAGAAATCTTCTACATTTTCACAAATAAACCATATCTCTAGCATTTGAAATATAGATGCTACGGAGTTGAAATTGGGGGAAAACATGAAATTACATCATATTCACATTTTCTCACTGCTACAGCGTGAAAAAGGTAATTGCTACAGAAAAATATCTAGTCATAATCTGTACGGCTAGAAATCTTCTACATTTTCACAAATAAACTATCTCTCTAGCATTTGAAATATAGATGCTATAGAGTTGAAACTGGGGGAAAACATGAAATTACATCATATTCACATTTTCTCACTGCTATTGCGCGAAAACGGTAACTGCTACAGACAAATATCTAGTCATAATCTGTAGGGCTAGAAATCTTCTACAGTTTCACAAATAAACTATCTGTGTATCATTTGAAATATAGATGATACAGAGTTGAAACTGTGCGAATACATGAAACTACATCATGTTAACATTTTCTTACTACTACAGCGCGAAAACGGTAACTGCTACAGAAAAATATCTAGTCATAATCAGCAGGGCTAGGAATCCTCTAAATTTTCACAAATAAACCATAACTCTAGCATTTGAAATAGAGACGCTACAGAGTTAGTTTTACGACTTTTGTTTGTTTTTAATAGCCTTATTTTTATCATGTTCAATTTTGAACCTTTTAGATGCTATCTCATTATTTATTTTGAATCAGGAACAGAAAATATCTTCGTTTCAAGTGCAAAATAACATAACTGTATTTAGAAAATGTCCCGAAAAGTAAATTAGAAATAGTACGCAATCAGAAGTATAATGTGAGGCGAAGAAATCCTGAATGTATTTTCTTCCGATTTTAGAATATATAATAACCTGGTAAACAAAAAAACTCTATTACAACAATAATTCATAAAATTATCGATGCAATCCAGTTTAAATTGAATACTAGTAGAGTAGATACATTTTGATGTGGCGGGTTCAAAGTTCAACGGAGCAGCCATAAATCAGAAAGTGAAACCTGTGTTATCGCGGGCGCCGAGTTGTACGCGTTCCGCCGTTCATGCGTACATTCCTGCGCTGTGCTGTCTTTACGTTCACGTTATTCGCACAGGAGGTGTAAAGTCCTGGTTTTCTAGTAAGCGGTCTATCGAGACCACTTGCTAGAAAACTAGAACTGCACCTCCTGTGTGATATGAGTGTAAATGACATCAGAAACGGCAGTATTTACCGAAATACAGTTGTTTCTGATGTCATTTACACATTACAAGATACGTTTCAAGTACATGTAATTGAATAACTCACCAGATTTTAGTGTAAGACATTTTATACGTAAAGTAAGTATACCGCTCTCTCTGGTTTACCAGATTTATTTAAATATACGTAAAATACGACCGCTTTTGTGGAAACCGCTTCCTAGGAAATCAAGGCTTAACCGCCACTTCAAAACGTATCTACTCTACATGTAATATAATTTTCACAAAGAAAATTCCCTACTTATTACACTACTCTTACCTCAATTTCAGCATACGCCTGCCCCCTATAAACATGCCCACCATCCTCCACCAAAAATCCAATCAATTTGCCAGCCGATGGCGAGCGTAGTATCGTCGGATCATTCTCCTTCTCAAACACACACGTCTGGTTGCCAATTACAATTCGATATCTATCAACCTCTTCCTTCATGTACGTCGTGAAGGAGGCACCATCCACAGAGAGTAAAATACCACCGTCGCTCAACCGATGCAAGTCAATCTCTTTGAACGAACCATTCATCACAATAAAGTACGAATTAGGCCCGCTTTTAGTTGCTTGCACTTTGTATTTTGAACTAAACAAATAAAAATATGTTTCAAACCTTATAACTTAATTTTAAGAGTGACATTACCCATCATTTATTAACTCTATGTCCACTGTATTGTTCAGGGTGTTCGAGCCTTGAATTTGTCCGCGCTCCAGCGAGTTCTGAAACTCGTGGAAGGCCGTAGTGATGCTTTTATCGGCTATATGCAAAGCTCCGCAGATCACACCCAACATTATATCCGGTTTTTCAGCTTGCATCCGCTCGGATATTAGTATGTCCAGCCAAGCGGTGTCGATTGTGTTTTCTTGGAAACTTTTTGTTTCCAGTAGTGTTATCAGATACTCCACAGTTGTTCTAAGTAGAAATATACGAACGTTTTCAGGTGAAATAGTGTAAATAGCTCATATATAAAAGCTCATAAAGTTAAGTTCGCCGTAAAAATAATCTAAATTTCGCACCATTTACAAACCTTGCAAGTAAAGAAGATGGTTTCAAATTTCATTTTTTTTTCGTGAAAGATACATAATCCTAGACGGAAACATATTCTTTAGTTCTGTTAAAAACATTTTAAAGACTTTTTGAAGCTTGAAAACGCAGGAATGTGAATCATATTATGGTAGCTCACGTGTCTAAAAGCCCTGTTCATGTTTTTATGATGCTATGTTTTTATAATTTGTAACACATTCTACTCTACTGAATTTTTGAAAATACTATTAAAGAAATAAATAGAAGAGAATCTGAATCATATTATAGTAGCTCACGTGTCTAAAAGATCTCTTCAAGTTTTTATGATATTCACGTTAAGCTTAAAACGCAGGATAGGTTGATGGGATGAGCGATAGGCTTTAAATGGATCTAATAATTTGTAACTGTACCACCTTCTAGCCAACTATACAATATTTAATAATTTTGAATAGTTGGCTGGAGGGTAGTACAGATACAAATACTTAGACCAATTTAAAGCCTATCGCTCATTAACCTATCCTGGGTTTTAAGCTTAACGTGAATATCATAAAAACTTGAAGAGATCTTTTAGACACGTGAGCTACTATAATATGATTCAGATTCTCTTCTATTTATTTCTTTAATTGTATTTTCAAAAATTCAGTAGAGTAGAATGTGTTACAAATTACTACTAACGAAATACTGCAATAGGTGTGTTACTAATTTAATAAGCCGTATAACAATGCGCAACGCTGCGTATATCTGTGGCGCGTAACACATGCGATTGACACGAGTGTTACTGGAAATAGAAATTTTTTATACGCGATACGGGTGTAACCTCTTTGACCTGGAAAGCAGGACGTTCATGCTCGTCCTGCTTTCCAGCGCGATCTGTTCAAACCGCAGGCAGAAAGAAGAATGCGAATACCAGATCAAAAATAAAAAAGGAAATGGGAGTGCTGTCGCCGAAGCAAGTAAAGGAGGGGAGTATATTCCTAAAAAGAATGTGGGACGTGGTAGCAGAACTGGAAGAGGAGGTGAAGAAAACAAGACAGGGTGAGGCAGAGTTTGGTGGATATATTAAAAACAAAAACAAAATAATCAAAAAGAGAGGGAGATAGGGGAAAAATAAAGAAAGAAAGATACATATGATGGATGGATGGATCCAGAGGGAATGGATGAAGGAGAGGAAGGAGGTTGGATCAGTTTGAAGGAGAAGAGGGAACAGTCAGAGAAGAAAGTCGCACCATAGTGGGTGCGGGAGATAATAGAAAAGAGAGAGGTGAGACAGAGGGCAGAGAGAAGGAACAATGTAGTGGAGAGGAGAAGCCATGAAACAGAGTGGCGATAGTCATGCTAGATGGTGAGACAGGAGGCAAAGGTGGCGAGAAGAGGGGAGGAGAAACACCGTGGAAAAACAAGTGTGGAATTTTGGAATATATCTAGAAAGTGGAAAAAATGTTCGGGGAAATATGGAGAAAAGAGCTACAAGAGTGGATACGCACGAAGGGCATTGTGCGTTTGCTGGAAACTTAGGTGACATATGAGGAGTTGTTGCAAGGGAGAAGCAATATGCTGGAGGGGACTGAGTGAAGTTTTTACAAGCGGTACCGGTCCGACCGCTTTGACATGGAAAGAGGGACGAACATGATCGTGATCCGTTCAAACTACAAAACAGGAAAGAGAGGACGGACGCCAGATAAAAAAAATGAGAGAGGCTATCGCCAGAGTAGGTGCAGGAGCGAAGAATGCCCTTAAAAAAATGTGGAAGGTGGCAGAGGAACTGGAAGAGAGGTGAGACAGAGTTGAGTGAACATATTAAAAACAGAAATAGAAGAACGTAAAAGTGAGAGGCGATAAATATAGAAAGAAAGTAGTGAATACAGATGATGGATGGATGAAGGGTGATCCGAAGGGAATGGTTGAGGGAGAGGAAGGGGGTGCTGGACAAGTAGGACCAGTTAGGTGCTTCAAGTTTTTATGATGTTAAGAGCTAAGGTTAAAACGCAGGATAGGTTGATGCGATGAGCGATAGGCTTTAAATGGGTCTCATGCCCGTATTCACCAACATCCCATAAACTTTATAGGTCTCATAATCTATTCAATGGATATTTTGACAACATCATACTGAAAGAATATGCCAAAACTAGCTAGCAATTGGAGCTTTGATGACACCTTTTGTTTAATTATTCAGTGTTTGCAATGGAGACAATCAAAAGTAACTACATTCCCTAGATAATGTATTTATTGTTGGTATAACAAAGAATACTTATGGGTTCAATAGCTATTGATAGATTTATGTAACGTCGGTGAATACGCGGGTAAGTGTTTGTAACTGTACTACCCTCTAGCCAACTATCCAAAACTATTATATTTTGTTTCTCAGTTAGGTGGAGAAGAGGGAAGCGGGTAGTAAAAAGGTGGAGATAATAGAAAATAGAGGTCAGGTAGAGGACAGAGAGAAGAAACAATGTAGTGGCAGCAGGCATTAGAGGGGAAGGCATGAAAACGATGATGGAGAGGCTAAAAGTAAACATCCAGGTGAGGACAGTAGAACTTGGGAAGAAAGACTATAGTCCTGCTTGATTAAAAGGACTAAAGAAGTCCGGAACACGTCGCGCCTGCGCCTCGCCTACACCGCGCCTGCGCCCGTCGCCCCCTATATGTGAATAGGATGCATGGGTGATCCAGAGGGAATGGATGAAGGAGAGGAAGGAGGTTGGATCAGTTTGGAGGAGAAGAGGGAACAGTCAGAGAAGAAAGTCGCACCATAGTGGGTGCGGGAGATAATAGAAAAGAGAGAGGTGAGACAGAGGGCAGAGAGAAGGAACAATGTAGTGGAGGCAGGCATTGGAGGAGAAGCCATGAAACCGATGATGGAGAGGTTAAAAGTAAACATTCAGGTAAAAGTAGTAGAACTGGGGAAGAGAGGCGATAGTCATGCTAGATAAAAAGGACTAATGGAGTCGAGGATGGTGAGACAGGAGGCAAAGGTGGTGAGAAGAGGGGAGGAGAAACACGGTGAATTAAGTGTGGAATTTTGGAATATATCCAGAAAGTGGAAAAAATGTTCGGGGGAATATGGAGAAAAGAGCTACAAGAGTGAATACGCACGAAGGGCATTGTGAGTTTACTGGAAACTTGGTGACATATGAGGAGTTGGTGCAAGGGAGAAGCAATATGCTGGAGGGGAACAGCGAGGCAGGAGGCAAGAGTAGCTAGAAGATGGGAGGAGGAGCACGCCGAATTCAGCATAGAATTTTGGTAGAAAACATTTGTTAGGAGAAATGTAGAGAAAAGTACAGGAAGGACAGTGAGTTTGCTGGAGACGGGTGACATAAGAGGAGTGAGTGCCAGTGAGAAGAAATATGCCAGCAGGATGGGCTGGGTGAATCAATTTTTTACACGTGGTACGGGTCTGACCGCTTTGACCTGGAACACGAGACGGACGGAGCTTTTGCTTTCTTCCCCTCCTCTTCCAGGCTCCATATTTTTTAGGGCCATACTCTCCTCCTTCATCTGCTCTGGCGACAGCCTCTCCCATTTACTTGTTAGATCTGGCGACCGCGCACTCTTTCCCGCCTGCGGTTTTAACGGAGCGCGATCCGTTCAAACCTCAGATGGATAGGCTGTCGCCAGAGAAGGTGAAGAAGGGGAGTATGGCCCTACAAAAAAATGTGGGAAATGGTACATGACTGGAAGAGAAGGGGAAGAAAACGAGAGAGATTTGGCTGCACATGCCTCTCGCCGCGCCAGCACCGCGCCATCGCCTCTTCGCATGAGACATGGTGTCTGCGAGGCGAGAGGCATAATTCTTTCAATGTTCACCCGTTCATTGCATATGGACATCATAATCGCCTGTGCGACATCGCGCCTGAACCTCGCCTATACCGCGCCTCCTCCCGACGCCGCTTATGTGTGAATCGGGCCTTAGGTTAGTGAATTTGGTAGAGAATACTAAACAACATCTTGGCTATAAATTCGTACGCCTAGCCCTTGGTTCGAGTCTTCCACACCAGGACTCATACTCATCATCCTAATCGTACATACAACAATATGTCATCTTCTTGGTAATAGATGGGGGCAGAGGGCTAGGGTGGCTAGAAAAGGCGATGAGGAGCACGGTGAATTAAGGATGGAATTTTGGAATATAGCTGTATAGAAGAAAAAATGTTAGGGAGAATGTTGGGTAAAGAGCTGGAAGAGTGGATAGACACTAAAGACATAGTGAGGGTGACAGAAGAGGAGTGGGTGCAAGTAAAAAAACAATATGGTGGCAGGATGAGACTGGGTCAAGCAGGGGGCGAAGAAAGAAGCTAGTGTAAGGAGGGCCAAAGGAAGATGGAGGTGAGGAAGGTACTGAGAGGGAGTTATTGAGAAAAACTACAGGGTTGGTAGAAGGGAGAGTAGAAATGGGGGCGAAGAAAGAAGCGAGGATAAGGAGGGCCAAAAGAAGATAGAAGTGAGGAAGGTACTGAGAGGGGGTTATAGAGAAAAACTACAGAATTGGTACTAGGGAGAGTATAAATGGGTACAAGCATTATGAGGGTGAGTTAAAGTAACAAAAATCGGCTGAGAGAGGTGATGGACACGTTGGACACAGTTGGACACAGATGAAGAGTCTGCAAAAAGCTGGCATGAGAAAGGAAGTTGGTGAGAGTAGGGTGGGAATAGTGGGAAGACGATTGTTTTTATAGTTGGAAGAACAATGTTCAATTTGTTATATTTTTAGTTGATGTATCTTATATCGATCGGTAGTTTGAAGAAGGGAACAAGTCCATAAATCAAATTTGTTTGAAATTAAAAGGAAACTTGCTAGAATTATTACATGTATCTATTTTAAAGATTAACAACATTATTATTTAGGTTTGGTACGCAGTAACCATATCCCGTTTTTGTATTCGCGATTCAAATGTCAACGGTTTGTATCGAACTAGTGGGTAAACAGCTGATCTTTGTTATTGTTAGAACAGTTGATTAGATATAAATTACACGATTTTTTATCACTTGGACAGTAATGCGTGGTTGTTAATAAACTTTGAATATACAACTAAACGAACCTTGCACATATTGTCACGTTTTTTTATGAGAAAATACATTTTATGCATAGAGTGGGTAATCTCTATGCATACAATGTATTTTCTCATTAAAAACGTGACAATATGTGTAAGGTTTGTCTAGTTATATATTAAAAGTTTATTAACAACCACGCATTACTGCCTAAGTGATTTTAGTTTATTTTCTGCCACCAGATAGTGTACCGACTAACTTGAATTGCCCATTAGCTAAATATATTACAGGTTGTTGGAAATTCATTAATATTATTTAATTTTGGCGCTTGTTCCCTACCGATTCATATTATGTTGAGTTGATTTTGGTGATAGTTATGCCAAATAAAAGTTGTTGTTTTTACATCTTTAATTCGCCACGCTTGGTGACAAGCTAGATTGCGTTATGAATAATTAATTATTTCCTACCTAAAATCGCCTCGAATGGACAGCTCCTTCAGTGCGATGACCAAATTCTCCCTCGCCTGCTCCCTGTTTTCGCCCCACGAGAAACAATGCCCGAATTGCGAGTCGGCAAACTCGTGCAGCCCCCCAGATGCAGCCACAGAGAAGTAACCCCATACATTCTTAGATGATCGGAAATTCAACTCTTGCACCGTACCGGAACTCGGTTTGAAACCCTCGTCGGGATTTTCAGAGGTGATACGCGCTGCAATTACATGCCCCCATGGTCTGGGCTTGTGTCTAGGCTGGTCAAAATCTATCTCTGAGGTGCCCCACGGGGACTCGCCATATAGTAGCCGAATGTCCTTGATGTAATTCAGGGGCAAACCCATGGCAATCTAAACGGATTAAAGGATATATAAAACAATTTTTACTTTATCCAAACTAACCCCCTAGGAGGAAAGTATAACGCCATCTGATGGCACCACGTCAATTAGCAATGCACACCCATATGGTAATAACCGCCAAAATGCTCATGCCATCAGGATCACCGGGTAGTGCCCTCTATGGAATAATATTCGAACAGAGTGCTTGAGATATCAGCACAAGGCCAATCTTATAAAACATATGTAAGTGTGAATCCACCTCTTAGCAATCTACATATCTAGATTTCGATCTTATTAGAACTCATCAGTGTGGCTACAACAAATTCTCGGTTAACAGCTTAACCGAGAATTTGTTAATATCTTGTCAAATAAGCGCCAAATCCAAATTAAAAAATGTTGTAAATTATGTTATGTTCCAGTTTCCTTGTTGATTGACTCTGTTTAATTATCCTGATGATGCTCGAAATTTAACGAGCGAAATATATTGATATATTAAAAAAGGAGTTTTTTACTGCCCTCGCTGTTTCCCAATAATAACTTGCATATATATATATATATATATATATATATATATATATATATATAAATTTGACTTTGTTTTTTTTATTACACTTTACAACGAGTTTCAGCTAAGCTCTATCCATTTTCGAGCTCCTCCGATGATCGGAGTTACAAAGTGTAACTAAAGTGTGATAAAAAAAAGTGAAAATACTTTTATTTCTCCTTTAAAATGAATTATCACAAAGTAGACGCGTTAACAATCCAATATTTAAACGCATTAATGTAATAATGCCCTCAGAAATGTTATATTTTTATGAGTTAAAAAATAAATAATAAGTTTTTATGTGAATTAACAAAACTACGCCTATACCTCACGGTAGAAGGCATATGACAAAATAAATAAATAAATAAATAAAAAAAAATTGATTACTCTTTACCAAAAAATCAAAATAACTTGCGTTATAATTGTATAATATCTATCTAAAATCACATGATAATTATAGATATATTAATACCTACAAACATTTAAAAACAATTCTATTTTTTGTGTGGGCGTAAATCAACATAACTCGAGTTCTAGTATGTAGTTGGTATAAAGTAACTCACCTGTAGTTGTGCAGATGGTAAGTTAACATCAGAAACCATTTCAGTACACGGGTGTTCCACTTGCAGTCTGGGGTTGAGTTCCAGAAAGTAGTAATGGCCTGAGGTATCATATAGGTACTCCACAGTACCCGCAGATACATACCCAACCATTTTAGCTAAACGCACAGCCGCCTGAACACAAATAAAAATATCAAAAATAATTGAAAACTGTATAGTAGTAGTTACAGTTTGTAACTAGCTATCGTCCTTTCGATCTTGTAAGTTATAATATTTATAATTTCGGATATTTGAGATTATTTTTGACAGTTTGTTAAAAATCTCTTGCAATAGTTGGTATGGTGAAAAAAAAAACGTACATACTAACATATTTGAAACGAATCAAAATCGTATTTATCGCGGGAGCACCAAAAGAAGAAGACAAAGAAGTTAGGGTAAAATCCGTATTTTCTCTATGGAATACATAGATCAAAACCAAATATTAAATTTAAACAAATCTCAAAAATGTATTTATACTTAGCCCTGGTTTCCTAGAAGACCAGTGGCTAAAAAGCGGCCGGTTTTGACGTCATTTTTAGCTCACACAAATAATTATACGTGTATATAAATGAATATGGTTATGGTAATACCCCAACGTATTGCAAAATCGCAATGAATTACGATTAAAAATGTGAGTTATTCAATTACATATACGTAAAACGATGTTTGTAATGTGTAAATGACGTCAAAAGCGGCCGCTCCCCTAGGACAGGCTGTAGGCTCGGTTGTATACAGGTATAATATAATCCGTGATCATATTGTTAGATGTTGCATATATTGTAGTAAACTTTCCATTTTATAGCCTCATGTACCTGTGCAACGTCGCATTATGTGTCAAAATTGTCAAAATGATAATTGAATCAGGGATTGGAAATTAATTCGAAAGTTATCTGCTTTACACAACCGAGATAACTCTCGAATTAATTTACAATCCCCGATTCAATTATCATTTTGACAATTTTGAAACATAATGCGACGTTGCATGGATAAACATAGGTACATGAGGCTATAAAATGGAAAGTTAACTAATATATATTGAATTATAATTTGAATAACTTTGACACATAATGCGGCGTTGCATGTATAAACATAGGTACGTGAGGCTATAAAACGGAAAGTTAACTAGCCGAAGGCTCGGTTGTACAAAGGTGAGGAAACTATAACCTATGATTAGGCTCAGTTGTATAAGGCAGATAACTCTCGAATTAATTCCCATTCCCTGATTTAATGAGCCTAAGACTCGATAGCGGCAAAAGTCAGAGATGTGAATTCAAATTCCAACGGAATATGAATTTTTGAAAATTTAATATAAAAAATATTCATATCATACCTTCTCCATGTCCTCAAACACAGCCTGCTCTGCTATAACAGCCGGAGCCTCCTCTATAATCTTCTGATGCCTCCTCTGAATGGAGCAATCACGCCCGAACAAAGAAATAGCGTTGCCATACTGGTCAGCTAGCAGTTGCACCTCTAAATGTCGCGCACACTTGGCAAGTTTCATCACAAAAATTGGAGATCCAGGCACTTCAGCTTGAACCTATTTATTTATATTTTTGTAGAACCCAACATGTTTTGGTTTTGCATACAACAAACCTGTCTGAACGCAGCTGCAAAGTCATCTGAGTTATCTACTTTTCGGATTCCCTTCCCACCGCCCCCTTCAGACGCCTTGATCATCACGGGAAACCCGATTTTCTGCGCGGCCACCAGGCCTTGCTCTGCTGATACAACGCAACCCCTCGCGAATAGCTCGGAGGAGATTTTGATTTTCTTACCACTGTACTGTGCCTTAAGTTCTACAAAAAATAGCGATTTGTAATCATGTGGTGTTTTTGTGAAAGCTATGGGGGGTTACCTGAGCCCGACCATGGGAGTGTTGGTATGTCAGCTGTTTGTGCCACAATGGACGAGGCGATTTTGTCACCTAGCGCCCACATGGCTTTCTCTGGAGGGCCTATGAAGGCTATGTTGTTTTTGTGGAGGAGCTCGGGCAACTTTGGGTTCTCTGACGCGTGGCCCCAACCAGCCCATACAGCCTATAGGATGGATTGTTTTAGTAACGTTATGAACGTTAATCCAAGATTATTTTATTTGATCATAAACTAGATAATCGTGCAGTATTCGAATTCTGGGTTAATCCTGTTACAGAAACGGATTGCAACTTTGTACTACTATTGTCCTTGTAATTTGTTCGTTAATAAAGCCTCTAGGATAATCCAAGATTATTTTATTTGATCATAAACTAGAAAACCGTGCAGTGTTCGAATTCTGGGGTGTATTTTTGGCATAACACATTCTGAACGAACGAGTAATGTGTAGTGTCAGGAACCGCACTCCCCGATTCGTGCTATTCAGATAATTTTTTTGAGGTAATCATATTGTACAAAAAAAAACGTATATCAGGAATAGGAACGCCCCCAAGGCGTCCATTTAAGTCACCGATCGAGCTAGCAAGATTGAACATTGCATACCAAAACTACACACTTTCCTAAGCTTAGATAATAAATAAAATCATACCTGAACTTGGCATCGTATTGCAATATCAATAATCAGCTCCACATTCGCGTAATTATTGTTATTAGTCCCACCAGGCACTGGCACGTAGTGATCAGCCATTTTGATGTACTCAGCGTTCGCCTTGAGGTCCTCAGGTGTGACCATCACTACGAACCGCACGGCCCGTTCGTTCTTAAACATCTCATAGGACCAACGACGCACCGACCGCATGCACTTGACCGCTGCGATCCCGTTGTTCGCAATCAGCACCTTGTTGATGACTTTGGTGCCATTGAAGCGCTTGACGAACTCCTCGGGCGTCGCGACGGTGAAGTCCTTCTCCTGCAGCCGGTTCTGGATCATCACGGTGCCCTGCGACATGCTGGGCCTGAAATGCGGGCCGAGCGCGTACATTAGTTCACCGATGACGTTCATGGTGTGACAATTGTCAAATGATTGTGTGTAATAATGGTGGAATCAATCTGGACAGAGCATACTTATTTAATAAATAACTATGAAGAAACAAGATGTCCAAAAAATGTTAATACTGGATAACCCTGCTACAGAAACGGATTGCAACTTTGTACTAGAATTGTTCTTGAATTTTTTTTCGTTAATAAAGCCTTAGGTTCAAAAAATCTGATTGAAAATCGATCGACTTATGATTCTTGATAGATTTGGTTTCATAACTTCTTTATTAAACCAGCTACAAAAATGGTTGATAATTGAATGCACATAAGAATGAAGAGATCTCAACTTTGTAGTGGCAATATCTTGAAATATTGGATTTTAATGATTTTTGGGAGATTTGGCTTCATATCTTCCTTATTACACTAGCTACAAAAATGGGTAGACAATGAATTCACATCAGAATGAATAGACCCCAACTTAGTAGTAGTAATATCCTTGAAAATTTCATTAATAACGCCTCTGGGATCAAAAGTATGAAAGATTGAGTAAAATTCGATTCTAAGGACTTTTGGGAGTATTTGGCTTCATAACTTCCTGATTACATCAGCTACAAAAATGGTTAGAGAATGAATTCACATCAGAATCAATAGACTTCATCTTTGTAGTAGCAATATCCCTGAAAATTTCGTTAATAACACCTCTGGGATCAAAAGTATGAAAGATTGAGTGAAATTCGGTTCTAAGGACTTTTGGGAGTGTTTGGCTTCATAATTTCTTTATTACATCAGCTACAAAAATGGTTAGACAATGAATTCATATCAGACTGAATAGACCTCATGTTTTTAGTAGCAATATCTCTGAAAATTTCGTTAATAACGCCTCTGGAATCAAAAGTATGAAACATTGAGTGAAATTCGATTCTAAGGGCATTTGGGAGTATTTGGCTTCATAACTTCCTTATTACATCAGCTACAAAAATGGTTAGACAATGAATTCACATCAGAATGAATAGATCTCATCTTTGTAGTAGCAATATCCCTGAAAATTTCGTTAATAACTCCTCTGGGATCAAAAGTATGAAATATTGAGTGAAATTCGATTCTACGGGCATTTGGGAGTATTTGGCTTCATAACTTCCTTATTACATCAGCTACAAAAATGGTTAGACAATGAATTCACATCAGAATTAATAGACCTCATCTTTGTGGTAGCAATATCCTTGAAAATTTCGTTAATAACGCCTCTGGGATCAAAAGTATGAAAGATTAAGTGAAATTCGATTCTAAGGGCATTTGGGAGTATTTGGCTTCATAAATTCCTTATTACATCAGCTACAAAAATGGTTAGACAATGAATTCACATCAGAATTAATAGACCTCATCTTTGTAGTAGCAATATCCTTGAAAATTTCGTTAATAACACCTCTGGGATCAAAAGTATGAAAGATTGAGTGAAATTCGATTCTAAAGGCATTTTGGAGTATTTGGCTTCATAACTTCCTTATTACATCAGCTACAAAAATGGTTAGACAATGAATTCACATCAGAATGAATAGATCTCATCTTTGTAGTAGCAATATCCCTGAAAATTTCGTTAATAACTCCTCTGGGATCAAAAGTATGAAATATTGAGTGAAATTCGATTCTACGGGCATTTGGGAGTATTTGGCTTCATAACTTCCTTATTACATCAGCTACAAAAATGGTTAGACAATGAATTCACATCAGAATTAATAAACCTCATCTTTCTAGTAGCAATATCCTTCAAAATGTCGTTAATAACGCCTCTGGGATCAAAAGTATGAAAGATTGAGTGAAATTCGATTCTAAGGACTTTTGGAAGTATTTGGCTTCATAACTTCTTTATTACATCAGCTACAAAAATGGTTAGACAATGAATTCATATCAGAATGAATAGACCTCATCTTTTTAGTAGCAATATCTCTGAAAATTTCGTTAATAACGCCTCTGGAATCAAAAGTATGAAAGATTGAGTGAAATTCGATTCTAAGGGCATTTGGGAGTATTTGGCTTCATAAATTCCTTATTACATCAGCTACAAAAATGGTTAGACAATGAATTCACATCAGAATTAATAGACCTCATCTTTGTGGTAGCAATATCCATGAAAATTTCGTTAATAACGCCTCTGGGATCAAAAGTAAGAAAGATTGAGTGAAATTCGATTCTAAGGATTTTTGTGAGTTTTTGGCTTCATAACTTCTTTATTACATCAGCTACAAAAATGGTTAGAGTATGAATTCACATCAGAATGAATATACCCCATCTTTGTAGTAGCAATATCCTTGAAAATTTCATTAATAACGCCTCTAGGATAAAAAGTCTGAAAGTTCGAGTGAACATTATTTTAATGATTTTTGAGATATTTGGCTTCATAACTTCCTTATTACACGAGATAGAAACATGGTTAGGGAATGAGTTTACATCATAATGAATAGACCTCAACTTTGTAGTAGCAATATCCTTGAAAATTTCATTAATAACGTCTCTAGGATCAAAAGTCTAAAAGAATGAGGGATAATTGATTCTTTATGATTTTTGGGACAGTTGGCTTCATAACTTCTTTATTAAACCATCTAGAAAAATGATTAGACATTGAATTCACTTCAGAATGAATAGAACTCAAGTTTGTAGAAACAATATCCTTGAAATATTCATTAATAACGCCCCTAGGAGTGTCAAAAGTATGACAGTTTGAGTGAACAACGATTTTAATGATTTTTGAGAGATTTAGTTTAATAACTTCCTTATTACATGAGCTAGAAACATGGTTAGACAATGAATTCACATCAGAATGAATAGACCTCAACTATGTAGTAGCAATATCCTTGAAAATTTCATTAATAACGCCTCTAGGATCAAAAGTCTGAAAGATTGAGTGAAATTCGATTCTAATGATTTTCGGAGTTTTGGCTTCATAATTGCCTTATTACACCAGCTAGAAAAATGGTTAGATAATGAATTCACATCAGAATGAATAGATCTCAATTTTCGAGTAGCAATATCCTTAAAATGTTCATTAATAATGGATTAAAAATCTGAAGAAATTGAATGAAATTCGATTTTAATGATTTTTAGCTTCATAGCTTCGTTATTACACCAGCTACAAAAATAATTGGTCAATGAATTCTCATCAGAATTAATAGATCTGCAACTTTGTATGGGTATTGTACTTGAAATTATAAGTAGTAACTAGGATCAAAAGTCTTAAAGATTAAATAAAAATCTATTGCAATTTTGTTGGGAGATTTTATATGTTAGTTTACTTAGTACAAAAATGGCTAGTCAATAAATTTACACCATAATGAACACATTATAATGGCATTGGTATTGTCCTTGAAGATTTCAATAATAACGCCTGTAGGATAAAAACACAGCTCTTAAGAGATCTGGTTTCTGTGGGTGTTTTTAACTTCTTAAAGTTAATAGAACTTGATATCCAAAATGAAATTACAGATATCATAGAGGGGAATATCACTAAGTATCTCTAGTGATATCCCTATCTATGATATCTGTAATTTCGTTTTGGATATCATGTTCTTCAATAGCATGACACCTCTGTAGAAGAACAATGGAAATATTTAGTCTAGGATATTTCATTAATAACGCCTGTAGGTGCAATTTTATATCCTTGTGAAATCGAGAAAACAATTTCACTGTAACAGAATAAAATACAAATAAAAATATCAAAATATATATTTTCGTGGCACAGTTAACCCCAATTTTAAAATTAATGGGTTTATTTTGTGCCGGTTTCTTATAAACGTAGGTAGACCTTGACATCGTAAGCTGGAACCAATGTCGGTGTTTGGTTTTGAATTTAACCATTTAGTAATAATATAAATGTCACTACAACAATATAAACGTGTATAAATTACGTGAACACTCTAGGAAATCTGAAAATCAAATATTAACTGATGTTATGTATTTGCAATAATTCGTATGACAAATGCTGTTATAGTGCGAACGTGTGTAATTTTCAGTCATTATTTAAAAAAAAAACGTACATAATGTATTCTACGTGTTCGTTGCGAAAAAAACAAGCTTTGATTTAAATTAAAAAAATACTAGTTGTTTTTATAATATTTTAATACACATGTTTTTGTAGGTCTAGAGAATATAATTGGGTTATTATTGCGGAGAATACAGAAAAATAATTCAAAGGCAGGCTGAAAGACCACAGTCGATGGCCTCTTATACATGTATGTATATCTTGTATGTATGTTACAATAAATATATCTTCATCTCTAATTCAAAGGCAATAAATTTTCAGAACAATATTAGCTAAGCTAAATCTAATACGACTATTAGGAAATTCAGGTGTTTTTTTTTTCGCGAACTAGAACCTCCAAAAAGAAATTATATATATATATATATATATATATATATATATATATATATATATATATATATATATATATAATATAAGTCACAATAACTGTTTTACTTTACAGAAACAGTTGGTAATGATGTTTTAAACATACAATTTTATAGATAATATGCGCATTATTTGCAGTTACAACGCAATAATTGTACGACAATTAATAAATATTACCAACTATTAAACTAATAACATAAAAAAGCGGTATTACAAAAAAAAATTGCTTACATTCAGGCGGCGAGTTCTATGCGTGTCTTTCTATGTGAGATAGTGTGCCGTGTGAATTTTTTAGCCATAATCGCTTGGATTTACTGAACTGTTTTGCGTAAATATCATATTTTTGTTTGCTATAAGTATATATTTGAATAATTAGGTGCATAAAAATGCAAACATAATTTACCAATACTCTATTTTGTACGTTTTCTCTTTAATGTTGCAAATGTTTAAAAATAAATCATTATTCAAAAATGACTTTCTATTATAATTTCCTATTAGGAACGATTTCTTATAATAGTATCTTTTTGGGATGTTCAGAATCAAATTCCTTGTATATTTTCGTATAAGAATCCACAATATTTCTTATAATTATAGCTAATTTATTATATTTTACTGAAGAAATTAGTTACATATCATTTTAGTTAATTTTACTGCCACATATCTTCAAAATTCATGAAGATATCATTTTGGGATATTCATAATTTAATTCTTTGTACATTTTCATATAAGAATCAACAATATTACTTATAATTATAGATAATTTATTATATTTTACTAAATAAATTAGTTAGATACTCAATTACTCAATTTTACTGCTCCATATCTTCAAAATTTATGAACATATCTTTTTGACATGATCAGAATTAAATTCCTTGTAAATTTTCGTATAAGAATCAACAATATTTCTTATAATTATATCTAGTTTATTATATTTTACTAAATAAATTAGTTATATACTAGTTTACTCAATTTTACAGCTATTTATGATATTTATGAGAATATCTTTTTGGAATGTTCAGAATCAAATTCCTTGTAAATTTTCGTATAAGAATCCACAATATTTCTTATAATTAGAGCTAATTTATTATATTTTACTGCAGAAATTAGTTACATACCATTTTAGTTAATTTTACTGCCCTATATCTTCAAAATTCATGAAGATATCGTTTTTGGATGTTCATAATTAAATTCTGTGTACATTTTCGCATAAGAATCTGCAATATTACTAATAATTATAGCTAGTTTATTATATTTTACTAAATAAATTAGTTAGATACTAATTTACTCAATTTTACTGCTCCATATCTTCAAAATTTATGAGGATATCTTTTTGGGATGTTCAGAATCAAATTCCTTGTACATTTTACTATAAGAATCAACAATATTTCTTATAATTATATCTAGTTTATTATATTTTACTGAAGAAATTAGTTATATATCATTTTAGTTAATTTTACTGCACCATATCTTCAAAATTCATGATGATATCGTTCTTGGATGTTCATAATAAAATTCCTTGCACATTTTCGTATAAGAATCAACAATACTACTTATAATTATAGCTAGTTTATTATATTTTACTAAATAAATTAGTTAGATACTAGTTTACTCAATTTTACTGCTCAATATCTTCAAAATTTATGAGGATATCTTTTTGGGATGTTCAGAATCAAATTCCTTGTACATTTTCGTATAAGAATCAACAATATTACTTATAAGTATAGCTAGTTTATTATATTTTACTCAAGAAATTAGTTACATATCATTTAAGTTAATTTTACTGCCCCATATCTTCAAAATTCATAAAGATATCGTTATTGGATGTTCATAATTAAATTCCTTGTACATTTTCGTATAAGAATCGACAATATTACTTATAATTATAGCTAGCTTATTATATTTTACTAAATAAATCAGTTAGATACTAGTTTACTCAATTTTACTGCTCCATATCTTCAAAATTTATGAGGATATCTTTTTGGTATGTTCAGAACCTATTCCTTGTAAATTGTTGTATAAAAATCAATAATATTTCTTATAATTATATCTAGTTTATTATATTTTACTGAAGAAATTATTTATATATTATTTTAGTTAATTTTACTGCCCCATATCTTCAAAATTCATGAAGATATAGTTTTTGGATGTTCATAATTAAATTCCTTGTACATTTTCGTATACGAATCGACAATATTACTTATAATTATAGCTAGTTTATTATATTTTACTAAATAAATTAGTTACATACTAGTTTACTCAATGTTACTGCTCTATATCTTCAAAATTTATGAGGATATCTTTTTGGGATGTTCAGAATCAAATTCCTTGTACATTTTCGTATAAGAATCAACAATATTACTTATAAGTATAGCTAGTTTATTATATTTTACTCAAGAAATTAGTTACATATCATTTAAGTTAATTTTACTGCCCCATATCTTCAAAATTCATAAAGATATCGTTTTTGGATGTTCATAATTAAATTCCTTGTACATTTTCGTATAAGAATCGACAATATTACTTATAATTATAGCTAGTTTATTATATTTTACTAAATAAATCAGTTAGATACTAGTTTACTCAATTTTACTGCTGCATATCTTCAAAATTTATGAGGATATCTTTTTGCAATGTTCAGTATCAAATTCCTTGTACATTTTCATATAAGAATCAACAATATTTCTTACAACTATATCTAGTTTATTATATTTTACTGAAGAAATTAGTTATATATCATTTTAGTTAATTTTACTGCCCCATATCTTCAAAATTCATGAAGATATCGTTTTTGGATGTTCATAATTAAATTCATTATACATTTTCGTACAAGAATCGACAATATTCCTTATAATTATAGCTAGTTTATTATATTTTACTAAATAAATTAGTTAGATACTAGTTTACTCAATTTTACTGCTGCATATCTTCAAAATTTATGAGGATATCTTTTTGCGATGTTCAGTATCAAATTCCTTGTACATTTTCATATAAGAATCAACAATATTTCTTACAACTATATCTAGTTTATTATATTTTACTGAAGAAATTAGTTATATATCATTTTAGTTAATTTTGCTGCCCCATATCTTCAAAATTCATGAAGATATCGTTTTTGGATGTTCATAATTAAATTCATTATACATTTTCGTACAAGAATCGACAATATTCCTTATAATTATAGCTAGTTTATTATATTTTACTAAATAAATTAGTTAGATACTAGTTTACTCAATTTTACTGCTGCATATCTTCAAAATTTATGAGGATATCTTTTTGCAATGTTCAGTATCAAATTCCTTGTACATTTTCATATAAGAATCAACAATATTTCTTACAACTATATCTAGTTTATTATATTTTACTGAAGAAATTAGTTATATATCATTTTAGTTAATTTTACTGCCCCATATCTTCAAAATTCATGAAGATATCGTTTTTGGATGTTCATAATTAAATTCATTATACATTTTCGTACAAGAATCGACAATATTCCTTATAATTATAGCTAGTTTATTATATTTTACTAAATAAATTAGTTAGATACTAATTTACTCAATTTTACTACTCCATATCTTCAAAATTTATGAGGATATCTTTTTGCGATGTTCAGTATCAAATTCCTTGTACATTTTCATATAAGAATCAACAATATTTCTTACAACTATATCCAGTTTATTATATTTTACTGAAGAAATTAGTTATATATCATTTTAGTTAATTTTACTGCCCCATATCTTCAAAATTCATGAAGATATCGTTTTTGGATGTTCATAATTAAATTCATTATACATTTTCGTATAAGAATCGACAATATTCCTTATAATTATAGCTAGTTTATTATATTTTACTAAATAAATTAGTTAGATACTAGTTTACTCAATTTTACTGCTGCATATCTTCAAAATTTATGAGGATATCTTTTTGCGATGTTCAGTATCAAATTCCTTGTACATTTTCATATAAGAATCAACAATATTTCTTACAACTATATCTAGTTTATTATATTTTACTGAAGAAATTAGTTATATATCATTTTAGTTAATTTTACTGCCCCATATCTTCAAAATTCATGAAGATATCGTTTTTGGATGTTCATAATTAAATTCATTATACATTTTCGTATAAGAATCGACAATATTCCTTATAATTCTAGCTAGTTTATTATATTTTACTAAATAAATTAGTTAGATACTAGTTTACTCAATTTTACTGCTGCATATCTTCAAAATTTATGAGGATATCTTTTTGGGATGTTCAGAATCAAATTCCTTGCACATTTTGTATAAGAATCAACAATATTTCTTATAATTATATCTAGTTTATTATATTTTACTGAAGAAATTAGTTATATATCATTTTAGTTAATTTTACTGCCCCATATCTTCAAAATTCATGAAGATATCGTTTTTGGATGTTCATAATTAAATTCATTATACATTTTCGTATAAGAATCGACAATATTCCTTATAATTCTAGCTAGTTTATTATATTTTACTAAATAAATTAGTTAGATACTAGTTTACTCAATTTTACTGCTGCATATCTTCAAAATTTATGAGGATATCTTTTTGGGATGTTCAGAATCAAATTCCTTGCACATTTTGTATAAGAATCAACAATATTTCTTATAATTATAGCTAGTTTATTATATTTTACTAGTTAAATTAGTTACATACTAGTTTACTCAATGTTACTGCTCTATATCTTCAAAATGTATGAGGATATCTTTTTGGGATGTTCATAATTAAATTCCTTGCACATTTTCGTATAAGAATCAACAATATTTATTATAAATATATCTAGTTTATTATATTTTACTGAAGAAATTAGTTATATATCATTTTAGTTAATTTTACTGCCCCATATCTTCAAAATACATGAATATATCGTTTTTCGATGTTCATAATTAAATTCATTATACATTTTCGTATACGAATCGACAATATTCCTTATAATTATAGCTAGTTTATTATATTTTACTAAATAAATTAGTTAGATACTAGTTTACTCAATTTTACTGCTGCATATCTTCAAAATTTATGAGGATATCTTTTTGAGATGTTCAGTATCAAATTCCTTGTACATTTTCATATAAGAATCAACAATATTTCTTACAACTATATCTAGTTTATTATATTTTACTGAAGAAATTAGTTATATATTATTTTAGTTAATTTTACTGCCCATATCTTAAAAATTCATGAAGATATCGTTTTTGGATGTCCATAATTAAATTATGTGTACATTTTCGCATAAGAATCTGCAATATTACTTATAATTATAGCTAGTTTATTATATATTACTAAATAAATTAGTTAGATACTAGTTTACTCAATTTTACTGCTCCATATCTTCAAAATTTATGAGGATATCTTTTTGGGATGTTCAGAATCAAATTCCTTGTACATTTTCGTATAAGAATCAACAATATTACTTATAAGTATAGCTAATTTATTATATTTTACTCAAGAAATTAGTTATATATCATTTTAGTTAATTTTACTGCCCCATATCTTTAAAATTCATGAAGATATCGTTTTGGGATTTTCATAATTAAATTCCTTCTACATTTTTATATAAGAATCGACAATATTACTTATAATTATAGCTAGTTTATTATATTTTACTAAACAAATTAGTTAGATACTAATTTACTCAATTTTACTGCTCCATACCTTCAAAATTTATGAGAATATCTTTTTGGGATGTTCAGAATCAAATTCCTTGTACATATTCGTATAAGAATCAACAATATTTATTATAATTATATCTAGTTTATTATATTTTACTGAAGAAATTAGTTAAATATCATTTTACTTAATTTTACTGCCTCATATCTTCAAAATTCGTTAAGATATCGTTCTTGGATGTTCATAATTAAATTCCTTGTACATTTTCGTATGAGAATCGACAATATTACTTATAATTATAGCTAGTTTATTATATTTTACTAAATAAATTAGTTAGATACTAGTTTATTCAATGTTACTGTTCCATATCTTCAAAATTTATGAGGATATCTTTTTGGGATTTTCAAAATTAAATTCCTTGTAAATTTTCGTATAAGAATCAACAATATTTCGTATAATTATAGCTAGTTTATTATATTTTACAGAAGAAATTATTTATATATCATTTTAGTTAATTTTACTGCCCCATATCTTCAAAATTCATTAAGATATCGTTTTTGGATGTTCATAATTAAATTCCTTGTACATTTTCGTATAAGAATCAATAATATTTCTTATAATTATATTATTAATTATATCTAGTTTATTATATTTTACTGAAGAAAGTAGTTAGATAATAGTTTACTCAATTTTACTGCACTATATCTTCAAAATTTATGATGATATCTTTTTGGGATGTTCAGAATCAAATTCGTTGTACATTTTCATATAATAATCACCAATATTACTCATAATTATAGCTAGTTTATTATATTTGACTAAAGAAATTACTTTAATACTGTTTTAGTTAATTTTACTACCTATATCTTCAAAATGTATGACGATATCTTTCACGGGCACAATTAAATCTCGTGTATAAAGAAACATTAATTTTTTATAATTAAGATTCGTTTATTACATTATATTGATGTAATTTGTAAGACATATTAGTAATCAAATTTACTACTTCATATTTTCAAAAATAATGAAGATATATATTTTTTAATAATAAAATTATATATTACGTTACATTATTAAATAAATTACTTATAATTATATCATGGTAACTAGATTTTATTAAAGAAATTCATTTTTTTTAAATCAATTTTATTCATACATTTCTTCAAAACTAATGAAGATATGTCTTGATTTAAACCGTATGTAACTTCAGATGAGATTCCTTACGTCATAGTGTTTCCAGGTTTAAGCAGCATCCCCAGCTGCACGCGCGGCGGCATATGGCTGGTTTCAATCACCGCATCCCTGACCCCATCCACTAAAATATCGGGTGCAACAAGCAGCGACCCCTCGCCCTCATCCCCGATCACAAACCGTTTACTATTCCTCCGATTCAACTTCTTCGCCATCGCGCCCGGCTTGATGAACTTGAGCGACGCGAAATTCTCCTCGTAACCCGGCTCACTAGTCACCTCAACCCTATCACTCACACCGTCATCAGCACTCTCACTACTACTTTGACCCAAGAAGTTTCGCAGAAAGTTCATTAAAAACCACCGAACCAGTCGCCGTTATCGTTGCCGTCCAACTGCAATTTGAGGGGCATTCAAATATAATTGGGTCGATCGCTAATGTTGCGCTTAATTGTTTTCATAATTAGTTTGCAAACGTTTGCAATGTCACCCGAGTGTTATTAAATTGTCCCGACACCAGTTTTTCCAATGCAATTAAGTGCAAAGCGCGCGCGCGCTGTTGACGTAAGTGCCGTCGCAATTAAGTGAAGACTTTCACGCGAGTCGTAGGATGGCAATTTGCATTTAGTTAGTCCGCCCCTCAACTGGAGAAATCGACTAATGCTGTACTAACTCGTAAACACAATTGTTGGGCGGTCAATCAATTGCTATTTATAATTCACTGGCTGGCCCGAGTGACATAATGCACGAGGCGAATTTATGGCTGAAATCGATAGCAATATTTATATGAGTTTTTTTGTTTTGTTTAAATAATTTGATTAAAAGTAAAATTCGATTTTTTTTTAAATGTAATTGTACGTTAATATAGTTACCAATTGGATATAATAGACTTTTTTTAAATAATTTTGATCTAATAATATATTTGCTTTATGGAAAGTTACCATAAATAAATTTTATTTCCACTTTTTTTTCATAATTTTGATCTAATAATATATTTGCTTTATGGAAAGTTACCATCAATTAATTTAGTTTAGACTTTTTTTCATAATTTTGATCTAATAATATATTTGCTTTATGAAAAGTTACCATAAATACCGATTTTCATCAACATGCCGTGCATTATGTGTTACTTAGTATCGCACGTTTTTTTTTTGCTGGGGTTGGTATATTTTGGTGAATCTCAAAACACAGCGATCACCTATAGTACTCCCCCATTTTTTTAGATTATAGTCAGATGTGTTTTCTATGTGTTCAGGAAACTCATGGTGGCCTTTCATGGGTTAAGGTCGTTTTAGACAAGACAATTTCTTGACTCAAAAGTTAGTCAAGATGCGAGACAATCTAAATTGTTTCGTGTCATACACCAAACTATTTGAAATATTGAATTGGATGGTAGATCGAATGGAAAAATATAACGCGTTCTATTTGTCCAGGACAAATTGTATAGGAGGAGGATATATAAATTAATTTCTTGAACAACTTTTGAGCTGAGAAATTGTCTTGTCTAACACGACCTTTAGATCTATCAAATTTGTATTGTTACTCACAAATATTTCTCTGCTATTGAAAATTACAGTACATTAGAAACAATATTCTCATGTACTACACTCAGGGGATGCGAAGTAAAGTTTTAGCTAGCATTGGGGCGGTAGGCTAAAAAGTTTGGGAACCTATGACCTACAGTATGGGTTGGCAAAGCCGGAAGAGCCTTGTTTTCTTGGAGAGCCATTCTTTACACATAATACACATATATCACGTTCAATTATATTTCTGAAGAGCCACATACAAGATCCTGTATGTGACTCTTCAAAAATATAATTGAATGTGAAATATGTGTAATATGTATAATGAAAAAAAAATGACTCCTACAAAATAATGTTTATGTAAGGCTCTTCCGCCTTTGCCAACCCCTACTGTAGGCCATAGGTTCCTAAACTGTTTGTCCTACCGCCCCAATTCTAACTAAAACTGTAGGGAACCGCATATGGCTCGCGAACCGTAGTTTGCAGACCTCTGGCCTAGAGCATAGTTGTTTTCAATTTCAGTATTCAATTGTAAATTGTAAATTGTAAAATTGGCAAAAATATAGTAGTTTTACTTATTTTCTTCATTAAAAAATTAAAAAACCAAGTAGTAGACGCCACAACCGTTAAATGTTTCAATAAATTTTATTTAAAACAAAATAATAGACTAAAATATCAGATAAATTTGGGAAAAGGGCGTCGAAATTCAAATTTTCAAAAGCCTGTAATTACTTTGCAAAAGGAACGACAACAATTATTGTCTTCCTAGTAGAGGGAAACACACAATAATACAATCTTGCTGATAAGCCTTTTATCAATGGTAACACCTAGGTTTTCGGATCGTTGGTGCATACATCGCATTTAGGAACACACACAAAATTGACTTGGCCTAAATTTATATAACTGGAGATTAGTGAATTGTATTTTCTATTCAATAACTCGTCATTTATGGTGAGTAACCAAAATATTCAACTAAATTTGATTTAAAAACCGTATATACTTCAATATCCCGTAACCCTTAAGTGGCGGCATCTACCCACAACAACTCCCAACCACGTAGTTGTCACAATTTGCCACCAAAATTTAAACAGAAATCAAAACCCGCGTATATATTTAACAATGCCCCTCTATCGCGACGACATGCGGAAGTGTGTCGCGGAATTATCACATCAACAGAAAACACAGCGCGACGTGTATAACCTCAAACGACGAAAATCGATCCGCCTGCTGGCCGCTTTCCAATTTTTTTTTTTTGGGGGCGGCTATAGTGTCTGGAGGCGCGCGCGCTCGCCGGGCAACGCTCTCTCGCCTGACGTGAATTTTTTTTTACGAAAGTCTAACTTATTGGCGCGACGCGTTGTTTTCCAGCACAGGCTGCTGTTAGATACGAATGCCAACTAACGCGACACAGGCGGAAGGCGGCGGCGCGGACCGCAGGTAAGAACACAGCAGGAAAACCGCGACGGTGGTGGGGAAACCGGCTGATCCGATTCTACAGGTGGATTATGGTTAGTCACCGCCGGAATTCCTGCAGGGCGGTCACGGTTTTAAGTCTAGCGGCCGCAATTTTAGATGGATTTAAAAAAATCTTTTTACATTTTGAAGATATATTATAGGCCTTTAATAATACGTTAGAAAAGTCCCGAAAATGAGCAAGGAAACGTCAGGTAATTAAGTTGTTCTAAAGGGCTGCTATTTTGGAATAACATAAACTGTGGTGACGTTAAATATCTACAAAAGTTTATAAATATGTCTGGAATTCTCTACACCAAAAATTATTCTAACGCATATTTGGACGTGAACAGGACAACTCTAACCACAAAGACAAATGGGCTATAGCCCCAAAGCGCAAGCCTTTTGGGGACGTAAACAGGGCAACCCTAACCACGGAGCTAAATGGGATATAGCTCTGGAGCGCAAGCCTTTTCGTGGCGGTGGTGGAGTGAACCGGGAATGTAATAATATACAAAAATTTACGTCCTATTTTTCTCACATACTGATGTGAGAAAAATAGGACGTAAATTTTTGTATTTTAAGATTTCAAACTTGCTTATGTAATTATTCATAATTACACAAGATAAGCAAGTTTTAAATCTTAAAATACAAAAATTCACGTCCTATTTTTCTCACATACTGACATTTCCGGTTCACTCCACCACCGCCCCCAAAAGGCCCATCCCAATTATCTCCGTGGTTAAATTTTTCATAACGCGCCTTCATGTTTGTCTTAGGCTGAAAGACCACGATCGATGACCTCTTGTACATGTATGTATATCTTGTATGTATGTCTGTTACAATAAATATATCTTCTTCTTCTAGGACGTGAAGTGGGAAGTCAGTAGTTGGAGGTGTGTTGGTGAAACGTACTGGGGTTCGACCGATATTTCAAAAAATACATTAAAAATATGGAGATTTTTATTATTTTTAATAAATATATGAATATGGCTATTCAAAACAGTTTAAATTTTAGTTTTATCTCATATGAAACCAGAGTTAGAGCTGTCTGAAATATCCTGAAAATTTGCGTTTTTGCCGAAATTTTCAAAATTTTCAAAAATTTTCAATCGGCTTCAAACTTCATATTTATATTACATAACTACAAATGAATGTATTTTGACTATTTTAGAAAAAAAATAATTCAATTAGTTTTTTTAGTAATGACTCAAAAACTTGCTCTCAGTTTTCATCTAATTTCTGAAAAAATATACTACAGATAATTTTGTTTGTTTAACTATGTTAAAATAGATTAATCAGGCTATTTATAAATAAAACATAGTTTTATCTCATGAGGAACTAACTTTATAAATTACTGAAAAAGTATGAACATTTGTTTGACTGAAAAATATTTATTATTTTATTGTCTTAGTTTTTATCCAATATCTCTAAAATGAATACACGTGACATACAAGTTTTTTATTATATTCCGAAAATGAATTAAATGGGCCATCTAAAATTGTATGATACATAGCTTTATCTAATTGGGATATAGTTTTATTATCTACGGAAAAATGAGTGAAATTTCATTTTACTATAAAAATATATCCTCAGTTTTCAAGTAATATATCAAAAATATATACAATTGACATAAGTGTTTTTGATTATTATATCAAACTAGATTAATGAGGCTATCCAAAAATGTAACGCACATGTTTATATCTTATGAGGAACATATTTTACAGCTAACTGAAAAACTGTGAAATTTTGTTTTCAGCTGACTTAATTCGTCAATAATT
Organism: Lordithon lunulatus; assembly: GCA_963942505.1. NCBI lineage: Eukaryota > Metazoa > Arthropoda > Insecta > Coleoptera > Staphylinidae > Lordithon > Lordithon lunulatus. Next base: position 37,756,119 of record OZ012675.1, on the reverse strand, counting down.
CAAGAAGTTTTTAAAGGAATTGGCTAAAAATCACCTCCGATGTTTAAAATAACATATATAATACTTATGTAAAATTTCATAACAATCGCAAACAAAAAAATTTTTGGTTAAAAAAAAAGACAAAATTTGGCATTTTTTCGATTTGCTTTAAATTTTGCTAATTAATTACAAACGATTAAATAAACGTATTTTAGAGAATTTAAACTGTTTCGTGCTTTTAATTTTTCTGTTCTGGCTGAAAAACTTTCGAAATTATGGTTCTGGTTTTCATCCGATATTTCGAAAAATACATCAAAAATATGAGGATTCTTATTATTTTTATTAAATATATAAATGTGGCTATTCAAAACAGTTTAAATTTTAGTTTTATCTCATATGAAACCAGAGTTAGAGCTGTCTGAAATATTCAGAAAATATGCGGTTTGGACGAAATTTTCAAAATATTCAAATTTTTTCAATCAGCTTCAAACTTCATATTTATATTACATAAATACAAATGAATGTATTTTGACTGATGTAGAAAAAAAAAATCAATTCGTTTTTTTAGTAATGACTGAAAAAGTTCAAAAATCCTGCCCTCAGTTTTCATTTAATATCTCAAAAAATATACCGCTGATATTATTTGCTGCATTACTATGTTAAAGTAGATTAACCATGCTATTTAGAAATGTATAAAACATAGTTTTAGCTCATGTGGAACTAACTTTATAACTTACTGAAAAAGTGTAAATATTTGTTTAACTGAAAAATATTAAAAATCATATTCATAGTTTTCATTCAATATCTCACAAATTAATACAAGTGACATACAAGTTTTTTTATTATATTCCGAAAATGGATTAAATAGGCCATCTAAAATTGTATAGTACATAGCTTTATCTAATTAGGATATAGTTTTATTATCTACTGAAAAATGAAGGAAATTTCATTTTAATATAAAATTATATCCTCAGTTTTCGTGCAATATATCAAAAATGTATATAATTGACATAACAATTTTTGAATATTATATCAAACTAGATTAATGAGGCTATCCAAAAATGTTACGCACATGGTTTTATCTTATGAGGAACAAGTTTTACAGCTAACTGAAAAACTGTGAAATTTTGTTTTCAGCTGACTTAATTAGTCAATAATTCAAGAAGTTTTCAAAGGAATTGGCTAAAAATTACCTCCGATGTTCAAAATAACATATATAATACTTATGCAAAATTTCATAACAATCACGAACTAAAAAATATTTGGCTCAAAAATTTAAATTTTTACGATTTTTGACAAAATTTGACATTTTTTTTATTTGCTTTAAATTTTGCTAATTAATTACAAACGATTAAATAAACGTATTCTAGAGAATTTAAACAGTTTCGTGCTTTTAATTTTTCAGTTATGGCTGAAAAACTTTAGAAATGAGGACCATCATTCGATTTCATCCGATATTTCCAAGAATACTTTAAAAACATGGAGATTTTTATTATTTTAAAAAAAGTATATGAATGTGGTTATTCAAAACAGTTTAAATTTTAGTTTTAACTCATATGAAACCAAAGTTAGAGCTGTCTGAAATATCCTGAAAATTTCCGTTTTGGCCAAAATTTTCAAAATTTTTCAATCAGCTACAAACTTCATATTTATATTACATAAATACAATTGAATGTATTTTGACTGATATAGAAAAAAAATTCAATTAGTTTTTTTAGTTATGACTGAAAAACTTCAAAAATCCTGCTCTCAGTTTTCATCCAATAACTGAAAAAATATACTACTGATATTACTTTTTGCATTACTATGTTAAAATAGATTAATCAGGCTATTCAGAAATGTACAAAACATAGTTTTATCTCGTGTGAAACTAACTTTATAGCTTACTGAAAAAGTGTGAACATTTGTTTGACTGAAAAATATTAAAAATCATGGTCTTAGTTTTCAACCAATATCTCAAAAAATAATATAAGTGACATACAAGTTTTTTAATATATTCCGAAAATGGATTAAGTGGGCTATCTATAATTGTATAATACATAGTTTTATCTAGTTAGGATATACTTTTATTATCTACTGCAAAATCAGTGAAATTTCATTTTACTATAAAAATATATCCTCAGTTTTCGAGCAATATATCAAAAATATATACAATTGATATAACTATTTTTGATTATTATATCAAACTAGATTAATGAGGCTATCCAAAAATGTAACGCACATGGTTTTATCTTATGAGGAACAAGTTTTACAGCAAACTGAAAAACTGTGAAATTTTGTTTTCAGCTGACTTAATTAGTCAATAATTCAAGAAGTTTTCAAAGGAATTGGCCAAAAATCACCTGTTCAAAATAACATATATAATACTTATGCAAAATTTCATAACAATCGCGAACTAAAAAAATTTTGGCTCAAAAATTTAGAAGGTTTACCCATTACGATTTTTGACAAAATTTGGCATTTTTTCGATTTGCTTTAAATTTTGCTAATTAATTACAAATGATTACATAAACGTATTTTAGAGAATTTAAACCGTTTCGTGCTTTAAGTTTTTCAGTTATGGCTGAAAAACTTTAAAAATTATGGTCCTGGTCCTCAACCGATATTTCCAAAAATACATTAAATACATGGAGATTGTTATTAATTTTAATAAATATATGAATGTGTCTATTGAAACCAGTTTAAATTTTTGTTTTATCTCATATGAAACCAAAGTTAGAGCTGTCTGAAATATGCTGAAAATTTGCGTTTTAGGCGAAATTTTCAAAATATTCAAAATTTTTCAATCAGCTAGAAACTTCATATTATTATATTACATAAGTACAAATGAATTTATATTGACTGTTTGAGAAAAAAAATTCAATTAGTTTTTTTTAGTAATGACTGAAAAACTTTAAAAATCCTGCCTTCAGTTTTCATTTAATATCTGAAAAAAATATACTACTGATATTATTTTTTTCCAATACTATGCTAAAATAGATTAATCAGGCTATTCAAAAATGTATAAACATGGCGATTTTAAATATTTTTAATAAATATATGAATGTGGCTATTCAAAACAGTTTAAATTTAATTTTTATCTCACATGAGTTAGAGCAACTTCAATGTTTCCACAAGCAGTATACATCTAATTAGTACTAACTACTGAACATTTAGATTAGTTTAGACAGTTAGTAACAAAGTTATAACGGATATTCTACGAACGAATTAGTAAATCGAAAAATCGACATTTTTTAATGCACTACTGGAGTTAGTTTAGGTTCTATAAAACTTAAATCCTTGCACAAGTAAAACGTAAATAATTAGACCTAACCATGGCCGTAAATAGGCTGGGGCACGTACGGAAGGCCACAAAAAGATTGAAAATTGCATTATATTAATAAGAACTGTACGCCTTTCATATAACTTTAAAAATAGTTTGTTTATTTGTTTTTCTAGTTAAAGTACTGGTAACTAGATTTCTTGGGACCCTTGGCAAGACTTCATCATTGGGCCTAAATTTTATGAATTAAATAAACCTACTTATTTCCCAAAAATAATAGTTTTATAATTTTGGGAAATAAGTAGGTTTATTTAATTCATAAAATTTAGGCCCAGTGATGTCTTACCCAGGGCCCTAAGGAAACTATTTACAGTCCTGGACCTAACCATTGAAGTTTTTTAGAGTAGTTATGCTAATTAATAGTTTCATATTATCATAATTATTTTTATAATCAAAACGATAAAGATAAATTTAATTGACATTTAATATTGAAATCACTTACCGCGCGCTTCTATCCAAATTAATCATACTTCAAAACTGTAGTACTCCTCTTATTATCAACAGGCCTGTTCTTAATGCTGTCTCATACTGTCCCACTCGAAATGCGACGTTTGTGTGATTTTTATCACACATTACTTAAGTGATTGATTAAAATTGTCAACACATTACGCTTTGCAGTAATAAAGATGTTACGTAAGGCGCGTTGTATTTGTTTCGCTAAAACTTTTTTTGAAAAGGTTTATCACAATCATGACCTAGAGTACTTGATTATTTTTTTTTGGCTTTGTAATTAATCAATTCGTGTAGATATAATCAGCAGTGACTATTCAGTTTTAATTTAAGTTTAAATTGTTTAAAGTTGGCATGATTTGGAATTTATTTTTAGACTCTTCATCTTTAGATAACCATCATACTGTTTTGGATATGAAACTACTTACCAAAAGAAGAATGAGGTATGAAAAAACAACCACAGGGAAACATTTGTTTAATAGATTGTAAATTGTAAATTGTAAATTGTAAATTGTAAATTGTAAATTGTAAATTGTAAATTGTAAATTGTAAATTGTAAATTGTAAATTGTAAATTGTAAATTGTAAATTGTAAATTGTAAATTGTAAATTGTAAATTGTAAATTGTAAATTGTAAATTGTAAATTGTAAATTGTAAATTGTAAATTGTAAATTGTAAATTGTAAATTGTAAATTGTAAATTGTAAATTGTAAATTGTAAATTGTAAATTGTAAATTGTAAATTGTAAATTGTAAATTGTAAATTGTAAATTGTAAATTGTAAATTGTAAATTGTAAATTGTAAATTGTAAATTGTAAATTGTAAATTGTAAATTGTAAATTGTAAATTGTAAATTGTAAATTGTAAATTGTAAATTGTAAATTGTAAATTGTAAATTGTAAATTGTAAATTGTAAATTGTAAATTGTAAATTGTAAATTGTAAATTGTAAATTGTAAATTGTAAATTGTAAATTGTAAATTGTAAATTGTAAATTGTAAATTGTAAATTGTAAATTGTAAATTGTAAATTGTAAATTGTAAATTGTAAATTGTAAATTGTAAATTGTAAATTGTAAATTGTAAATTGTAAATTGTAAATTGTAAATTGTAAATTGTAAATTGTAAATTGTAAATTGTAAATTGTAAATTGTAAATTGTAAATTGTAAATTGTAAATTGTAAATTATAAATTGTAAATTGCACTTACTTCAGTCTCCTTCTTTTCTCCATCAAAGTACGCCTTTGGTCTAAGGTGAGGCCTCCCTGTCCATCAGATGCAGCTGCCGGCGGTGCATTGCTCTCAGTTCCTTCAGCAAACGTGTCCTCGGCCTCTTCACGCGCCTCATCGCCGAGCGTCCACTGCACATTGTTCTCATCCATTTCGGCCACTTTCGCCAGTGCCTCGCCCTCTACAAAGACGTACTCGGCCTCGTCGCTGGACGTCCTTCGATGTTCCTCCGTCTTGGAACCGTTGCTCTTCGATTCTACAGATACAATAAAAAGATTAAAGGATAGACGCGACCACTACAGAGAGGTAAAAATGAAGGGTGTACCTGACATGGGGAGTAGCACGCCGGCAGTCGCAACAAACTCTCCTGAGCAGCGTGCAAGAAATAGAAACATAGAGTAGGATAGTTTATTTATCAAAGAAACATATACAATAATGTTAACCACGAATAAATCAAAGAGAAGTTTGAAAAATCCTTTCGATCCCATATGACAGTGGTAACAAGAATTTAAATATGTTTTCTAGTTTATTATATATAATACTGCCACTTACAAAATTGAATTGGCTAATCTTGAAGCATAGTATGCAAAAATTGGCTATTTATTCAAACTAACCTAAAGTACCTCCACCACGGAACCACCTGATGAAGCGATGAAGAAAAATGGCAACGACCAAAAGCCAAATTAGGTCGTACATAAACTGCAATAGAAAAACAGATATCAATTTAAGAGAAAAACTGCTGTAAAAAATTGTTTATAATAATATTGTTGTATATTTAGCATTAATGCTACAGAAAGTATGATTATATTGTTGTTATTAAATTGTTTATTGTATGTTTGTATTTAAATCCCCACGAACAGCTGACCTTGATGGCATTGCATAACCGAACCACGCTTCTCGAGATAACCGGTCAATAACAACGCTTCTGATAAAGATAATCAGCTGGGGCAGCAATACTATTACGAACAGGAGGACGTAATGATGACCTTAGGGACGATGCGTTTAAGTGCAAGGACATCCGAAGGAGAGAGTATATACTGTGATTTTCATAAATGTTACCGGAGTAATGGGGGTTTTAATCAAACAACGTCCGAAATATTTTAATGAATAACTTTGAAAATTCGTAAATACATTAGTTTTTAATGGAAAAAAATTAAGATTGCAAAAAATAATCCTGAAACTGTTTTATATTAAAAAAAGTTTTTTCGGTGTAATTCTAACAATTGTAACTCGAGTTATGAAGGTTTTAATCGAACAACGTCCGAAACATTTGGATTTATAACTTTGAAAATTCGTAAAAAAATCAGTTTTTAATGAATAAAATTTAAGATTGCAATAAATAATCCTGGAACTATTTTAAATAAAAAAAAGTTTTTTCTGTGTAATTTTAACAATTGTAACTCGAGTTATGAAGGTTTTAATCTAACAATGTCCGAAATATTTGGATGAATAAGTTTTGAAAATTCGTAAAAAAACAGTTTTCATGAAAAAAATTGAATATTGCAACAAACAATCCAGGAACTGTTTTAAATCAAAAAAAGTTTTTTCGGTGTAAATTTAACTATTGTAACTCGAGTTATGAAGGTTTGAATCGAACGTCCGAAATATTTGAATGAATAACTTTGAAAATTCGTAAAAAAATCAGTTTTTAATGAAAAAAATTTAAGATTGCAAAAAATAATCCTAGAACTGTTTCAAATAAACAAAAGTTTTTTCGATGTAATTTTAACAATTATAACTCGAGTTATGAAGGTTTGAATCGAACAACGTCCAAAATATTTGGATGAATAACTTTTAAAATTCGTAAAAAAGTTTTAATGAAAAAAATTGAAGATTGCAACAAACAATTCTGGAACTATTTTAAATAAAAAAAAGATTTTTCAGTGTAATTTTAACAATTGTAACTGGAGTTATGAAGGTTTTAATTAAACAACGTCTGAAATATTTAGATGAAAACTATGAAAATTCGTATTTTTCGGTGTAATTCTAACAATTGTAACTCGAGTTATGAAGGTTTTAATCGAACAACGTCCGAAACATTTGGATTTATAACTTTGAAAATTCGTAAAAAAAACAGTTTTTAATGAAAAAAAAAAAGATTGCAACAAACAATCCTGGAACTATTTTAAATAAAAAAAAAGTTTTTTCGGTGTAATGTAATTGTAACTGGAGTTATGAAGGTTTTAATCTAACAACGTTCGAAATATTTGGATGAATAATTTTTGAAAATTCGTAAAAAAAATAGTTTTTAATGAAAAAAATTGAATATTGCAAAAAACAATCCTGGAACTGTTTTAAATAAAAAAAAGTTTTTTCGGTATAATTTTAACAATCGTAACTCGAGTTATGAAGGTTTTAATCAAACAACGTCCGAAATATTTGGATGAACAATTTTGAAAATTCGTAAAAAAATCAGTTTTTAATGAAAAAAATTGTAACAAACAATCCTGGTACTGATTTAAATAAAAGAATGTATTTTAGGTATAATTTTAACAATTGTAACTCGAGTTATCAAGGTTTTAGTCAAACAACGTCCGAAATATTTGGATGATTAATTTTGAAAATTCGTAAAAAAATGTATTTATAATAAAAAAAATTGAGAATAGTAAATTAGAATTCTGGGACTGTTCTAAATAAAAGTCAGTCTCCCCCGTGTAATTTTCATAATCGTAACCGGAGTTATGAAGGTTTGAATCAAACAACGTCCGAAATATTTGAATGAATAACTATGAAAATTCGTATAAAAATCAGTTTTTAATGAAAAAAATTGAAGATCGCTACAAACAATCCTAGAACTGTTTTAAATCAAAAAAAAGTATTTTCAGTGTAATTTTAACAATTGTAACTCGAGTTATGACGATTTTAATCAAACAACGTCCGAAATATTTGAATGAATAACTTTGAAAATTCGTAAAAAAAATCAGTTTTTAATTAAAAAAGTTGAAGATTGCAACAAACAATTCTGGAACTGTTTCAAATAAAAAAAGTGTTTTCGGTGTAATTTTAATAATTGTAACTCGAGTTATGAAGGTTTTAATCGAACAACGTCCGAAATATTTGGATGTATAACTTTGAAAATTCGTAAAAAAATTAGTTCTTAATGAAAAAATTTGAAGATTGCAACAAACAACCCTGGAACTGTTTTAAATAAAATAAAGTTTTTTCGGTGTAGTTTTAACAATTGTAACTCGAGTTATGAAAGTTTTAATCAAACAACGTCTGAAATATTTGGATGAATAACTTTGAAAATTGAATCCTGGAACTGTTTTAATTTAAAAAAAGTTTGTTCGGTGTAATTGTAACAATTGTAACTCGAGTAATGAAGGTTTTAATCAAACAACGTCCGAAATATTTTGATGATTAACTTTGAAAATTCGTAAAAAAATCTAAAAATTAAACATTGTAAATAGGAATCCTGGGACTGTTCTAAACAAAACAAAATATTTTTAGTGCAATTTTGAATTTTGACAACTCGAGTTATGAATGCATTTTTAATACTCAGAACAACCGTAGATGCCAGGTATCAAATATCAGAGCTCCCACTTGCACAGGAAAAAATGGTGTCAAATTTGTATCGTGCAACCTTTATATAATTGAAGTCATTAAAAGATAAGTTATAATACAAACCCATGAGAATCCTAAATTTATTTTATTAATTCGTTGGCATTAGATTTATATAAATGTATTGATTGTATTGTTTAAACATTTATGCGAGACGGGGAAAGATTGAAAAACAGGAATTATACGAAGGATGGACACACATACATACAATCAGAAAAATGGCAAATATACTATAAACAGCTCCTGACAGAATACAGCCCAACCAAGGACACGAAACAGTTAACAATAATAGAGAACCAACAGAACTAGAACTGGCGAATTTCAGAATAGCGATAAAATCCCTAAAGACCAAACGATCGGCAGGACCTGGAGGAATAACACTCGAGGTTAATAAATATAGATCCGAAAAAGTTACTGCGAATCATACACTCAATGTTGTTCTTCTCAATTTGATCAATATAGAGCCTTCAAATCGCCCAATTCGAACAAATCGATTTTGCAGAATGTTCAAAAGAGCTATAAATGGAGAGCAGCTACCTAGAGAATGGTCGGATGCCCATAGAACATTTATTTTTTAAAGGGAGACAAGAGAAAATGTGAGAACTACTGAGAGATCAGTGTGATCTTTACAATGGGCCGCCTATCTATCTATAAAACAAAAACTGGAAGAAAATCAAATTACAGCCAACATTTTGGAGACGATCAAGCAGGCTTTAAAGCTGGAAGATCATGCATAGACTACATCTATATAATACATCAAGTCAGAGAAAAGAAAATAGCAAAAAATAGAGACAACCACCTGGCATTCGTAGACATAAGAAAAGCCCACAACTCGGAGAAAAATGTGGGGAATATCTACGACGGAAATGTGGGAAATCATTAGACAAATACGTTGACTGAGGCTGTAAAGACGCTTGACAGCCTCAGTCAATGTTTTTGATATTTGTCTGATGGTGAATGGGAACATCAAACTAGGACACATAATATTAAATGGATTTAAAACAACCTAAGGTTGCTCCACATCACCAACACTAGTTAAATATTCCTTGAACAAACGCTGAAACTATTGAAGAGTAATTGTGAAGGGATGGTCATACCATTAGAGACAATTACCTGCACATATTAAGCTTTGCAGACGACCAGGTTTTAATGACGCTGGATGAAGACGACCTAAGCAGGATGTTACGAAAACTAGAAGAAGTATATCAAATGAAAGATAATTTAATCGTCTTTCCAAAAATGTCAAGGTTTGATATAATAAGTAGCTGATTATGTTGAAAAATACGATTTTCTTGTACGAATTGATATGTTACAATATTTCTAGAGATATCTTTCTTCATTTTTGTCTCACAGTCTTCATTCATACACTAAATGAAACATAATTTAGTTATCGTTCCAAAAATGTCAAGGTTTGATATAAGTAGTGGCTGATTATGTTGGAAACTACGATTTTCTTGTAAGAATTGATTTGTTATAATATTTCTAGAGATATCTTTCTTCATTTTTATCTCACAGTCTTCATTCATACTCTAAATGAAAGATAATTTAGCTATATTTCCAAAAATGTAAAGATTTGATATATTTAGTGGCTGATTATGTTGGAAACTACGATTTTCTTGTAAGAATTGATTTGTTATAATATTTCTAGAGATTTTTTTCTTCATTTTTATCTCACAGTCTTCATTCAAACAACAAATGAAAGATAATTTAATTTTCTTCCCAAAAATGTCAAGGTTTGATATAATTAGTGGCTGATTATGTTGGAAACTACGATATTTTTGTAAGAATTGATGTTACAATATTCCTAGAGATATCTTTCTGTATTTTTATCTCACAGTCTTCATTCATACACCAAATGAAAGATATGGGCTTGATAACAACTTCTAGAAAACAGTATACCTAACAATAGCAATATAAGGAACAGATATTAGCAAATATTAATCGCTTTAGACACCTCGCCGTACAACGCCTCCACTTTAAACTAGACAATATCTGTGTCTGTTAGTTATTTACTTCACCAGACTACAAACAGATTATGCTATAATAATTTGCTTCTCAATTTGATCAAACAACAGCCTTCAACTCGTCCAATTCGAACAATTCGATTTTGCATTCGAACATATCGCGCGTTATCGTTACAATTACAAACACTGTAGCTGATATAGTTTACCTGGTGTGCGATGATAATCCAGTAATTGCAATGTATACACTTAAATATTTGGCACCGCTATGGGGACGACGCGCGGCGTACTGAGCGAAACCGATCGCGTGGAGGACTCCTGATAGGTTCGCTGATAACGCGATAAAGGGGTTACGAAAAAAATGACCAGCCGCGAAGATGACCCCAACAACAAGTTTCGGGACGAATCATGCTATTATCAACGGTGCACACACCGGCGTGTTCGCCGAACATGCAAAGTACACGCCGAAGAGTGACATTAGATGATGATATTGGATGCGATCAAAACAAACACGTTCATTTTCAATTTGTAACATTTTAACTATATCGGGAGTTATATATATATATATATATATATATACCATGGTCTATAATATAAAAATCCTACTTCCACTATTAAAACCGTTTTTGAGCAGTTAAAGTACTAGCATTTTCGAGATGTGTAGTATCTTTAGAAAACACGTTGTACTTCGTTTATTTATTTTTGAAAATGTATGAAATTAATTGCAGATGGATTATAAATATTCCGTCTAACATGATACATACTATAAAAATCCTGCTTCCAGTACTAAAGCTGTTTTTGAGCAGTTAAAGTACGCTGTAATTGGTTTATTCATTTTCGAAAATGTTTGGAATTAATTGCAGATTAATTATAAATATTCCATCTAACATGGTACATACTATAAACATTTTACTTCCATTATTAAAGCCGTTTTTGGGCAGTTAAAGTACTAGCATTTCCAAATTGAGTGGTTTCCATTATTTTATTCATTTTCAAAAATGTATGAAATTCATTGTAGATTGATTATAAATATTCCATCTAATATGGTACATAATATAAAAATCCTACTTCCACTATTTAAGCCATTTTTGAGCGGTTAAAGTACTAGCATTTTCAAAACTAGTAGTTTCTTTAGAAAACACGCTGCAATTCGTTTATTCATTCTCGGAAATGTATGAAATTAATTGCAGAATAATTATAGATATTCCATCTAACATGGTACATACTATAAAAATCCTACTTCCACAATTAAAGCCGTTTCGGAACAGTTAAAGTACTAGAATTTTCAAAATGAGTAGTTTCTTTAGAAAACACGCTGTAATTCGTTTATTCATTTTCGAAAATGTATGAAATTAATTGCAGAATGATTATAGATATTCCATCTAACATGGTACATACTATAAAAATCCTACTTCCACGATTAAAGCCGTTTGGAAACAGTTAAAGTACTAGAATTTTCAAAATTAGTAGTTTCCTTAGAAAACACGCTGTAATTCGTATATTTTTGAAAAATGTATGAAATTAATTGCAGATTGTTTATAAATATTCCATCTAACATAGTACTTAATTTAAAAATTCTACTTCTACTATAAAACCTGTTTTTGAGCAGTTAAAGTACTAGCATTTTCAAAAGTAGTAGTTTCTTTAGAAAACACGCTGCAATTCGTTTATTAATTTTCGAAAATGTATGAAATTAATTGCAGAATGATTATCGATATTCCATCTAACATGGTAGATACTACAAAAATCCTACTTCCACTATTAAAGCCGTTTTCGAAGAGTTAAAGTACTAGAATTTTCAAAATTAGTAGTTTCTTTAGAAAACTCGCTGTAATTCGTATAACATTTTTTGAAAAATGTATGAAATTAATTGCAGATTGTTTATAAATATTCCATCTAACATAGTACTTAATTTAAAAATTCTACTTCTACTATAAAACCTGTTTTAGAGCAGTTAAAGTACTAGCATTTTCAAAACTAGTAGTTTCTTTAGAAAACACGCTGCAATTCGTTTATTCATTTCCGGAAATGTATGAAATTAATTGCAGAATGATTAATGATAGATATTCCATCCAACATGGTACACACTATATAAATTCTACTTCCGCGATTAAAGTCGTTTTCGAACAGTTAAAGTACTAGAATTTTCAAAATTAGTAGTTTCTTTAGAAAACACGCTGTAATTCGTATAATATTTTTGAAAAATGTATGAAATTAATTGCAGGTTGATTATAAATATTCCATCTAACATAGTATTTAATTTAAAAATCCTACTTCTACTATAAAACCCGTTTTTGAGCAGTTAAATTACTAGCATTTTAAAAATGAGTAGTTTCTTTAGAAAACAAGCTGTAATTCATTTATTCATTTTCGAAAATATATGAAATTAATTGCAGAATGATTATAGATATTGCATCTAACATGGTACATACTATAAAAATCCTACTTCCACTATTAAAGCCGTTTTCGAACAGTTAGAGTACTAGAATTTTCAAAATTAGTAGTTTCTTTAGAAAACACGCTGTAATTCGTATATTTTTGAAAAATGTATGAAATTAATTGCAGGTTCATTATAAATATTCCATCTAACATACTATTTAATTTAAAAATCCTACTTCTACTATAAAACCCGTTTTTGAGCAGTTAAAGTACTAGCATTTTCAAAATGAGTAGATTCTTTAGAAAACACGCTGTAATTTGTTTATTCATTTTCGAAAATGTATGAAATTAATTTCAGAATGATTATAGATATTCAATCTAACATGGTACATACTATAAAAATCCTACTTCCACTATTAAAGCAGTTTTTGAGCAGTTAAAGTACTCGCGTTTTCAAAATGAGTAGTTTCTTTAGAAAACACGCGAAAATGTATGAAATTAATTGCAGAATGATTATAGATATTCCATCTAACATGGTACATACTATAAAAATCCTACTTCCACGATTAAAGCCGTTTCGGAACAGTTAAAGTACTAGAATTTTCAAAATTAGTAGTTTCTTTAGAAAACACGCTGTAATTTGTATAACATTTTTTAAAAATGTATGAAATTAATTGCAGGTTGATTATAAATATTCCATCTAACATAGTATTTAATTTAAAAATCCTACTTCTACTATAAAACCCGTTTTTGAGCAGTTAAAGTACTAGCATTTTCAAAATGAGTAGTTTCTTTAGAAAACACGCTGTAATTCGTTTATTCATTTTCGAAAATGTATGAAATTAATTGCAGAATGATTATAGATATTCCATCTAACATGGTACATACTATAAAAATCCTACTTCCACGATTAAAGCCGTTTCGAAACAGTTAAAGTACTAGAATTTTCAAAATTAGTAGTTTCTTTAGAAAACACGCTGTAATTCGTATAATATTTTTGAAAAATGTATGAAATTAATTGCAGATTGTTTATAAATATTCCATCTAACATAGTACTTAATTTAAAAATTCTACTTCTACTATAAAACCTGTTTTTGAGCAGTTAAAGTACTAGCATTTTCAAAACTAGTAGTTTCTTTAGAAAACACGCTGCAATTCGTTTATTCATTCTCGGAAATGTATGAAATTAATTGCAGAATGATTATAGATATTCCATCTAGCATGGTACATACTATAAAAATCCTACTTCCACGATTAAAGCCTTTTCGGAACAGTTAAAGTACTAGAATTTTCAAAATGAGTAGTTTCTTTAGAAAACACGCTGTAATTCGTTTATTCATTTTCGAAAATGTATGAAATTAATTGCAGAATGATTATAGATATTCCATCTAACATGGTACATACTATAAAAATCCTACTTCCACTATTAAAGCCGTTTTCGAACAGTTAGAGTACTAGAATTTTCAAAATTAGTAGTTTCTTTAGAAAACACGCTGTAATTCGTATAATATTTTTGAAAAATGTATGAAATTAATTGCAGGTTCATTATAAATATTCCATCTAACATAGTATTTCATTTAAAAATCCTACTTCTACTATAAAACCCGTTTTTGAGCAGTTAAAGTACTAGCATTTTCAAAATGAGTAGTTTCTTTAGAAAACACGCTGTAATTCGTTTATTCATTTTCTAACTTCTATGAAATCAATTGCAAAATGATTACAGATATTCCGTCTAACATGTTACATAATATAAAAGTCTTACTTCCACTATTAAAACTGTTCTTGAGCAATTAAAGTACTAACATTTCCAAATTGAATAGTTTCTCTATAAAACACGCTGTAATTCGTTTATTCATTTTTGAAAATGTATGAAATTAATTGCAGATTGATTATAAATATTCCATCTAACATGGTACATACTATAAAAATCCTACTTCCACTATTAAAGCAGTTTTTGAGCAGTTAAAGTACTAGCATTTTCAAAATTAGTAGTTTCTTTAGAAAACACGCTGTAATTCGTTTATTCATTTTCGAATATGTGTGAAATTAATTTCAGATGATTTATAAATATTCCATCTAACAGGGAACGTAATATAAAAATCCTTCGTCCCCTATTAAAGACGTTTTCGTGCAGTTAAAGTACTGGCATTTTCAAAATGTGTAGTTGCTTTAGAAAACACGTCGACATTTGTTTATTATTTTTCGAAAATTTATGAAATTCATTGTAGATTGTTTATAAATATTCCATCTAACATGGTAGTTAATTTTGAAATCCTATCTTCGCTATTAATACCATTTTCATGAGGTTAAAAAAACTGATATTTTCAAAACGAGTAGTTTCATTAGAAAACACACAAATATTTCATTTGTAAAAAAAATCCACACCCTTGATAGTTTACTGTTTTTTTCGATTTACGGTTACTTGAATCTATTCAAGTAACCATAGTGGCTTTTGGTCCCTATGCTAATAATAACATAAAAAAATCATAACTAGCGAACTAATAAATCTACAAAGCTCAAAAGTTGAATACTCATAGATAGTAGAACAAGTAATATGGGAAAAATTCAACAGACTTGCAAGTATCCTATGTGACGAGTTATGGATAACAGTATCACTACAATAGATATACCTTTGAAAATCACAGGTATAAACAAAACACGCCGTTGCCATGACAGCCAAACAACTGGCAACAGCTGCACAAGGGGCTCTATATGCAACCGACCAGGCTGGCGGCAAGTTATGAACGGGCGGCGGTGTGCGATCAATGAAGTTCCCATGTGGCATGTTGCTTTCTAGGCCAATCCCGCTCCACGCTGAAAACATCTGATGAGAACAGCTGGCCAATAACGCCGGCCAGAGGGAACGCAATGTCAAGTTTACTACTGCGCCAGATAGCGGAAAATCAACGTAGCCAAAAAATATACTAACGGTCGCACCGAAAAATTAATTACGGTGCGAATTATTGTGAGGCTACCGACCTATAACTATTAAAAATTGCTTGCCACATCAAAAAAAAAATGCTACGTAATTTTTAATTTCGATTGTTATTGGGGGTAGTAGGTCATGCAAACAAAATATTGGAATGCTCCTAGATTATCCTTTTTCCCTCAAATTGATAAATAAATAAATTTATTTATTAGTCTGAGTTTCTTTCTATAACGCTATACAAACGCGTTATAGGAATTCCCAGAACGCAACAGGGGGAAGATGCCCCTAGTGTTCACCCATTTTCCCCCCTCAAAAGAATGCCTGCTGGGCTTTGCCAAATATCCATCCTCATTCCCGGTTATAGGAAGAAACTCAGTAAGTAAAAAAGTTGCTTGCTTTATAGTAGTGGTAGTAGTTACAGTGTTTGATACAATTATGTAAGTGGCTATAGAACTTCGGGTCATTCTGCTGTGTGTTAGTGGATGTGTTAATGTGTTCAGAAAATTGTCCCCGAGTTTTCTAAAAGTGTCGATTAATTGGATCTCAACGAGAAATGGTAGCGACTACCCGACTAAAACGTAATAATAAAAATTCGCCGTGAGGCTTTTCCGTCGGTAAAGGGAGAAGCTCAGAGAAGTTTAATCACCCGGTATTTACTTTCGTTTCACAGAAACCGTCTGAAAAACTGTAAAAGGTGATTTGCGAAAATTTGCCCCCATGGGGCTTGAACTCACAATCCCCAATGTTCAGTACAAGACTGACTAATCACTAAAATATTTTAAAAAAAATTTGGATTGCATCGATTTTATAGTAAAACTGTACATAATTATAAAATGTTATTATTTTCGAAATACAATAGATAAAAATAGATAAGTTTAACGACCGATCGACTCTATTTTTATGCACACTTTTTCCCCACTGCACTACGTTGTAGTATTGTAAATGCCTCAACTGTAAAACCAAGGCCGCACTACTACTAACACCACCATTTCGACATCCTTGATAACAGTCTGTTTATCTTACGTGTTGCATATCAAGAGATTACCTACAAATTGCCGTTAAGTAATAGTTTGTTGTTCAGCAGGTCAACAGCGACGTCACCGACATTCCGCTGTTTATTTAAAACGCATTTCATTACAGAAAATCGCTAATTATTTATTTCGATAAACGTATGGAAATTATGCATGCGAGATACATACAATGGGGGTTTGAATAATAATTGTATAGCGTATGTGGTGAGTTAACACAAATGCAAATTACTGGTGGTGAAGAATGTTAAAGGTTAAATAAGTTTCAGGAAATCATAAAAGATGTTACTATGTTAATCTTTATAGGATTTTTCAACGCTTGAAATATTAGCAATTCAAAAATTATGCCTGTAAACACAATTGTAGGATGATAAAAACAAAATTAAAATAATAACAAGGATGGACAAGTTTAAAGCCCTCACACCACTATCACCTCAACAACAAAAATCGACTTTAAAAGGAAAATATTTTTGTGTTGTTATTATTCGTTAATTTTCTAGAAACATGTACTTACAACACATTTATATTGTGTAACAATTTTGTATGTTACTAGGAACCAGCTAACCAGCGATAACGATAGAGATTTCTGCATATTTCCAAAAATAATGTAGGTGTGTTCATATAAATTGTAATAGATGTTAACTGAATATATAGCTATATTTCAGCAACTTTTCAAGTGTTTTATAAAACAGGTTTAGTTTATATAGCAAGTTTTATATATTAATACTAACTAGTTAACTGCAATACCGATTAGAGATTTTAGAATATATCTAAAAATAATTTAGCTGCGTTTATATAAATTACGATATATATTAACTGAATATTTAGCTATATATAAGCAAAATTTCAATCAACTGGTAAAACGCGTTTACTTTTTATGGGATCAATTGTATGTCAATAATGATATTTGATTACAATCCGGATGTACTTTTTGATGGATATCCAATACATTATTTATTTATTTTATTTTTTATATATTAATCATATGTCAGATAATAATATGCAAAATATATTTAACATGTTTAAAGAGGCAAATACAAAAAAATATGTTCAAATAATTTTGAATAAACGTATTTTCTACCAAGTTTTCAAAATACATACACCAGGCATTTTCAGCATATTTTTTTAGTCACACTAAAATATTATTATCATGAATATTATATAACAAATGTTACCTTATATAAATAAATAATTAGATGATTGATTTTGGCGCGTTTTGTCGATGCGATAGATTTGGCGCGCAATTTTGACACAGGAAGTGGCGGGAAGAGGCCGCGAAATCGCGCGTTTCCGCCTACCGGATGATGATTGATTCATTATCGCGCTCTGCGGGTCTATTTACCTATTTCTTTTTGCTTTAAGCCGCCCGTAGATTCCAGCACATAACCTCAACACAAGTCACCACTTTCGATCGCGGCCCGGGGAGTCGCCGTTCTGAAAAACCATCGCACCACGCGCTACCGTAACGTTACGCGCCTCAATTTGATCGAATCATCGTCGAATTACAAATTCAAATTTTCGCTGCCTGAATTGACATGTCAAGAGAGCGCATTGTGTTCGAGTGCTTGCTTGTGTGAGTGTATGTATATGTACACACACATACATGCATACACACACACATACGAGAACATAGTAGTAGTAGTAGCAGTCGATGAGGTGATGGTGGTGGGAGGGCTTTAAGTAAGCGGACGCGCGTAAATTGCACCGGATACCGCCTGAATAAGGCTCAGCTGGCATCACTTAAGACAGACACCTTCCTGTAAATATTAGTTTTGTAATGTGAATAAGAACACATGCACATCTTCAATGAATTCAATACCACTTGCTCCATCTACAGGCTAAACTTTAAATGTAATAAAAGTTTTCTGTTGATAATTTGTTGAATGTTTCTTTCAGTGTGCATCAAATGGATATGGATTGAACGTAAAACACGTTAATATCTTTGCAAACCTTTATAAATCATGGTAAAAATTAATTTCACGTCTAATGTGCATCAAATACGTATGAATTGTACATTAAGCACGTTAATATCTTCTTATATCTTTGCAAACCCTCATATATCAAAGCGAAAATTAAATTCATGCCTGGTGTGCATCTAATGCGTATGGATTAACGTCACATACGTAAATATCTTCGTGTATCTTTACTAACCCTCATACATCATAGCAGCAATTAAATTCAAGTCTAGTGTGCATCAAATACGTATGGATTGAACGTCAAGCAAGTAAATATCTTCGTATATCCTTGCACACCCTGAAAATAAAAATAAAATTCATGTCTAGTGTGCATAAAATGCCTAAGGATTAAACGTCACATATCTTTGCTAACCCTAATTTAACATAGATAAAATTAAATTCACGTCTAGTGTGCGTCAAATGTGTATGGATTGAACGTCAAAAGCATAAATATCTTCGTATATCCTTGCAAACCGTCAAAATTTAAATAAAATTCATGTCTAGTGTGCATCAAATGCTTATGGATTGAACGTCAAATACGTTAATATCTTCGTATATCTTTGCAAACCCTCATACATCATAGCAACAATTATATTCACGTCTAGTGTGCATGAAATATGAATGAACGTCAAATACGTTCATATCTTCGAGTGTGCAACAAATGGCTACGGATTGAACATAAAACCCGTAAATATGTTCGTATATCTTTGCAAACTCTCATATATCATGGTTAAAATTTAATTTTCGTCCAGTGAGCATCAAATGTCCCACAAACAGAACACACCTTGTCGCGGTATGGGGGCCAAGTACGGCGATATCCGTAAATTGCCGTAAATTGGTTTTTGGAATTCTTATATCTTATAAACCAAGCAAGATATGAATTTTATTCTTTTAGATGATTAAAGAGTATGAAAAGTGGCCATGAAAATGTGTTTTTAGTTTTTCAATAACATTTAAAATGAAAAAATTATAACGAAAAAACGAAAATGCTATCTTTTTGAGTTTTGGTTTTCTCATATCTTATAAACTAAGAAAGATATGTAGTTTATTCTTTTGGATCATTAAAGAGTAACAAAAGTGGCAATGAAAATGTGTTTTTAGTTTTTCGATTTCAGTTGAAATGAAAAAATTATAACGCATAAACGAAAATGCTATCTTTTTGAGTTTTGGTTTTTTTATATCTTATAAACTAAGGAAGATATGTAGTTTATTCTTTTGGATTATTAAAGAGTATGAAAAGTGGCCATGAAAATGTGTTTTTAGTTTTTCAATAACATTTAAAATGAAAAAATTATAACGAAAAAACGAAAATGCTATCTTTTTGAGTTTTGGTTTTCTCATATCTTATAAACTAAGAAAGATATGTAGTTTATTCTTTTGGATTATTCAAGAGTATTAAAAGTGGCCATGAAAATGTGTTTTTAGTTTTTCGATATCATTTGAAATTAAAAAAATTATAACGAATAAACGAAAATGCTATATTTTTGAGTTTTGGTTTTCTCATATCTAATAAACTAAGGAAGATATGTATTTTGTTCTTTTGGATTATTATAGAGTATGAAAAGTGGCCATGAAAATGTGTTTTTAGTTTTTTGTTATCATTGGAAATGAAAAAATTATAACGAATAAACTAAAATGCTATCTTTTTGAGTTTTGGTTTTTTTATATCTTATAAACTAAGGAAGATATGTAGTTTATTCTTTTGGATTATTAAATAGTATGAAAAGTGGCCATGAAAATATGTTTTTAGTTTTTCGATATCATTTGAAATGAAAAAGTTATAACGACCAAACGAAAATGCTATCTTTTTGAGTTTTGGTTTTCTCATATCTTATAAACTAAGAAAGATATGTAGTTTATTCTTTTGGATTATTAAAGACTATGAAAAGTGGTCATGAAAATGTGTTTTTAGTTTTTCGATATCATTTGAAATTTAAAAAATTATAACGTATAAATGAAAATGCTATCTTTTTGTGTTTTGGTTTTTTTATATCTTATAAACTAAGAAAGATATGTAGTTTATTCTTTTGGATTATTGAAGAGTATGAAAAGTGGCCATAAAAATGTGTTTTTAGTTTTTCAATATCATTTGAAATGAAAAAGTTATAACGAAAAAACGAAAATGCTATCTTTTTGAGTTTTGGTTTTCTCATATATTATAAATTAAGAAAGATATGTAGTTTATTCTTTTGGATTATTAAAGAGTATGAAAAGTGGCCATGAAAATGTGTTTTTAGTTTTTCAATATCATTTGAAATGAAAAAGTTATAACGAAAAAACGAAAATGCTATCTTTTTGAGTTTTGGTTTTCTCATAACTTATAAACTAAGAAAGATATGTAGTTTATTCTTTTGGATTATTAAAGAGTATGAAAAGTGGCCATGAAAATGTGTTTTTAGTTTTTCGATATCATTTGAAATGAAAAAAATTATAACGAATAAACGAAAATGCTATCTTTTTGAGTTTTGGTTTTCTCATATCTTATAAACTAAGGAAGATATGTATTTTATTCTTTTGGATTATTAAAGAGTATGACAAGTGGCCACGAAAATATGTTTTTAGTTTTTCGATATCATTTGTCTTGAAAAAATTATAACGAATAAACGAAAATGCTATCTTTTTGAGTTTTGGTTTTCTCATATCTTATAAATTAAGAAAGATATGTAGTATATTCTTTTGGATTATTAAAGAGTATGAAAAGTGGCCATGAAAATGTGTTTTTAGTTTTTCGATATCATTTGAAATTCAAAAAATTATAACGAATAAACGAAAATGCTATCTGTTTGAGTTTTGGTTTTCTCATATCTTATTAACTAAGAAAGATATGTAGTTTATTCTTTTGGATTATTATAGAGTATGAAAAGTGGCCATGAAAATGTGTTTTTAGTTTTTCGATATCATTTGAAATGAAAAAATTATAACGAATAAACAAAAATGCTATCTTTTTGAGTTTTGGTTTTCTCATATCTTATAAACTAAGAAAGATATGTAGTTTATTCTTTTGGATTATTAAAGAGTATGAAAAGTGGCCATGAAAATGTGTTTTTAGTTTTTCGATATCATTTGAAATGAAAAAATTATAACGAATAAACGAAAATGCTATCTTTTTGAGTTTTGGTTTTCTCATATCTTATAAATTAAGAAAGATATGTAGTATATTCTTTTGGATTATTAAAGAGTATGAAAAGTGGCCATGAAAATATGTTTTTAGTTTTTCGATATCATTTGAAATTCAAAAAATTATAACGAATAAACGAAAATGCTATCTGTTTGAGTTTTGGTTTTCTCATATCTTATTAACTAAGAAAGATATGTAGTTTATTCTTTTGGATTATTATAGAGTATGAAAAGTGGCCATGAAAATGTGTTTTTAGTTTTTCGATATCATTTGAAATTAAAAAAATTATAACGAATAACTAAAAATTCTATCTTTTTGAGTTTTGGTTTTTTCATATCTTATAAACTAAGGAAGATATGTAGTTTATTCTTTTGGATTATTAATGAGTATGAAAAGTGGCCATGAAAATATGTTTCTAGTTTTTCGATTTCATTTGAAATAAAAAAATTATAACGAAAAAACGAAAATACTATCTTTTTGAGTTTTGGTTTTCTCATATCTTATAAACTAAGGAAGATATGTAGTTTATTCTGTTGGATTATTAAAGAGTATGAAAAGTGGCCATGAAAATGTGTTTTTAGTTTTTCGATATCATTTGAAATTAAAAAAATTATAACGAATAAACAAAAATGCTATCTTTTTGAGTTTTGGTTTTTTCATATCTTATAAACTAAGAAAGATATGTATTTTATTCTTTTGGATTATTAAAGAGTATGAAAAGTGGCCATGAAAATGTGTTTTTAGTTTTTCGATATCATTTGAAATTCAAAAAATTATAACGAATAAACGAAAATGCTATCTTTTTGAGTTTTGGTTTTCTCATATTTTATAAACTTAGGAAGATATGTAGTTTATTCTTTTGTATTATTAAAGAGTATGAAAAGTGGCCAGGAAAATGTGTTTTTAGTTTTTCGATATAATTTGAAATGAAAAAATTATAACGAATAAACAAAAATGCTATCTTTTTGAGTTTTGGTTTTCTCATATCTTATAAACTAAGAAAGATATGTAGTTTATTCTTTTGGATTATTAATGAGTATGAAAAGTGGCCATGAAAATGTGTTTCTAGTTTTTCGATTTCATTTGAAATAAAAAAATTATAACGAAAAAACGAAAATACTATCTTTTTGAGTTTTGGTTTTCTCATATCTTATAAACTAAGGAAGATATGTAGTTTATTCTGTTGGATTATTAAAGAGTATGAAAAGTGGCCATGAAAATGTGTTTTTAGTTTTTCGATATCATTTGAAATTAAAAAAATTATAACGAATAAACAAAAATGCTATCTTTTTGAGTTTTGGTTTTTTCATATCTTATAAACTAAGAAAGATATGTATTTTATTCTTTTGGATTAATAAAGAGTATGAAAAGTGGCCATGAAAAAGTGTTTTTAGTTTTTCGATATCAGTTGAAATGAAAAAATTATAACGAAAAAACGAAAATGCTATCTTTTTGAGTTTTGGTTTTCTCATATCTTATAAATTAAGAAAGATATGTAGTATATTCTTTTGGATTATTAAAGAGTATGAAAAGTGGCCATGAAAATGTGTTTTTAGTTTTTCGATATCATTTGAAATTCAAAAAATTATAACGAATAAACGAAAATGCTATCTTTTTGAGTTTTGGTTTTCTCATATTTTATAAACTTAGGAAGATATGTAGTTTATTCTTTTGTATTATTAAAGAGTATGAAAAGTGGCCAGGAAAATGTGTTTTTAGTTTTTCGATATAATTTGAAATGAAAAAATTATAACGAATAAACAAAAATGCTATCTTTTTGAGTTTTGGTTTTCTCATATCTTATAAACTAAGAAAGATATGTAGTTTATTCTTTTGGATTATTAAAGAGTATGAAAAGTGGCCATGAAAATGTGTTTTTAGTTTTTCGATATCATTTGAAATGAAAAAATTATAACGAATAAACGAAAATGCTATCTTTTTGAGTTTTGGTTTTCTCATATCTTATAAATTAAGAAAGATATGTAGTATATTCTTTTGGATTATTAAAGAGTATGAAAAGTGGCCATGAAAATGTGTTTTTAGTTTTTCGATATCATTTGAAATTCAAAAAATTATAACGAATAAACGAAAATGCTATCTGTTTGAGTTTTGGTTTTCTCATATCTTATTAACTAAGAAAGATATGTAGTTTATTCTTTTGGATTATTATAGAGTATGAAAAGTGGCCATGAAAATGTGTTTTTAGTTTTTCGATATCATTTGAAATGAAAAAATTATAACGAATAAACAAAAATGCTATCTTTTTGAGTTTTGGTTTTCTCATATCTTATAAACTAAGAAAGATATGTAGTTTATTCTTTTGGATTATTAAAGAGTATGAAAAGTGGCCATGAAAATGTGTTTTTAGTTTTTCGATATCATTTGAAATGAAAAAATTATAACGAATAAACGAAAATGCTATCTTTTTGAGTTTTGGTTTTCTCATATCTTATAAATTAAGAAAGATATGTAGTATATTCTTTTGGATTATTAAAGAGTATGAAAAGTGGCCATGAAAATGTGTTTTTAGTTTTTTGATATCATTTGAAATTCAAAAAATTATAACGAATAAACGAAAATGCTATCTGTTTGAGTTTTGGTTTTCTCATATCTTATTAACTAAGAAAGATATGTAGTTTATTCTTTTGGATTATTATAGAGTATGAAAAGTGGCCATGAAAATGTGTTTTTAGTTTTTCGATATCATTTGAAATGAAAAAATTATAACGAATAAACAAAAATGCTATCTTTTTGAGTTTTGGTTTTCTCATATCTTATAAACTAAGAAAGATATGTAGTTTATTCTTTTGGATTATTAAAGAGTATGAAAAGTGGCCATGAAAATGTGTTTTTAGTTTTTCAATATCATTTGAAATGAAAAAGTTATAACAAATAAACGAAAATGCTATCTTTTTGAGTTTTGGTTTTCTCATATCTTATAAACTAAGAAAGATATGTAGTCTATTCTTTTGGATTATTAAAGAGTATGAAAAGTGGCCATGAAAATGTGTTTTTAGTTTTTAGATATCATTTGAAATAAAAAAATTATAACGAATAAACGAAAATGCTATCTTTTTGAGTTTTGGTTTTCTCATATCTTATAAACTAAGAAAGATATGTAGTTTATTCTTTTGGATTATTAAAGAGTATGAAAAGTGGCCATGAAAATGTGTTTTTAGTTTTTCGATATCATTTTAAATGAAAAAATTATAACGAATAAACGAAAATACTATCTTTTTGAGTTTTGGTTTTCTCATATCTTATAAACTAAGAAAGATATGTAGTTTATTCTTTTGGATTATTAAAGAGTATGAAAAGTGGCCATGAAAATGTGTTTTTAGTTTTTCGATATCATTTAAAATGAAAGAATTATAACGAAAAAACGAAATTTTTGAGTTTTGATTTTCTCATATCTTATAAACTAATGGTCATATTTGGAAAACCTGTTTATGAATTTCCGTGATATTATATATATTATATATTTTTGTAGCTAATACGTTACGCTTTTTGGAAATATATATAAAAAGTGTAGCTGTTCTAGTTATTGCATGATTGCACGCCAAAATTAGTTATAGCAATATCTATCAGCAGTTTTATAAAAAATGATATTGCATACATTAAGGGTCTTATTTGGAAAACTCGTGAATGAATTTTCGTGATATTTATTAGATTTGTAGCTGAAAAGTTAGTTACGTTTTTAGGAAATGTTTAAATGGTAATTGTGAATCTATTAGTACTTTTATAAAAAAATGACGTTACATACATTAATGGTCATATTTGGAAAACCTGTTCATTAATTCTCGTGATATTTATTAGTTTTGTAGCATTTTGGAAATATATAGATATAGAAAAGTGTAGCTGTTTTATCATTATAGTCTGCATGTAATAACTGTTTTTTTTTGTTCATCCGAGTACCTATTATTCATGTCATATTAATTATAGCAGAGATTGTCTTGTTTAAATCTCGCAGGCACTAATTGCATGAAAGCGTTTCTGAATCAACGGATTACGCGGGCTGAACGGCGTGAAATCGCTGAAAATATAGAGCAAGTGCGGTGTTTACCTTGACAGTGCGCATTATTCTAAATTAGTGTCGTTAGAACGGCGTATCTTCCGTACGACGGTCACGGCGTTTGTTTTGACACGGTGCACTACACCAACAAGCCGAAACGAATATACTAGTATCATTATTTTTTGTTTGGTACATTTACAAACTTATATTCAATAGAACTGAATATTAAAATCATTTGAAAAATAAATGTTATAGCATGTGTCATATTTATGCGGATTTCTATTGATTTATGTATCACGCAATATAAATTCAATAAGTTTTAAAATCTATATTATATTTACGAAAATTGTCTTTTGATGTACATCTTGAAGTTTCACCACAATCGTCAAATAAAGGATAGATTGTAGAAAATAGATGCTTTTTAAATTGACACAATTGTGCTATATAAAAAAGCATTCAAAAATAAATTTACAAAACTCCTCATTTTTCCTCTGTAGACCTAGTATTTATCTTCAGTTCACAGAAAACCTGAGGCCTGTGAAAGATGATTCACTAGGATTTGAACTCATTCTGTCCAATGGTCAGTACGAGACGGGCGGCGCCTCCAACCAGGGCGTGAGGAAATGACTTTAAGTTGCATTTTTGCATATTTATTAAGAACACGTTAAAAAATCAAAAAATATATTATTCAGAAATAAATTTACTAAAAGAAAGCCTTTAGTCGTTTTTATGTAGATATCACAGATTTATTACAATCCTTCTATATAATCGCTAAGTGAATTGTAAAATTTCGAATCAAATTTAATTCATACTGTCACAGCTCAGATTACAGAAGATTTCTAACGAATGGATGCGCAGAAATCTCGCCGGCGTGCAAATATTTGTTATAATTACATTTGCCGGCAATTTAACGAGGCGGGGCGGCGTGAATAACGTTTCTCTTTGACGCGCCGGAGAAGTCGCGATAAAGGGGGCGAACATGTCCACCTTTTTCTTTCTGTGTTTTTAGGCCGTACGCGGCCGATTTTACGCTCTGTTAAGGGGTGTCGCGGAGCGGGGCAAATAGCTTCTTTCGATGAAGCCCGAATAATATCATCGCAGTTTATCTGAGCCGCGATACCGTGCGCACGATCGACTTAAGTGGGATCCAGACCATGTTGTGAGTGAAACAGTTTCGCGGATTCACATTTCGGATTATATTTCAAAAAGGTAAGGGGTTTAATAGTTTTAACTCGTACTGATGGATCAGATTATATTTTTACATAAGTTAGATTCGTTCAGAACAGTTTTGATTCGATTCCCTGAAGCGTTATGAATATGAGTTCTTAGTGATTAGAGGTTCTAAAATCTATATTGAAGTTTTGTAGAAAGAAACAGCCAGTTATGGATTCCCAATTGAGTAAGACAACTGATTACTTGCTTAGAATCAGGTCTATCACCTCAAAAAGAATGTATAATAGTTTAGAACAAGCTTGTAAAAGACCATCTTTCTTAATTGTATCAACCTATATCACGCCATTGCAGGCTTAGTGTTCTCTGCGTATAGTGCTGGCAACTAATACACTACAGGTGAATCTACAGATTAATCTGCATTCCGAACCAATAGAGTACGTTTAGATGAGAATATCACCTAATCCGGACCAGATAAGTGTCTTGATCGTGAAACCCCACGATGGCCATTGCGTGTTGGGGAGTGAGCAGCTCAAACAAGCTAAAAAGTTTTTACCTTTGTACGATTTGAACTCACGATCTTCAGCGCAGCAGTCCGGTGCCTAACCATTACGCTACTCTGTCTCCATATTTTCTCAATTGGGGGTCTAGCACCGGCGGTTGATCCCTGCATAAGTTCATTGACTGCAACCTCTAATCATTAAGAACTTGTCATTTTTCATTTCTAAGAATATTATTATATATATTTTTTTCTTAATTAGAATGCATCTAATATTATGGACATCAATCTTCTCGCATACACTCACATCACTGTACTGCGCTGACCCAATAAGAATAATTGATATCTTCACCAACTACCCGAATACAGCTGAAGTACTAAAAGAGTATGATAAAATCCAAAAAGACCGACTAATGGAGGCATCCTCAAACTACTCAGGTCGCTCCTACAATAACCCATACTACAACACGCGTTATAGACCCGATTTTTATGGAGATCGAAGAAGCTACTACGCCCCTAGCAGTTCTGGAGATATCCTAGAATCAGAATTCGGAGTATTTGACGGAGACTCTGGAAATTACGACAAGTACAACGATTACATCCCAGAAACATACAATGAGTACACCATAACAAAACCTCAAACATACAACGAGCATTCAATAACAGTGCCCCAAACATACAACGATAATTCCATAACAAACTACAACGATCATCGCCCTCAAAATTACAACGAGAATACAATAAGTATACCAGAAACATACAATAATAATCGCCCTCAGAGTTACAACGAGCATACAATACCCATACCAGAAGATCCTCCCTACAACGAATACACAATAATCAACCCACAAACACCCAACGAAAGCGCTGAAGATTTCAAAACCAAACTCCACCAACTAGTAACGTCTCGACCAAACTTCCTCACACGCCCCAACTCATCCAACCACCTCAGTTTCACAAGTGACTACGATGCGGACTCTAATGAAATCGACGTGCAAAGCGAGTACGGGGAAATCGTCCAAAAACCAACACGACCCCCCAAAAAGGGCACTATATTACCTGTACGAAGACCATACAAAATAACCACAACCACCGAACCACCAGCTGTACTAACCCGTCAACGCATCACCAACATCATACGCAACTACCTAGTTAACATGCACCGGAAAAAGGAAAAGAAAAGCAAACAACGCAAGCCCGTACATAACACATCTGCTAACAGCAAGCTTTTTGATACCAGCAACACCCAGTTTGATACAAATGTCAAGCTGGAGGAGGGGAAGGCGCACGAGAAGTTCCTGGTGTCGCCCATAGAAAGTATTAAGAATAAAACGATGAAGTTTGCTAATAAGTTTTTGAGTCTGTTCACTGTTGTACAGTTTGCTAATGCTCGGTGCCAGGCGACTAGTGCGATGAGCGCGTATGAGGGCACGTGCTATTTGGCTACCGAGTGCAAGAGTATGAATGGAATGGCGATGGGGAATTGCGCGGATGGGTATGGGGTGTGTTGTGTTTGTAAGTATACTTTGAGTTAAACTAATTTTCACTACAGGAAAGTAGTTCTAACAATTTTATAGTTTATTAATCTTCTTTATCTTTTACTAAACTGTTTTGAACTGTTTTAACATGTTTTATTAGGTGTTAATCTGAATTAAAATATTTTCCTAAACTGTCTTGGTGTCTAGGTGATTTTAAACTGCTGAAATTTTTGAAAAATATTATATTAAGTTAGAGGTACTTTAAACTATCTTAAACTGTCTCCACTATATTAACTGTCTAAATTATCCGTAACTAAAATACCTTATTTTCAAGACTAATATACATGTAATACAATAAACGTATTAAAAAAGTTGTCACACAACATTCTGATTTTTTACGATTTTTTAAATCTTGCCATAGTGCTTGATATAAACCATACCTTCAATTTTCATTCAGTGTGACTTTATTAATTCATATATTTTTTCAAGATATATCTTATTTTCAAGAATAATAAGCATGTAATACAATCATATTCTTAAAAAAAATTTAACACAACATTCTGATTTTTTTACGATTTTTTAAAACATTCCATTGCGGTTGAAATAAACTGTACCTTCAATTTCCATTCAGTGTGACTTTATTAATTCAAATGTTTTTTCAAAATATATTTAATTTTCAAGAATAATATGTATGTAATACAATAATCTTATTAAAAAAGTTGTAGCAGAACATTCTGATTTTTTTACTATTTTTTAAAACATGCCATTGCGGTTGATACAAACCGTACCTTCAATTTCCATTCAGCGTGGCTTTATTAATTCAAAAAAAAATTCAAAATATATCTTAGTTTCAAGAATAATATGTATGCAATACAATAATGATATCAAAAAAGTTGTGACACAACGTTCTGATTTTTTTACAATTTTTAAAAACTTGCCATAGTGGTTAATATAAACCATACCTATAATTTTCATTTGGTTTGACTTTATTAATTCAAATATTTTTTCAAAATATATCTTGTTTGCAAGAATAATATATATGTAATACAATCATCTTATCAAAAAAGTTGTAACAGAACATTCTGATTTTTTTACGATTTTTTAAAACATGCCATTGCGGTTGATATAAACCGTACCTTCAATTTCCATTCAGTGTGGAATTATTAATTCCAAAAAAATTCAAACTATATCTTGTTTTCAAGAATAATATGTGTGTAATAAAACTGTTATAATTAAAATATTGTCACACAACATTGTGATTTTTTACGATTTTTTAAATCTTGGCATAGCAGTTGATATAAACCATACCTTCAATTTTCATTAATTCTGAATTTATTAATTCAAATATTTTTTCAAATTGTATCTTGTTTTCAAGAATAATATGTATGCAATACAATAATTATATTAAAAAAGTAGTGACACAACGTTCTGATTTTTTTACATTTTTTTAAATCTTATAAATAGTGGTTGGTATAAACCGTACCTTCAATTTTCATTCAGTGTGACTTTATTAATTCAAATAGTTTTTCAAGATGTATGTATATTTTCAAGATTAAAATGCATGCAATACAATAATGATATCAAAGAAGATGTAACACAACGTTCTGATTTTTTGAACAATTTTTTAAAACTTGCCATAGTGGTTGATATAAACCATACCTTCAATTTTCATTCAGTGTGACTTTATTAATTCAAGTATTTTTTCAAAATATATCTTATTTTCAAGAATAATATGTATGTAATACAATTATCTGATTAAAAATGTTGTAGCACAACATTCTGATTTTTTTATGATTTTTTAAAACATGCCATTGCGGTTTATATAAACCGTACCTTCAATTTCCATTCAGTGTGGCTTTATTAATTCAATAAAAAATTAAAAATATATCTATTTTCAATATTCAAGTATTTTTTCAAAATATATCTTATTTTCAATAATAATATATACGGAATAAAACTGTTATAATTAAAATATTGTCACACAGCATTCTGATTTTTTACGATTTTTTAAATCTTGCCATAGCAGTTGATATAAACCATACCTTCAATTTTCATTAATTCTGAATTTATTAATTCAAATATTTTTTCAAATTATATCTTGTTTTCAAGAATAATATGTATGCAATACAATAATTATATTAAATAAGTTGTGACACAACGTTCTGATTTTTTTACAATTTTTTAAATCTTACCATAGTGGTTGGTATAAACAGTACCTTCAATTTTCTTTCAGTGTGACTTTATTAATTAAAATATTTTTTCAAGATGTATCTTATTTCCAAAATTAATATGTATGCAATACAATAATGATATCAAAAAAGATGTAACACAACGTTCTGATTTTTTTTACAATTTTTTAAAACTTGCCATAGTGGTTGATATAAACCATACCTTCCATTTTCATTCAGTGTGACTTTATTAATTCAAGTATTTTTTCAAAATATATCTTATTTTCAAGAATAATATGTATGTCATACAATTATCTGATTAAAAATGTTGTAGCACAACATTCTGATTTTGTATGATTTTTTAAAACATGCCATTGCGGTTGATACAAACCGTACCTTCAATTTCCATTCAGCGTGGCTTTATTAATTTAAAAAAAATCAAAATATATCTTATTTTCAAGAATAATATATATGTAATAAAACTATTATAATTAAAATATTGTCACACATTATTCTGATTTTTTACGATTTTTAAATCTTGCCATAGCAGTTGATATAAAACATACCTTCAATTTTCATTAATTCTGAATTTATTAATTCAAATATTTTTTCAAATTGTATCTTGTTTTCAAGAACAATATGTATGCAATATAATAATTATATTAAATAAGTTCTGACACAACGTTCTGATTTTTTTACATTTTTTTAAATCTTACAATAGTGGTTGGTATGAACCGTACCTTCAATTTTCATTCAGTGTGACTTTATTAATTCAAATATTTTTTCAAGATGTATCTTATTTTCAAGATTAATATGCATGCAATACAATAATGATATCAAAGAAGATGTAACACAACGTTCTGATTTTTTAACAATTTTTTAAAACTTGCCATAGTGGTTGATATAAACCATACCTTCAATTTTCATTCAGTGTGACTTTATTAATTAAAATATTTTTTCAAGATGTATCTTAATTCCAAGATTAATATGTATGCAATACAATAATGATATCAAAAGATGTAACACAACGTTCTGATTTTTTTTACAATTTTTTAAAACTTGCCATAGTGGTTGATATAAACCATACCTTCAATTTTCATTCAGTGTGACTTTATTAATTCAAGTATTTTTTCAAAATATATCCTATTTTCAAGAATTATATGTATGTAATACAATTATCTAATTAAAAATGTTGTAACACAACATTCTGATTTTTTTACGATTTTTTAAAACATGCCATTGCGGTTGATATAAACCGTACCTTCAATTTCCATTCAGTGTGGAATTATTAATTCAAAAAAAATCTTGTTTTCAAGAATAATATGTGTGTAATAAAATTGTTATAATTAAAATATTGTCACATAACATTATGATTTTTTACGATTTTTTAAATCTTGGCATAGCAGTTGATATAAACCATACCTTCAATTTTCATTCATTCTGAATTTATTAATTCAAATATATTTTCAAGATATATCTTACTTTTAAGATTAATATGTATATAATATAATAATGATTCTAAAAAAGTTGTAACACAACGTTCTGATTTTTTTTACAATTTTTTAAAATTTGCCATAGTGGTTGATATACACCATACCTTCAATATTCATTCAGTGTGACTTTATTAATTCAAATATTTTTTCAAAATATATCTTATTTTCAAGAATAATATGTATTTAATACAATCGTCTTATTAAAAAAGTTGTAACAGAACATTCTGATTTTATTACGATTTTTAAAAACATGCCACACTGAAAAACAATGAAAATTTGTTATTAGTTGAAATTGTCCGAATTATAGTCTCAGTTTTTAATACATTTCTCTTAAAAATACCAAACTAAGGTAATTATTTTTTATCATTATCTAAAAATAGATTAAGTCTATCCAAAAATGCATAGCACTTGATATTATCTAATAAGAAACTAATTTTACAAATCACTGAAAAACAATGAAATTTTGTTATTAGATGAAATTGTCCGAATTGTACTCTCAGTTTTGACTAAATTTCTCTTAAAAATACCAAACCAAGGTAATTAATTTTTATTATTGTCTAAAAATAGATTAATCAGGCTATCGAGAAATGTATAGCACTTGATATTAGCTGATGAGAAACTAGTTTTTCGGGTCACTAAAATCCAGCGAACATTTGTTATTAGTTGAATGAATAACATTAAATTGTTAGAATTATAGTATCAGTTTTTTTATAAATTTCTTGAAAAATTACATAACTAGAACAATTATTTTTTATCATTATCTGAAAATAGATTAATAAGGCTATCTAAACATTTATAGAATTTGATATTATTTGTTGTGAAAAAAGTTTTACGGGTCACTGAAAAACTCTACGAATTAGTTTTTAGTCGAATTAATTAGTTGATAACTCAAAAACATTTTAATGAAAATGGCTCAAAATTGCACCACTTGTTCAACATATCATACAAAATACGTATGAAAAATTTGAAATCGATAGGGCTGAAAAAAAAATTAGTCGAAAGTCAAATTTATATTTGGCTGTAATTTTTGTCACAATCTTTTCAATACATTTCAATCTATATATTTTTATCACACGTGCTAAAATTAATGTAAATTGAAAGTTTTAATCAAATTTTTCAGCTAGTGTATTTTTAATTCCGGAAAAACTTCTGAAATCATCCTCTTAGTTTTCAGTCGATATCTTAAAAAAATATACATCTAACACAGTTATTTGTTATTATTATCTCAAAATAGATTAATAGAGCTATCAAAAAATGTATAACATATGTTTTTCCCACATCAGGAAATAACTATATGACTTACTGAAAAAGAGCTAAATTTCTTTTCAGCCAACTTAATTGGCCAATATTTCAAAAAGTATTTGATGAAAATGGCTAAAAATCACCTCCGATGTTCAAAATAATGTCGAAATTGATTATGCAAAATTTCAGAACGATTGTGACGAAAAAAATTTTTGGCTGAAAAATTCTGAAGGTTAACAACAACAACCCCTTTCGATTTTGGCCGATTTTGGAAATTTTTTTGATTTGCTTCAAAATATGCATATATATTATAACGGCTCTATCAAACATTATTTTGAGAGTTTTAGCCGTTTCTGGCTTTTACTTTTTCAGTTATAACTGAAATTCTACTGAAAACATGGTGTTAGTTTTCAGTCGATATCTCTAAAAATATATGAATGTCATATATATGTTTTGTTATTATTTGATAACGGACGAATTAAGGAAACTAAATCCATTTATAATTTGTTTTTATCTGGTTTGAAACTAAAGTTACAGTCCACTGAAAAATCCTGAAAATGTTGATTTTTACTGAAATTTCAAGTTTTTTCAAACGACTTCAAATTTTAGATATACATTCTATCCATTTAAATGAATATAATTTGAGAGTTTCAGAAAATAATATCAGCTATTTTTTGTGTAAAGTCTGAAAAACTTTGAAAAACATAGTGTCAGTTTTCAGTAGATATCTCTAAAAATATATAAATATCATGAATATGTTTTATTATTATTTGAAAATAGACGAATTATGGAAGCTAAATCCATTTAGACATTAAAGTTACAGTCCACTGAAAAATCCTGAAAATGTTGTTTTTTACTGAAATTTCATGTTTTTTCAAACGATTTCAAATTTTAGATATATATTCTATCTATTTAAATAAATATAATTTGATAGTTTCACTCATAGTTTTTTGACCGAATTAGGCTCACCTTATCCTCTAAACTGGCAAGTTCTTTGAGTACTCTGTCCCCTTTCTTTCCCAGTTCCACTTCACTCCGCACCAGGGCGTTCACTTCCAGTTTCTGGGTTACAGCCTGCATCCCTTCCTTAACTATTCCTGACACCGCTACGTTGTTCCTTGTCTCCATCTTTTGCATCTCTTCCTCTCTCTGCTGCCTACGTCCTCTTTAAATCCCGTATCCACTCCGGCGCTTTTTTCACCCCCCTTCTCGTCTTCCCTCTCCCCTAATTTCACCAGTTGGTCTATCTTCCCCATCTCCTTTCTCTCTATTATATATTACTTCTGTATTTCCCTCCATCCGTCCATCATTAGTTGCCACTCTTTTCTTTTGAACTCCTCTCTATCTATCCGTGACTCTTCTCTTATAATAATATAAAGATTAAAAACATTAAAAATATATTTTTTTAGTTAGAGGTGCATCTGAAACTAACTTAAATTGTCTTATACTGTATATTAAACATAAAAAAAAAGATTATTTAAGTAGAGATACATCTGGAGTGTCTTAAACCAATTTAAACGTCCTTATTATATATTGTTAAAACTAGTTTTTGGCAGTTTTTCCTTAAAATGCTTTTAATAATTTAAAAAATATTTATCTTAGAGATATATTTAGAGGTGTCTTAAGCAATGACCAACATTTATACAGTTGATCATTGTTAAATATATCTCTGAACTGTCTTATACTGCCTTAAAGCACCTCTAGGATTTTTACAAAAAAAAAATTATTTTAGTTAGAGGTACCTGTGGAGGTGTCGGCACAAACAATTGTACATACTTCGAGAGCCCGAACTACCCCAACTACTATCCAGAAGGCGGCGTTTTACCACCAAACCAACCAACCACCTCAACAATGAACCCACTCACTCCAGACCCAAGATTTCAAGTTCTCTACAGACAAGGCCGCCAGGCAGCGGGTGACCTCGCTAATGCATTGTCGTGTATCTACAGAGTCTACAAGACGAGCGATGCTGTCAAACAGATGCGAATTGACTTCATAGATCTTGAGGTAAGAACTGACTGTTTGAATAGATTTTTGGTTGAAAATTTTATATCACTTTCTTCATATATGCTAGTTGGTTTCGTCTTAAATGTATTATAGGTTATTCTATTTTGATTCTTCTAAATTTGATATTACCTATTTTTCCTCCTGCCACCTTTTTATCTAGCTTTCAGCTTGCTAGAAAATGCAAGCTGAAAGCTAGATAAAAAGGTGGCAGGAGGAAAAATCTTGATTACTTTTTTAAATGTTTTCTATAGTAATTTGAATTGTATGAAATCCTTCTGACCTTTTTTTAGTTAAAAGGGCCACAGAATGGAAACTGTGTAGACGAACGTCTGGTCATTGCAGGCACTAATTTGAATACCATGGTGCCAGCTCTATGTGGATACCTGACAGGACAACATGGTGGGTTATAAAAAAATTGAGCAGCTCAACAAGAAAAATCAAATATTTTTTTATCACCTAGTTTACCTTGATGTCTCATCTTTATCCGGACCTCTACAGCTGTCTGTACTGGCAAACACAATCGAACGCAAACGGTACAAGCTTAGAATATGTCAGTACGCGGATGGATGTAGTGGCATGTTAAACTGCTTACAGTACTACACTGGAGTATCTGGCACCATCACCAGCTTCAACTACGATCAAGCAGCGTCATTTAGCAGAAGTACACCACAGTATTTGGTAAGGAAACTTATGTAGTAGCTATACTAATAAATTTGTATGTGCTCAATTATTGTTACAGAATAATTTGAATTATGCCATCTGCATAAAACGCGAGCCGGGGTACTGCACGATAACCTACACCAATACAGCGAATGGAATCCAATATCCTTTCCAGTTGAGAAATTTAGATGATGGTAATGAATCTAATAAATGTAAATCTATTCTTACTATACTTATGTTTATAGATGGAAGAGTGACCGTACCTAACGGACAAGCTGGAGTTGGAGTGATCAACTGCCCAGATGACTACATCGTGATTAATGGGATACGGCTATGCGGTGATCGTTTGAATGACGGCTCTGTTAATGAAAATTTCTCTGCAAACGCTCCAGTTACAGGTAATATCAAATCAAAGTGAAATTTATTGTAGCTAAAAGTTTACTTATTGTAAGTAAGTGTATGAGTAAGGGGAAACAGCTCGTTCTGGGCCCTCATTTAGATCAAGAGACCTGTTGCAAGCTTCTTTTTTACTATTATAAACTGTTTTTAAGCTGATAGACATGATGCTAAACAAATAAATTCAATTTAATCTTGCTCAAATTGAGTGTCCACAACTGACTGAT
Source organism: Lordithon lunulatus (assembly GCA_963942505.1). Lineage (NCBI taxonomy): Eukaryota > Metazoa > Arthropoda > Insecta > Coleoptera > Staphylinidae > Lordithon > Lordithon lunulatus. Next base: position 37,718,857 of record OZ012675.1, on the reverse strand, counting down.
ACCCCATACTTTACAATATGTACCATATCTAAATCTGGACTTGTTATAGCTATTCCAGTTTTATTATAGTAATAGCAACTCATAGCTACCAACAGCAGTTATGAAATTAATATTAGTTAATTTCGTAACATCATAGTTGCAGTTAACATGTAGTTAATTTCTGAAATAATGAAAATGTTCATAAATATAACTCTACTAAAACTAAAAAGTATATAACCTATAAACTCCCATAACTAGTTTAGTAATAGCTTGTAGTTGACTACTTGTGTAGCTGAATAGTTATATTTAAAGCCCAATTACTTTTAATTTTTGTAGCTACTGTGTAACTATTTTTTGGTGGCTTTGAAATCAAAATGAGGTAAATCAGTTATTATTCAATTTATAAAAAGTGCTATAACTAGTTTTCTAATAGTTAAACATTTTTCAAATTAACTATATATGTAGCTGAATAGTTATGTTTAATTCTCCACATCTTTTAGTTTTTGTAACTACCATGCAACTATTTTTTAGTAGCTTTGAAATAAGGTAAATCAGTTATTATTCAACTTATAAAAAGTGCTATAACTAGTTTTCTAATAGTTAAAAAATATTCAAATTTACTACATATGTAGCTGAATAGTTGTGTTTAATGCTCTATATCTTTTAGTTTTTGTAACTATCATGCAACTATTTTTTTAGTGGATTTGAAATCAAAATATGGTAAATCAGTTATTATTTAACTTATATAAAGTGCTATAACTAGTTTTCTAATAGCTAAAGAATATTAAAATTTACAACATATATAGCTGAATAGTTATGTTTAATGCACTACATCTTTTAGATTTTGTAACTATCATGCAACTATTATTTAGTGGCTTTGAAATCAAAATGTGGTAAATCAGTTATTATTCAACTTATAAACAGTGCTATAACTAGTTTTGTAATAGGTAAAAAATGTTCAAATTTACTACATATGTAGCTGAATAGTTATATTTAATGCTACATCTTTTAGTTTTTGTAACTATCATACAACTATTTTTTAGTAGCTTTGAAATCAAAATAAGGTAAATAAGTTATTATTTAACTTATAAAAAGTGCTATAACTAGTTTTCTAATAGTTAAAAAATATTCAAATTTACTACATATGTAGCTGAATAGTTGTGTTTAATGCTCTATATCTTTTAGTTTCTATAACTATCATGCAACTATTTTTTAGTAGCTTTGAAATCAAAATAAGGTAAATCAGTTATTATTTAACTTATAAAAAGTGCTATAACTAGTTTTCTAATAGTTAAAAAATATTCAAATTTACTAAATATGTAGCTGAATAGTTATGTTTAATGCTCTATATCTTTTAGTTTTTGTAACTATCATGCAACTATTTTTTAGTAGCTTTGAAATCAAAATGAGGTAAATCAGTTATTATTTAACTTATAAAAAGTGCTATAACTAGTTTTATAATAGTTAAAAAATATTCAAATTTACTACATATGTAGCTGAATAGTTGTGTTTAATGCTCTATATCTTTTAGTTTTTGTAACTTTCATGCAACTATTTTTTAGTGGCATTGAAATAAAAATAAGGTAAATCAGTTAATATTCAATTTATAAAAAGTGCTATAACTAGTTTTCTAATAGTTAAAAATGTTCAAATTGACTACATGCGTAGCTGAATAATTATGTTTAATGCTCTACATCTTTTAGTTTTTGTAACTATCATGCAACTATTTTTTAGTGGCTTTGAAATCAAAATGAGGTAAATCAGTTATTATTCAACTTATATAAAGTGCTAACTAGTTTTCTAATAGCTGAAAAATATTAAAATTTACTACATATATAGTTGAATAGTTATGTTTAATGCTCTACATCTTTTAGTTTTTGTAACTAATATGCAACTATTTTTTAGTAGCTTTGAAATAAAAATAAGGTAAATCAGTTATTATTCTACTTATAAAAAGTGCTATAACTAGTTTTATAATAGTTAAAAAATATTCAAATTTCCTACATAAGTAGCTGAATAGTTGTGTTTAATGCTCAATATCTTTTAGTTTTAGTAACTATCATGCAACTATTTTTTAGTGGCTTTGAAATAAAAATGTGGTAAATCAGTTATTATTCAACTTATAAAACGTGCTATAACTAGTTTTCTAATTGTTAAAAAGTGTTGAAATTGATGACATATGTAGCTGAATAGTTATACATAATGCTCCATTGCTTGTAAATTTTGTAGCTGCTGTGTAACTATTCTTTATGGATTTTAAATTCAAAATGAGGCAAATCAGTGGTTAGTCAACTTATAAAAAAGTGCCATAACTAGCATTCAAATTGCTAAAAATGTTGTTAAAATTGATTACATATGTAGCTGAATAGTTATGTTTAATGCTCCACCTCTTCTAATTTTTGTAACTACTATGCAACTACTTTTGAGTGGCTTTGAAATCAAAATGAGTTAAATCAGTTATTATTCAACTTATAAACAGTGCTATAACTAGTTTTCTAATAGGTAATAAAATGTTCAAATTTACTACATATGTAGCTGAATAGTTATATTTAATGCTCTACATCTTTTAGTTTTTGTAACTATCATACAACTATTTTTTAGTGGCTTTGAAATCAAAATGTGGTAAATCAGTTATTATTCAACTTATATAAAGTGCTATAACTAGTTTACTAATAGCTAAAGAATATTAAAATATACTACATATATAGCTGAATAGTTATGTTTAATGCTCTATATCTTTTAGATTTTGTAACTATCATCAACTATTTTTTAGTGGCTTTGAAATCAAAATGTGGTAAATCAGTTATTATTCAACTTATAAAAAGTGCTATAACTAGTTTTCTAATTGTTAAAAAATGTTGAAATTGATGACATATATAGCTGAATAGTTATATATAATGCTCCATTGCTTTTCAATTTTGTAGCTGCTGTGTAACTATTCTTTATGGACTTTAAATTCAAAATGAGGCAAATCAGTGGTTAGTCAACTTATAACAAGTGCCATAACTAGCTTTCAAATTGCTAAAAATGTTGTTAAAATTGATTACATATGTAGCTGAATAGTTATGTTTAATACTGTTTAAAAAAATGTTCAAATTGACTACATGCGTAGCTGAATAGTTATGTTTATTGTTCTACATCTTTTAGTTCTTGGAACTATCATGCAACTACTTTTTAGTGTCCTTGAAATCAAAATGAGATCAATCAGTTATTATTCAACTTATAAAAAATGCTATAACTAGTTTGCTAATAGTTAAAAAATGTTCAGATTGACTACATATGTAGCTGAATAGTTATGTTTATTGCTCTATAAGCTTTAGTTTTTGTAACTATCATACAACTATTTTTTAGTGGCTTTCAAATCAAAATGAGGTAAATCGTTATTATTGCACCAATAAAATGTGTTATAACTAGTTTTATAATAGTTGAAATGTTTAAATTGTCTATATATATATATATATATATATATATATATATATATATATATATATATATATAGCTGAATAGTTATGTTTAATGCTCCATATGTTTTAGTTTTTGTAACTACCATGCAATTATTTTTTAGTGTCCTTGAAATCAAAAAGAGATAAATCAGTTATTATTCAACTTATTAAAAATGCTATAAATAGTTTTCTACTAGTTTAAAATGTTCAACTTGACTACATACGTAGCTGAATAGTTATGTTTAATGCTCTAAATTGTAACCATCATGCAACTATATGTTAGTGGCTTTGAAATCAAAATGAGGTAAATCAGTTATAATTCAACTTATAAAAAGTGCTATAACTAGTTTTCTAATAGCTAAAAATTGTTCAAATTGACTACATATGTAGCAGAATAGTAGTGTTTGATGCTTCACATCTTTTAATTTTTGTAACTATCATGCAACTATTTTTTAGTGGCCATGAAATCAAAATGTGGTAAATCAGTTATTATTCAACTTATAAAAAGAGCTATAACTAGTTTTCTAATAGTTAAAATATGTTCAAATTGACTACATACGTAGCTGAATAGTTATGTTTAATGCTATACATCTTTTAGTTTTTGTAACTATCATGCAACTATTTTTTAGTGGCTATGATATCAAAATGAGGTAAATCAGTTATTATTCAACCTATAAAAAGCTCTGTAACTAGTTTTCTAATTTCTAGAAAATGTTCAAAATGACTACATACGTAGCTGAATAGTTATGTTTAATGATCTATATCTTTTCGTTTATGTAACTATCATGTAACTATTTTTTAGTGGCTTTGAAATCAAAAGGAGGTAAATCCGTTACTATTCAACCGTTAAAAAGTGCTATAACTAGTTTACTAATTGTTGGAAAATGTTAAAATTGACTACATATGTAGCTGAATAGTTATGTTTAATACTCCACAGCTTTTAATATTTGTAACTACTGTGAAACTATTTTTCAATAAGACTCATACTAAAGAAAAATATTATTATTTTAAATTAAAAACAACTGTTTATTATTACATATACTGCGCTCTTCATCTAGTCTTAAACGGTCACAGCAGTCGTATCAGATCTTTAATAATTAATTATTCTATATCCAGGGGCCGTAAGACATCGGGTCGATAGCCCGTTTAGTTTGTTTCTTAATTATACAGAATATGAAACTGTTATGTATAATAAATGAACTTTATTTTCTTTCTCAATCATTCCATACCGAGAAAATTTATTTAAAAATGAAAAATAGTTGGACGTTGTTTGAGTTGAACAATTGAAGAGCGTAGTAATCGTTGTAGTGGCCCGACCACTCATCCCACTCTAGGGATCATTTTAGGATATATGTATATATTATTCATGACCCTAACATAAAAACTATGCAAGCAAGAGAGGGGTGGATATCTTGATAGATATCAACCCAAGGGCTCTTCCGCTAGTAAAGGGAGGAGCTAAGAGGAGTGTAATCACTCGATATTTACATTAACTTCACAGAAAACCTCTGAAAAACGGTCAAAGATGATTCACGAAATTTCGCCCACAACGGGGTTTGAATTGTACTATAAATATTCTATAGATTTCAGTGGGGGACCTATAATAATCCCCGTGCGCACCAACGGCGTGACCAACGGCCGCGGATTCAAGCTCTTCTACATGCAAAACAGATGCGGATCAACCGGCGGCGGCGGCGGCGGAGTTCCGGACCCTCGGCAGAGAAGAAGCATATGAAATCAATCACACACCCCTTTTTAAATTTTAAGAAATTCCGCCATAGCCCACAACGCGCATCAACGACCCAGCAAACGCCCCCCAAACATCCGATATTTATTATATTTATTTAATTTATTATATCTCTAGATTTAGATTTTAAGTATTCTCGATTGCTGATCTATCAATAAATTATTCGCCCTCATAAATGCACGTCCTGTCTGTGAATAAATAAAGTGGAGAGCGCACAGCTGTGCCGGTTCCATCACCCCGAAAAATGAAGTAATAGGAGCGTCGCTGGAAATGAAATGATCTGGATGTGTTGTGGGTGGTGCCTGTTTCCAACGACTCCACGGCGTATTAATGAATAAAGAATTCCGGCATGCTTTAGTAGGATATAATTATTTTTGGCCGGAGCGGGGGTGAGGTAGTAAGTAACGAGCTGTTTTATTATTTAAACAGCTCTGGCGTTGGGAAACGAAGTATTTCGATTTAGATACGTGCGTGTGAATATAATTTGTTCCTTTTTGTTTATATAACAATAAAAGAGCAATGATTGTCTAACAAGTTGAATTGTGTATAGGTAGGATGGGCGGTTAGGGCTTCAGGTTGAATCGTGTTCAATAGTTTGATATATTGAATGAACTGAAGCTGTACAATTCAATTCTGCCTACATGCTATTTTTTTGATAAAAGCATAAAGAGTGGGAGAGTCAAGTCCAAGACTAGAATTTCCACCATGGATACCTAAGAGGGCGAGGACAGAAGGAGGCTGTGCCTTAGGTGCGGGGCAGAATGGCACCAGGTGATGAGCTACACGAAGAAGACGCTAGAGTGCCCTTTGCAAAGAGAAGGGACATGTCTGAAATGCCCTAAAAGCGCAGGGCGATGGAAGAGATGAGGAAAAGGGGACCTACCCAACCAGAGCATGACCGGCCTACAAACATGTTTCCTGCAGATGAACCTTGGGAGGGGGCAAGCAGCGTAACAACTGCTGCTCGCCACTGCGACGCGGAGAAGGCCCCATGTAGTAGTACTTAGCTCAATAACAAAATGACCGACTGTTCCGGGGTGTCATTGTTCCATGAGAGACGTCGCCATTTAAGTTATGGGCGACTACGAGGCTATCCGTGGCATAGTGGCTTAAGGCCACGACGGTCTGAAGCCATTGAGTTGTTGGCGACGGTGTCTTAGATGTAGCACGGGCCTGGGTCGGGGCAACAACGACTCAGCGCAACGCAGACAGGATTGTTCCAGCTAGCACCTCTGCCGTGCATGTAGAGGTATATATATATATATATATATATATATATATATATATATATATATATATATATATACCTCTCTTTACATGCGTGGCAGAGGTGCTAGCTGGAACAACGCCCGCGGACCATGTGGTTGAGGAGAGAGCCGAGGCCTATCAGAGGATTAAGAAGGTAAGAAGGGAGCAGACTCGAATGAGACTAAGAAGGTGGCTAAACAACACACGATCGAGAAGTGGTAGAGAAGATGAGAAGTGTCCCCAAACGCGGAGTGGACAAGATGCATTATCCCGCGGATAGAGATGTGGGTGGACCGAAGACACGGCGAGCTGGATCACTGGTCCAGTCGGGGCACGACGAATGCCAAACGTACCTGTTCAGGATAGCAAAGGCCGCGACGATGCCGGCACTGCTGTGGGACAGATGATTCATCCCATCTTCTCATAATATCACGGATTCATCCCATACTCTATACCGATCTCACCGGATTTTTGATTTTTTATAATTTTGTATAACTTAGTCGATTAATTAAAAAGAGCTCGTACAATAAAAACCTTCCTGTAGACTTTATTTCTGCTTGAAAATTATTAAAAAATGGTTTATTTTGAGACCAGTTGAATATTGAATGTAAAATAATACTATAAATTTAAATTTCCTTAATATTTGATTTTTTATAATTTTTTATAACTCAGACAATTAATTTAAAAGAGCGGGTACAATAAAAAATTTCCTGCAGACTTTATTTTGAGATGAAAATGATGAAAAAATGGTTTATATTGAGCCTAATTAAATATTGAATGTAAAGTAATATCAAAAATTAAAATTTCTGAAATAGTTGTTTTTTTTATTCTTTTATAAACTCAGTTAATTATATAAAACAGCTCGTACAATAAAAACCTTCCTACAGACTTTAGTTATGGGTACAAATAATCAAAAGAAACTTATATTCAACCCAATTAAATATAGAAAGTAAAAAAAATATCATAAATTTAATTTCTTAAATCTTTGATTTTTTATTATTTTTTATAACTCAGTCGATAAATTTAAAAAAGCTCGTGCAATAAAAACCTTCTCGTGGACTTTATTTTTAGGTGAAATTAATTTAAAAAAAATAGACTTATTTTAAGCCCAATTATACAAAATAATATCATAAATTAAAATTTCTTCAATCATTGATTTTTTATAAAAAAAATTAACTCAGTCAATTAATTTAGTATAGCTCGTACATTTTAAAAACCTTCCTGTAGACTTTATCATGGTATGAAAATGATCAAAAAATAAATTATATTGAACCTAATTAAATATAAAATGTAAAATAATATCTAAAATTAAAATTTCTGAAAGCATAGATTTTTTATAATTTTTTATAACTCAGTTGATTCATTTAAAACAGCTCGTACATTAAAAACCTTCCTACAGACTTTATTTTGGGATACATTTAAAACAAAATGAATTATATTAAATGTAATTAAATATAAAACGTAAAATAATATCAAAAATTAAAATTTCGGAAATCTTTGATTTTTTTATAATTTTGTATAACTCAGTCAATTAATTCAAAACAGTTCGTACAATGAAAACCTTCTTGCAGACTTTAGTTATGGGTGAAAATAATCAAAAATAAGCTTATATTCAGCCCAATGAAACGTAGAAAGTAAAAAAAGTATCATACATTTAATTATTTAAATCTTTGATTTTTTATTATTTTTTATAACTGACTCGATAGATTTAAAACAGCTCGTGCAATACAAACCTTCGTGTGGACTATATTTTTAGGTGAAATTAATCTAAAATAGGCTTTTTTTAAGCTTAATTAAATATAAATTATAAAATAATATCATAAATTAAAATTTCTTACATAATTAATTTTTTATCATTTTTTATAACTGAGTCGTTTAATTTAAAACAGCTCATTCACTAAAAACCGTCCTGAAGACTTTATTTTTAGGTGAAAATTATACAAAAATAGCTTATTTCGAGCCCAATTAAATATAGAATATATAAATAAAATCATAAATTTAAATTTTTTAAATATTGTATTTTTTATAACTCGGTCGGCTACTTAAAACAGCTCGTACACTAAAAATCTTCATGCATACTTTATTTTTGGGTGAAAAATAGCAAACTAGAGCTTATTTTGAGTCCAATTAAATATACAATATAAAAAAATGTTATAAATAAAAATTTCTTAAACCATTGATTTCTTTATCATTTTTTGTAACTCAGTCGATTATTTTAAAACAGCTGGTACACTAAAGGCCTTCCTGCAGACTTTATTTTGGGATGAGAATTGTCAAAAAATAACTTATATTCAGCTCAATTAAATATAAAATATAAAATAATATTAAAAATTTAAATTTCTGAAATCTTTGATTTTTTATAATTTTTTATAACTCAGTCAATTAATTCAAAACAGCTCGTACAATGAAAACCTTCTTGCAAACTTTAGTTATGGATGAAAATATTCAAAAATAAGTTTATATTCAGACCAATAAAATATAGAAAGTAAAAAAGATATCATAAATTAAATTTTTTAAAGCTTTGATTTTTTATTATTTTTTATAACTGAGTCGATAGATTTAAAACAGCTCGTGCAATACAAACCTTTCCGTGATCTTTGTTTTTAGGTGAAATTAATCAAAAATTAAGCTTAATTAAATATAAATAATAAAATAGTATCATAAATTAAATTTATTCACATCATTAATTTTTTATAATTTTTTATAACTGAGTCGTTTAATTTAAAACAGCTCATACACGAAAAACCGTCCTGAAGACTTTATTTTTAGGTGAAAATTATACAAAAATAGCTTGTTTTGAGCCCAATTAAATATAGAATATAAAAATAAAACCATCATTTTAATATTTTAAATCTTTTATTTTTTTATATTTTTTTATAACTGGGTCGATTAACTTAAAACAGCTCGTACACTAAAAATCTTCGTACATACTTTATTTTTGGGTGAAAATAGCAAATAAGAGCTTATTTTAAGCCCAATTAAATATACAATATAAAAAAAATATTATAAATAAAAATTTCCTAAACCATTGATTTCTTTATAATTTTTTATAACTCGATTATTTTAAAACAGCTGGTACACTAAAAACCTACCTGCAGACTTTATTTTGATATGAGAATTATCAAACAACAACTTATATTAAGCTCAATTAAATATAAAATATAAAATAATATTAAAAATTTTAATCTTTGAAATCTTTGATTTTTTATAAATTTTAATATCTCAGTTAATTAATTTAAAACAGCTTCTACAGAAAAACCTTCCTTCAGACTTTAGTTTTGGGTGAAAATGATCAAGATTAAGCTTATATTCAGCCCAATGAAATATAGAATACAAAATAATATCATAAATTTAAATTTATTAGATCTTTGATTTTTTTATCATTTTTTATAACTCAGTTGATAGATTTAAAACAGCTCGTGCAATAAGAACCTTTCTGTAGACTTTATTTTTAGGAGAAATTAATCAAAAATAGACGTATTTTACGCCGAATTAAATATAAATTGTAAAATAATATCATAACTTTAAATTTTCGAAATGATTAATCATTTTTTATAACTCACTCCATTAATTTAAAACAGCTCGTACATTAAAAACCTTCCTGAAGACTTTATTTTGGGTTGAAAATTATCATAAAATAGATTATATTGAGCCTAAATAAAAATGATATGTAAAATAATTTCTGTTTCTGAAATCTTTGATTTTTTATAATTTTTTATAACTCAGTCAATTAATTTAAAACAGCTCGTACAATAAAAACCATCCTGTGTACTTTATTTTTAGGTGAAATTAATCAAAATTAAGCTTATTTTAAGCCGAATTAAATACAAATTGTAAAATATTATCATACATTTTAATTTTTGAAATGATTGATTTTTTATCATTTTTTATAACTCACTCCATTAACTTAAAACAGCTCGTACATTAAAAATCTTGAAGACTTTATTTTGGGTTGAAAATTATCCAAAAATAGATTATATTGAGCCTAAATAAATATGATATGTAAAATAATTTCAGTTTCTGAAATCGTTGATTTTTTATAAGTCAATTAATTTAATACAGCTCGTACAATAAAAACCTTCCTGCAGACTTTAGTTTTAGGGTGAAAATGATAAAAGCAAGCTTATATTTAGTCTAATTAAATATAGAATGTAAAATAATATCATCAAATAAAATTTATAAAATTTTTGATTTTCTATCATTTTTGTAACTCAGTCTATAGATTTAAAATATGTCGCCCAATAAAAGCTTTCCTGTGGACTTATTTTTAGGCAAAATTAATCAAAAATAGGCTTATTTTAAGCCCAATTAAATACAAATTAGAAAATACTATCATATATTTAAATTTCATAAATCATTAATTTTTTATAATTTTTTATGCAGTCGTTTAATTTAAAACAGCTCATACACTAAAGTCCTGAAGACTTTATTTTTGGGTGAAAATTATCAAAAAATAGTTAGTTTTGAGCCCAATTAAATATATAATCTAAAAATGAAACCATAAAATTAAATTTGTAAAGTTTTTGATTTTTCATCATATTTTATATCTCAGTCGATAGATTTATGACGTGCAATAAAAAAATTCCTCTGGGTTTTATTTTTTGGTGAAATTAATCAAAAATAGGCTTATTTTAAGCGCAATTAAATATAAATAAATAATATCATTAATTTAAATTTCTTAAATCATAAATTTTTTATCATTTTTTTATAACTGAGTCGTTTAACTTAAAACAGCTCATAGATTAAAAACCGTCCTGAAGACTTTATTTTTGGTGAAAATTATCAAAAAATAACTTGTGTTGAGCCCAATTAAATACAGAATGTAGTCATAAAACCATAAATTAAAATTAGTTAAATCTATTATTTTTTATAATTTTTTATAACTCGGTCGATTAACTAAAACAGCTGTACAATAAAAACCTTCATGCCATGATTTTATTTTTGGGTGAAAAATATCAAAAAATAGCTTATTTTGACTCCAATTAAATATACAATATAAAATAATATCATCAATTAAATTTCCCTAAATCTTTAATTTTTCATCATTTTTTTATATCTCAGTCGATAGATTTAAGACAGCTCGTGCAATAAAAAACAATCCTGTGGGCTTTATTTTTTGGTGAAATTAATCAAAAATAGGCTTATTTTAAGCCCAACTAAATATAAATTATAAAATATTATTTTCTTATCATTTTTTATAACTGAGTCGTTTCATTTAAAACAGCTCAAACACTAAAAACCGTCCTGGAGACTTTATTTTTCGGCGTAAAGTATCCAAAAATAGTTTGTTTTGAGTCCAATTAAATATAAAATGTAAAAATAGAACCATAAATTTAAATTTCTTAAATCTTTTATTTATTATATTTTTTTATAACTCGGTCGATTAACTTAAAACAGCTCGTACACTAAAAACCTTCATGCAGACTTTATTTTTGGGTGAAAAGTAGTAACAAATAGCTTAATTAGAGTACAATTAAATATAAAATATAAAATAATATTACAAATTTAAATTTCCTAAATATTTAATTTTTTATAATTTTTTATAACTCAGTCGAAAGATTTAAAACAGCTTGTGCAATAAAAACTTTCTTGTGGACTTTATTTGTAGGTGGAATTGATAAAAAATAGGCTTATTTTAAGCCCAATTAAATATAAATTCTAAAATAATATCATAAATTTTAATTTCCTAAATGATTGATTTTTTATAATTTTTTATAATTCAGTCGTTTAGTTTAAAACTGCTCATATGCTAAAAACCGTTCTTGTGCCCAATTAAATATCGAATGTAAAAATGAAACTATAAATTTAAATTTCTTAAATATTTTATTTATTATATTTTTTTATAACTCGGTCGATTAACTTAAAACAGCTCGTACACTAAAAACCTTCATGCAGACTTTATTTTTGGATGAAAATTATCAAAAAATGGCTTGTATTGAGCCCATTTATATAAAGAATGTAAAATAATATTAAACATTAAAATCTCTGAAATTTTTGATTTTTTATAATTTTTTATAACTCAGTCAATTGATTTAAAACAACTCGTACAATAAAAACCTTCCCGCAGACTTTAGTTTTGGGTGAAAATAATCAAAAATAAGCATATATTCAGAACAATAAAATATAGAAAGTAAAAAAAAATATCATAATTTGAATTTCTTAAATATCTGATTTTTTATTATTTTTTACAACTCAGTCGATAGATTTAAAACAGCTCGTTCAATAAAAATCTTCCCGTGGACTTTATTTTCAGGTTAAATTAATCAAAAATGAGCTTATTTTAAGCCCATCTAACTATACATTATAAAATAATATAATAAATTTAAATTCCTTAAATCATTGATTTTATATAATTTTTTATAACTTAGTCTATTAATTTAGAACAGCTCGTAAAAATTATATAAAAAAACCTACCTGTAGTCTTTATTTTTGCGTGAAAATTAATTTAAAAAAATGGTTCATTTTAAGCCCAATTAAATATACAATGTAAAATAATTTAAAATAAAAATATAAATTAAATCTAAATTTCTTAAATTTTGATTTTTTATCATTTTAGATTACCGCTCTATGGCTCTAATTGGAGAAGGCCATCCCTAGAGGGATCGGAACCCAGATGTTAGAAGGTAAAGCCAAGTGGGGGCAATGACTAGGTTCTTCCAAACATTGATGAGATAGAAATACAAGGACGAACTAGAACAGGACCTGCAGGAGAGACACAGATAATACAACCAAGACGAGGCATGATACAAGAAGGACTAACTGAGGCGGCGCTTAGTATATCTAACAGCAGTAAAGCCCCTTGTGCGTATTAGCTTCTTTCGTGTATCGTTACTAGCCGACCGGAACATTAGGTTTCCGAGCAACTCGTCGCAGAAGCCGATATTTCTTGCACATCCCCGTTCCCGGCGGGTTCAGGCGTGCCTAGTTTTAGGCTTGTGCGGTAAGGACGAGGTAAAATTGTGCGTTCCAGGAGCGGCTGACACGGAATATCGAACATAAGACAACCAGCCCGGAGCAGCTAGCTTAGAGCGATAAACGAAAGCAGCTTTTGTTTCGCCGATAAGTGCCCCGGATACGACACGGGGTGAATCCGGCATGCCTAGTGGTGGCAACGAATATTGTATGATATATATATATATATATATATATATATATATATATATATATATATATATATATATATATATCATACAATATTCGTTGCCACCACTAGGCATGCCGGATTCACCCCGTGTCGTATCCGGGGCACTTATCGGCGAAACAAAAGCTGCTTTCGTTTATCGCTCTAAGCTAGCTGCTCCGGGCTGGTTGTCTTATGTTCGATATTCCGTGTCAGCCGCTCCTGGAACGCACAATTTTACCTCGTCCTTACCGCACAAGCCTAAAACTAGGCACGCCTGAACCCGCCGGGAACGGGGATGTGCAAGAAATATCGGCTTCTGCGACGAGTTGCTCGGAAACCTAATGTTCCGGTCGGCTAGTAACGATACACGAAAGAAGCTAATACGCACAAGGGGCTTTACTGCTGTTAGATATACTAAGCGCCGCCTCAGTTAGTCCTTCTTGTATCATGCCTCGTCTTGGTTGTATTATCTGTGTCTCTCCTGCAGGTCCTGTTCTAGTTCGTCCTTGTATTTCTATCTCATCAATGTTTGGAAGAACCTAGTCATTGCCCCCACTTGGCTTTACCTTCTAACATCTGGGTTCCGATCCCTCTAGGGATGGCCTTCTCCAATTAGAGCCATAGAGCGGTAATCTAAAATGATAAAAAATCAAAATTTAAGAAATTTAGATTTAATTTATATTTTTATTTTAAATTATTTTACATTGTATATTTAATTGGGCTTAAAATGAACCATTTTTTTAAATTAATTTTCACGCAAAAATAAAGACTACAGGTAGGTTTTTTTATATAATTTTTACGAGCTGTTCTAAATTAATAGACTAAGTTATAAAAAATTATATAAAATCAATGATTTAAGGAATTTAAATTTATTATATTATTTTATAATGTATAGTTAGATGGGCTTAAAATAAGCTCATTTTTGATTAATTTAACCTGAAAATAAAGTCCACGGGAAGATTTTTATTGAACGAGCTGTTTTAAATCTATCGACTGAGTTGTAAAAAATAATAAAAAATCAGATATTTAAGAAATTCAAATTATGATATTTTTTTTTACTTTCTATATTTTATTGTTCTGAATATATGCTTATTTTTGATTATTTTCACCCAAAACTAAAGTCTGCGGGAAGGTTTTTATTGTACGAGTTGTTTTAAATCAATTGACTGAGTTATAAAAAATTATAAAAAATCAAAAATTTCAGAGATTTTAATGTTTAATATTATTTTACATTCTTTATATAAATGGGCTCAATACAAGCCATTTTTTGATAATTTTCATCCAAAAATAAAGTCTGCATGAAGGTTTTTAGTGTACGAGCTGTTTTAAGTTAATCGACCGAGTTATAAAAAAATATAATAAATAAAATATTTAAGAAATTTAAATTTATAGTTTCATTTTTACATTCGATATTTAATTGGGCACAAGAACGGTTTTTAGCATATGAGCAGTTTTAAACTAAACGACTGAATTATAAAAAATTATAAAAAATCAATCATTTAGGAAATTAAAATTTATGATATTATTTTAGAATTTATATTTAATTGGGCTTAAAATAAGCCTATTTTTTATCAATTCCACCTACAAATAAAGTCCACAAGAAAGTTTTTATTGCACAAGCTGTTTTAAATCTTTCGACTGAGTTATAAAAAATTATAAAAAATTAAATATTTAGGAAATTTAAATTTGTAATATTATTTTATATTTTATATTTAATTGTACTCTAATTAAGCTATTTGTTACTACTTTTCACCCAAAAATAAAGTCTGCATGAAGGTTTTTAGTGTACGAGCTGTTTTAAGTTAATCGACCGAGTTATAAAAAAATATAATAAATAAAAGATTTAAGAAATTTAAATTTATGGTTCTATTTTTACATTTTATATTTAATTGGACTCAAAACAAACTATTTTTGGATACTTTACGCCGAAAAATAAAGTCTCCAGGACGGTTTTTAGTGTTTGAGCTGTTTTAAATGAAACGACTCAGTTATAAAAAATGATAAGAAAATAATATTTTATAATTTATATTTAGTTGGGCTTAAAATAAGCCTATTTTTGATTAATTTCACCAAAAAATAAAGCCCACAGGATTGTTTTTTATTGCACGAGCTGTCTTAAATCTATCGACTGAGATATAAAAAAATGATGAAAAATTAAAGATTTAGGGAAATTTAATTGATGATATTATTTTATATTGTATATTTAATTGGAGTCAAAATAAGCTATTTTTTGATATTTTTCACCCAAAAATAAAATCATGGCATGAAGGTTTTTATTGTACAGCTGTTTTAGTTAATCGACCGAGTTATAAAAAATTATAAAAAATAATAGATTTAACTAATTTTAATTTATGGTTTTATGACTACATTCTGTATTTAATTGGGCTCAACACAAGTTATTTTTTGATAATTTTCACCAAAAATAAAGTCTTCAGGACGGTTTTTAATCTATGAGCTGTTTTAAGTTAAACGACTCAGTTATAAAAAAATGATAAAAAATTTATGATTTAAGAAATTTAAATTAATGATATTATTTATTTATATTTAATTGCGCTTAAAATAAGCCTATTTTTGATTAATTTCACCAAAAAATAAAACCCAGAGGAATTTTTTTATTGCACGTCATAAATCTATCGACTGAGATATAAAATATGATGAAAAATCAAAAACTTTACAAATTTATTATATATATATATTATATATATATATATATATATATATATAAATAATACATAGAAGTTGGTTCAATGATCATTAAATCAAGCTCATTAAATAAATTTAAAAAATAAAAAAACAATAATTATCTAATCATATTAGAATAATTTTTGATTGATACATTAAGAACTATAACTCAAAAAAACTATACTTCTATATGTTATTTAATAATATACAAAGATCATATAATCATGGAAATGTTCTTAATTTCGGCAAATCACATCATTAATGGCCAATTTCAGCTGTTGTGACGTGTCAGTGATGCGCCCACGAAGCGTGTCGGCAACATATTGATAAACATTACTTAATAAACGTCCGGCCGCGGTCGCTATATAGGTTAAAATTGATTTTATTGTATACCCGCAAGTAACTATGGAAGCGCAATTTATTATTAAACAGACCGTCCAACACCAGCTCTGGTCGCGCGCCGCCCCCGACGACCACCACAGAGCACACGCCGTCGTCGCAGGGCACTCTTCGCGCGTTAGTTCTTCCCTGGCGATCGCGAACACGCGCTCAAAACGTTTGATGATGATAATGGTGACTAAGATGATGGTGCTGTGATGCGAGTGTACCATAACGGCGTTCCCAAGGAGGGGGAGACTATGGATGGGGCTAAGGACAGCAGTCTGGTGTTTCTTGAGAACGAGAGGGTTAGATCTGAAAGTAAGTAAAGTCTTCCTAACTCGAGACATTTAAAAACTTTATTTTCAATAAGGCTTGTTCCATAAACAACTTTTGTGATTACAATTAGCTATTGGTGTATTTTCTTGGAGTAGTACTTCTTCTTTTATTGTAGATATTAATGCCTGTTCAACTCCCTCAGTGCGTCACTACTACCAAATATCAATCACTAGTTATTCCAAAGAAGAAAAGAATGGAATAATCAGATAGACAACATGGACAACAACCGAGTTATCATGATTGTCAGGAAAAATCCCCATCAGAGTCTTCACTCTATTGATTCCCATTGATCTTCATCTATGGGAATCATCGTCAAGGAAATGATGGTTCGCACTGATGAAGAACAGTACGGGACATCGTTTCCTTGAAGAAGATTCGCATAGATTTTCACTCTGTTGGGGATTCTTTCCTGACAATCCTGACAACTCAGTTGTTGTCCATGTCTTTATTCCATTCTTTTCTTCTTTGGGATACCCAGTGATTGATATTTGGGATACTACATATCTTTATTATATCGTCGTTTCGGGCTCGATCTCGTAATATTTGTTTGGTTTGACGTCCATCCACCCCTTAGGAGCATTTCAGTGGTCTGCATTATCCTTTTTATTTTCTTGAAATATTCTTATAATTTCATATTAGTGAGTAAACTTTTGATTTAAATCATTTAATAAATACAAAATTCTGAAATGAGTAAATTTTTGAACTATAGATATTTCTACGCAATCCCACTATTTGAAGTCATTTAGACTAGTGTAACTCAAAAATCTGATTGAAATTTTAAAAAAAAGCTTCGTATTGCTGACTAAATTTTGAATTAAAATCATCTTAAAAATATATAAATCTGATATGAGAATCTCCTTGAACTAAAGATATGTCGATATGATTGATTCAGAAACTATCTAAAGTACTTACAGCCCACTGTAACTCAAGAATCTGATTTATTTTTGTAGATTCGAATTGGTGGGTAAATTTTTGAATTAAAATCATCTCTAAAATATATTAATCTGATATGAGTAACGCCGTGAAATAAAGTCATCACCTGGGATATCTTTCAGTAACTATCTAAAGTCATTTAGATTAATGTAACTCAAAAGTATGTTTGATATTTTGAAAAAATCTTATAGATTCATATTAGTGTGTAAATTTTAAATGAAAATTATTTCAAAAAATTTATTATTCTGATATGAGGTTCGCCGGGAAGTAATGTTATGTTCATGCAACGATCTAAAGTCATTTAGACCTTTGTAATTCAAAAATCTGATTGTGTTATAATAACCGCGGTTTGTAAAATTGAAGCCAGCCATGTTAAAATAATTGAAATGAAGGAATGTAATGACAATTTTAAATTAAAATTTAATGAGGAAGCCAAATATTTAATCATACTTAATATATCTAGCGCTGTTCTCAAGTTACAGGGTTTCAAAGTGTAGGTCATACCGTAAGCAATTTGATGATGAAGGAAACTTCTATGTAAAAATATTGCAAAAATATTTTAAAACATGAAGAAATAAGTAATTAGATTTTAAATTAAATTAAGATTGTAAATATTCAAAAAACATTGCGATAGCTTTTGTGTTCTTGGAACTATGCTTGAATGCGTAATAACTGGAGGGCTGTTGCGATAGTGCGTAT
Organism: Lordithon lunulatus; assembly: GCA_963942505.1. NCBI lineage: Eukaryota > Metazoa > Arthropoda > Insecta > Coleoptera > Staphylinidae > Lordithon > Lordithon lunulatus. The sequence goes on along the minus strand of OZ012675.1, from coordinate 37,700,286 downwards.
CATAGTACTTAGAATTACAAGCATAAACCTTAAACCTACAGAATTGAAATAAGTAAAATGGCACATTTCAATCAGTAGCTACAGTTTCAAGCTTTGTAACTATAAAAGCTATTAATGACTTTATTCTTTTTACTCGGATTCGTGTTTGCCAATAAATTATAAGCAGGTAAAGTGATAGTACTAGGATTTACAAGGATGAACTTTAAACCTACAGAATTAAAATTAGTAAAATGGCATATTTCAATCAGTAGCTGCAGTTTCAAGCTTTGTAACTATAAAAGCTATTGATGACATTAATTTTTTTACTTGGATTCGTGTTTGCCAATAAATTGTAAGCAAGTAAAGTCATAGTACTAGGATTTACAAGGATAAACTTTAAACCTACAGAATTAAAATGAGTAAAATGGCATATTTCAATCAGTAGCTGCAGTTTCAAGCTTTGTAACTATAAAAACTATAGATGACTTTAACTTGTTTACTCGGATTCGTGTTTGCCAATAAATTGTAAGCAAATAAAGTCATAGTACTAGGATTTACAAGGATAAACTTTAATCCTACAGAATTAAAATGAGTAAAATGGCATATTTCAATTAGTAGCTGCAGTTTCAAGCTTTGTAAATATAAAAGCTATTGATGACTTTAATTTTTTTGCTCGGATTCATGTTTGCCAATAAATTGTAAGCATGTAATGTCATAGTACTAGGATTTACAGGGATAAACTTTAGTCCTGCAGCATTAAAATGAGTAAAATGGTATATTTCAATCAGTAGCTGCAGTTTCAAGCGTTGTAACTATAAAAGCTATTCATGACTTTAATTTTTTTGCTTGGATTCGCGTTTGCCTATAAATTGTAAGCAAGTAAAGTCATAGCACTAGGATTTACAAGGATAAACTTTAAACCTACAGAATTAAAATGAGTAAAATGGCATATTTCAATCAGTAGCTGCAGTTTCAAGCTCAGTAACTATATAATCTATTGATGACTTTAATTTTTTTGCTTGGATTTGTGTTTGCCAATAAATTGTAAGCAAGTAATGTCATAGTACTAGGATTTACAAGGATAAACTTTAGTCCTGCAGCATTAAAATGAGTAAAGTGGCATATTTCAATCAGTAGCTGCAGTTTCAAGCTTTGTAACTATAAAAGCTATTGATGACTTTAATTTTTTGCTCGGATTCGTGTTTGCCAATAAATTGTAAGCAAGCAAAGTCATAGTACTAGGATTTACAAGGATAAACTTTAGTCCTGCAGCATTAAAATGAGTAAAATGGCATATTTCAATCAGTAGCTGCAGTTTCAAGCTTTGTAACTATAAAGGCTATTGATGACTTTAATTTTTTTGCTCGGATTCGTGTTTGCCAATAAATTGTAAGCAAGCAAAGTCATAGTACTAGGATTTACAAGGATAAACTTTAGTCCTGCAGCATTAAAATGAGTAAAATGGCATATTTCAATCAGTAGCTGCAGTTTCAAGCTTTGTAACTATAAAGGCTATTGATGACTTTAATTTTTTTGCTCGGATTCGTGTTTGCCAATAAATTGTAAGCAAGCAAAGTCATAGTACTAGGATTTACAAGCATAAACTTTAGTCCTGCGGCATTAAAATGAGTATAATGGCATATAAAAGCTATTGATGAATTTAATTTTTTTGCTTGGATTCGTGTTTGCCAATAAATTGTAAGTAAGTAAAGTCATAGTACTAGGATTTAAACGGATAAACTTTAAACCTACAGAATTAAAATGAGTAAAATGGCATATTTCAATCAGTAGCTGCAGTTTTAAGCTTTGTAACTATAAAAGCTATTGATGAATTTAATTTTTTTGCTTGGATTCGTGTTTGCCAATAAATTATAAGCAAGTAAAGTCATAGTACTAGGATTTACAAGGATAAACTTTAGTCCTGCAGCATTAAAAATAGTAAAATGGCATATTTCAATCAGTAGCTGCAGTTTCAAGTTTTGTAACTATAAAAGCTATTGATGAATTTAATTTTTTTGCTTGGATTCGTGTTTCCTAATAAATTGTAAGTAAGTAAAGTCATAGTACTAGGATTTAAACGGATAAACTTTAAACCTACAGAATTAAAATTAGTAAAATGGCATATTTCAATCAGTAGCTGCAGTTTCCAGCTTTGTAACTATAAAAGCTATTGATGACTTTAATTTTTTTGCTCGGATTCGTGTTTGCCAATAAATTGTAAGCAAGTAAAGTCATAGTACTAGGATTTACAAGGATAAACTTTAGTCCTGCAGCATTAAAATGAGTAAAGTGGCATATTTCAATCAGTAGCTGCAGTTTCCAGCTTTGTAACTATAAAAGCTATTGATGACTTTAATTTTTTTGCTCGGATTCGTGTTTGCCAATAAATTGTAAGCAAGTAAAGTCATAGTACTAGGATTTACAAGGATAAACTTTAGTCCTGCAGCATTAAAATGAGTAAAGTGGCATATTTCAATCAGTAGCTGCAGTTTCAAGCTTTGTAACTATAAAAGCTATTGATGAATTTAATTTTTTTGCTTGGATTCGTGTTTGCCAATAAATTATAAGTAAGTAAAGTCATAGTACTAGGATTTAAACGGATAAACTTTAAACCTACAGAATTAAAATGAGTAAAATGGCATATTTCAATCAGTAGCTGCAGTTTCAAGCTTAGTAACTATAAAACCTATTGATGACTTTAATTTTTTTGCTCGGATTAATGTTTGCTAATAAATTGTAAGCAAGTAAAGTTATAGTACTAGGATTTAAAAGGATAAACTTTAAACCTACAGAATTAAAATGAGTCAAATGGGATATTTCAATCAGTAGCTGCAGTTTCAAGCTTTGTAACTATAAAAGCTATTGATGAATTTAATTTTTTTGCTTGGATTCGTGTTTGCCAATAAATTGTAAGTAAGTAAAGTCATAGTACTAGGATTTAAACGGATAAACTTTAAACCTACAGAATTAAAATTAGTAAAATGGCATATTTCAATCAGTAGCTGCAGTTTTAAGCTTTGTAACTATAAAAGCTATTGATGAATTTAATTTTTTTGCTTGGATTCGTGTTTGCCAATAAATTATAAGCAAGTAAAGTCATAGTACTAGGATATACAAGGATAAACTTTAGTCCTGCAGCATTAAAATTAGTAAAATGGCATATTTCAATCAGTAGCTGCAGTTTCAAGTTTTGTAACTATAAAAGCTATTGATGAATTTAATTTTTTTGCTTGGATTCATGTTTGCTAATAAATTGTAAGTAAGTAAAGTCATAGTACTAGGATTTAAACGGATAAACTTTAAACCTCCAGAATTAAAATTAGTAAAATGGCATATTTCAATCAGTAGCTGCAGTTTTAAGCTTTGTAACTATAAAAGCTATTGATGAATTTAATTTTTTTGCTTGGATTCGTGTTTGCCAATAAATTATAAGCAAGTAAAGTCATAGTACTAGGATTTACAAGGATAAACTTTAGTCCTGCAGCATTAAAATTAGTAAAATGGCATATTTCAATCAGTAGCTGCAGTTTCAAGTTTTGTAACTATAAAAGCTATTGATGAATTTAATTTTTTTGCTTGGATTCGTGTTTGCTAATAAATTGTAAGTAAGTAAAGTCATAGTACTAGGATTTAAACGTATAAACTTTAAACCTACAGAATTAAAATGAGTAAAATGGCATATTTCAATCAGTAGCGGCAGTTTCCAGCTTTGTAACTATAAAAGCTATTGATCACTTTAATTTTTTTGCTCGGATTCGTGTTTGCCAATAAATTGTAAGCAAGTAAAGTCATAGTACTAGGATTTACAAGGATAAACTTTAGTCCTGCAGCATTAAAATGAGTAAAGTGGCATATTTCAATCAGTAGCTGCAGTTTCAAGCTTTGTAACTATAAAAGCTATTGATGAATTTAATTTTTTTGCTTGGATTCGTGTTTGCCAATAAATTGTAAGTAAGTAAAGTCATAGTACTAGGATTTAAACGGATAAACTTTAAACCTACAGAATTAAAATGAGTAAAATGGCATATTTCAATCAGTAGCTGCAGTTTTAAGCTTTGTAACTATAAAAGCTATTGATGAATTTAATTTTTTTGCTTGGATTCGTGTTTGCCAATAAATTATAAGCAAGTAAAGTCATAGTACTAGGATATACAAGGATAAACTTTAGTCCTGCAGCATTAAAATTAGTAAAATGGCATATTTCAATCAGTAGCTGCAGTTTCAAGTTTTGTAACTATAAAAGCTATTGATGAATTTAATTTTTTTGCTTGGATTCGTGTTTGCTAATAAATTGTAAGTAAGTAAAGTCATAGTACTAGGATTTAAACGGATAAACTTTAAACCTCCAGAATTAAAATTAGTAAAATGGCATATTTCAATCAGTAGCTGCAGTTTTAAGCTTTGTAACTATAAAAGCTATTGATGAATTTAATTTTTTTGCTTGGATTCGTGTTTGCCAATAAATTATAAGCAAGTAAAGTCATAGTACTAGGATTTACAAGGATAAACTTTAGTCCTGCAGCATTAAAATGAGTAAAATGGCATATTTCAATCAGTAGCTGCAGTTTCAAGTTTTGTAACTATAAAAGCTATTGATGAATTTAATTTTTTTGCTTGGATTCGTGTTTGCTAATAAATTGTAAGTAAGTAAAGTCATAGTACTAGGATTTAAACGGATAAACTTTAAACCTACAGAATTAAAATGAGTAAAATGGCATATTTCAATCAGTAGCGGCAGTTTCCAGCTTTGTAACTATAAAAGCTATTGATCACTTTAATTTTTTTGCTCGGATTCGTGTTTGCCAATAAATTGTAAGCAAGTAAAGTCATAGTACTAGGATTTACAAGGATAAACTTTAGTCCTGCAGCATTAAAATGAGTAAAGTGGCATATTTCAATCAGTAGCTGCAGTTTCAAGCTTTGTAACTATAAAAGCTATTGATGAATTTAATTTTTTTGCTTGGATTCGTGTTTGCCAATAAATTATAAGCAAGTAAAGTCATAGTACTAGGATTTACAAGGATAAACTTTAGTCCTGCAGCATTAAAATTAGTAAAATGGCATATTTCAATCAGTAGCTGCAGTTTCAAGTTTTGTAACTATAAAAGCTATTGATGAATTTAATTTTTTTGCTTGGATTCGTGTTTGCTAATAAATTGTAAGTAAGTAAAGTCATAGTACTAGGATTTAAACGGATAAACTTTAAACCTACAGAATTAAAATGAGTAAAATGGCATATTTCAATCAGTAGCTGCAGTTTCAAGCTTTGTGACTATAAAAGCTATTGATGACTTTAATTTTTTTGCTCGGATTAATGTTTGCTAATAAATTGTAAGCAAGTAAAGTTATAGTACTAGGATTTAAAAGGATAAACTTTAAACCTACAGAATTAAAATGAGTCAAATGGGATATTTCAATCAGTAGCTGCAGTTTCAAGCTTTGTAACTATAAAAGCTATTGATGAATTTAATTTTTTTGCTTGGATTCGTGTTTGCCAATAAATTGTAAGTAAGTAAAGTCATAGTACTAGGATTTAAACGGATAAACTTTAAACCTACAGAATTAAAATGAGTAAAATGGCATATTTCAATCAGTAGCTGCAGTTTCCAGCTTTGTAACTATAAAAGCTATTGATGACTTTAATTTTTTTGCTCGGATTCGTGTTTGCCAATAAATTGTAAGCAAGTAAAGTTATAGTACTAGGATTTACAAGGATAAACTTTAGTCCTGCAGCATTAAAATTAGTAAAGTGGCATATTTCAATCAGTAGCTGCAGTTTCAAGCTTTGTAACTATAAAAGCTATTGATGAATTTAATTTTTTTGCTTGGATTCGTGTTTGCCAATAAATTATAAGTAAGTAAAGTCATAGTACTAGGATTTAAACGGATAAACTTTAAACCTACAGAATTAAAATGAGTAAAATGGCATATTTCAATCAGTAGCTGCAGTTTCAAGCTTTGTAACTATAAAAGCTATTGATGACTTTAATTTTTTTGCTCGGATTAATGTTTGCTAATAAATTGTAAGCAAGTAAAGTTATAGTACTAGGATTTAAAAGGATAAACTTTAAACCTACAGAATTAAAATGAGTCAAATGGGATATTTCAATCAGTAGCTGCAGTTTCAAGCTTTGTAACTATAAAAGCTATTGATGAATTAAATTTTTTTGCTTGGATTCGTGTTTGCCAATAAATTGTAAGTAAGTAAAGTCATAGTACTAGGATTTAAACGGATAAACTTTAAACCTACAGAATTAAAATGAGTAAAATGGCATATTTCAATCAGTAGCGGCAGTTTCCAGCTTTGTAACTATAAAAGCTATTGATCACTTTAATTTTTTTGCTCGGATTCGTGTTTGCCAATAAATTGTAAGCAAGTAAAGTCATAGTACTAGGATTTACAAGGATAAACTTTAGTCCTGCAGCATTAAAATGAGTAAAGTGGCATATTTCAATCAGTAGCTGCAGTTTCAAGCTTTGTAACTATAAAAGCTATTGATGAATTTAATTTTTTTGCTTGGATTCGTGTTTGCCAATAAATTATAAGCAAGTAAAGTCATAGTACTAGGATATACAAGGATAAACTTTAGTCCTGCAGCATTAAAATTAGTAAAATGGCATATTTCAATCAGTAGCTGCAGTTTCAAGTTTTGTAACTATAAAAGCTATTGATGAATTTAATTTTTTTGCTTGGATTCGTGTTTGCTAATAAATTGTAAGTAAGTAAAGTCATAGTACTAGGATTTAAACGGATAAACTTTAAACCTCCAGAATTAAAATTAGTAAAATGGCATATTTCAATCAGTAGCTGCAGTTTTAAGCTTTGTAACTATAAAAGCTATTGATGAATTTAATTTTTTTGCTTGGATTCGTGTTTGCCAATAAATTATAAGCAAGTAAAGTCATAGTACTAGGATTTACAAGGATAAACTTTAGTCCTGCAGCATTAAAATGAGTAAAATGGCATATTTCAATCAGTAGCTGCAGTTTCAAGTTTTGTAACTATAAAAGCTATTGATGAATTTAATTTTTTTGCTTGGATTCGTGTTTGCTAATAAATTGTAAGTAAGTAAAGTCATAGTACTAGGATTTAAACGGATAAACTTTAAACCTACAGAATTAAAATGAGTAAAATGGCATATTTCAATCAGTAGCGGCAGTTTCCAGCTTTGTAACTATAAAAGCTATTGATCACTTTAATTTTTTTGCTCGGATTCGTGTTTGCCAATAAATTGTAAGCAAGTAAAGTCATAGTACTAGGATTTACAAGGATAAACTTTAGTCCTGCAGCATTAAAATGAGTAAAGTGGCATATTTCAATCAGTAGCTGCAGTTTCAAGCTTTGTAACTATAAAAGCTATTGATGAATTTAATTTTTTTGCTTGGATTCGTGTTTGCCAATAAATTATAAGCAAGTAAAGTCATAGTACTAGGATTTACAAGGATAAACTTTAGTCCTGCAGCATTAAAATTAGTAAAATGGCATATTTCAATCAGTAGCTGCAGTTTCAAGTTTTGTAACTATAAAAGCTATTGATGAATTTAATTTTTTTGCTTGGATTCGTGTTTGCTAATAAATTGTAAGTAAGTAAAGTCATAGTACTAGGATTTAAACGGATAAACTTTAAACCTACAGAATTAAAATGAGTAAAATGGCATATTTCAATCAGTAGCTGCAGTTTCAAGCTTTGTGACTATAAAAGCTATTGATGACTTTAATTTTTTTGCTCGGATTAATGTTTGCTAATAAATTGTAAGCAAGTAAAGTTATAGTACTAGGATTTAAAAGGATAAACTTTAAACCTACAGAATTAAAATGAGTCAAATGGGATATTTCAATCAGTAGCTGCAGTTTCAAGCTTTGTAACTATAAAAGCTATTGATGAATTTAATTTTTTTGCTTGGATTCGTGTTTGCCAATAAATTGTAAGTAAGTAAAGTCATAGTACTAGGATTTAAACGGATAAACTTTAAACCTACAGAATTAAAATGAGTAAAATGGCATATTTCAATCAGTAGCTGCAGTTTTAAGCTTTGTAACTATAAAAGCTATTGATGAATTTAATTTTTTTGCTTGGATTCGTGTTTGCCAATAAATTATAAGCAAGTAAAGTCATAGTACTAGGATTTACAAGGATAAACTTTAGTCCTGCAGCATTAAAATTAGTAAAATGGCATATTTCAATCAGTAGCTGCAGTTTCAAGTTTTGTAACTATAAAAGCTATTGATGAATTTAATTTTTTTGCTTGGATTCGTGTTTGCTAATAAATTGTAAGTAAGTAAAGTCATAGTACTAGGATTTAAACGGATAAACTTTAAACCTACAGAATTAAAATGAGTAAAATGGCATATTTCAATCAGTAGCTGCAGTTTCCAGCTTTGTAACTATAAAAGCTATTGATGACTTTAATTTTTTTGCTCGGATTCGTGTTTGCCAATAAATTGTAAGCAAGTAAAGTTATAGTACTAGGATTTACAAGGATAAACTTTAGTCCTGCAGCATTAAAATTAGTAAAGTGGCATATTTCAATCAGTAGCTGCAGTTTCAAGCTTTGTAACTATAAAAGCTATTGATGAATTTAATTTTTTTGCTTGGATTCGTGTTTGCCAATAAATTATAAGTAAGTAAAGTCATAGTACTAGGATTTAAACGGATAAACTTTAAACCTACAGAATTAAAATGAGTAAAATGGCATATTTCAATCAGTAGCTGCAGTTTCAAGCTTTGTAACTATAAAAGCTATTGATGACTTTAATTTTTTTGCTCGGATTAATGTTTGCTAATAAATTGTAAGCAAGTAAAGTTATAGTACTAGGATTTAAAAGGATAAACTTTAAACCTACAGAATTAAAATGAGTCAAATGGGATATTTCAATCAGTAGCTGCAGTTTCAAGCTTTGTAACTATAAAAGCTATTGATGAATTAAATTTTTTTGCTTGGATTCGTGTTTGCCAATAAATTGTAAGTAAGTAAAGTCATAGTACTAGGATTTAAACGGATAAACTTTAAACCTACAGAATTAAAATGAGTAAAATGGCATATTTCAATCAGTAGCTGCAGTTTCAAGCTTTGTAACTATAAAAGCTATTGATGAATTTATTTTTTTTGCTTGGATTCGTGTTTGCCAATAAATTGTAAGTAAGTAAAGTCATAGTACTAGGATTTAAACGGATAAACTTTAAACCTACAGAATTAAAATGAGTAAAGTGGCATATTTCAATCAGTAGCTGCAGTTTCAAGCTTTGTAACTATAAAAGCTATTGATGAATTTAATTTTTTTGCTTGGATTCGTGTTTTCCAATAAATTGTAAGTAAGTAAAGTCATAGTACTAGGATTTAAACGGATAAACTTTAAACCTACAGAATTAAAATGAGTAAAATGGCATATTTCAATCAGTAGTTGCAGTTTCAAGCTTTGTAACTATAAAAGCTATTGATGACTTTAATTTTTTTACTCGGATTCGTGTTTGCCAATAAATTGTAAGCAAGTAAAGTCATAGTACTAGGATTTAAACGGATAAACTTTAAACCTACAGAATTAAAATGAGTAAAATGGCATATTTTAATCAGTAGCTGCAGTTTCAAGCTTTGTGACTATAAAAGCTATTGATGACTTTAATTTTTTTGCTCGGATTAATGTTTGCTAATAAATTGTAAGCAAGTAAAGTTATAGTACTAGGATTTAAAAGGATAAACTTTAAACCTACAGAATTAAAATGAGTCAAATGGGATATTTCAATCAGTAGCTGCAGTTTCAAGCTTTGTAACTATAAAAGCTATTGATGAATTTAATTTTTTTGCTTGGATTCGTGTTTGCCAATAAATTGTAAGCAAGTAAAGTCATAGTACTAGGATTTAAACGGATAAACTTTAAACCTACAGAATTAAAATGAGTAAAATGGCATATTTCAATCAGTAGCTGCAGTTTCAAGCTTTGTAACTATACAAGCTATTGATGAATTTAATTTTTAAAACTTTAAACCTACAGAATTAAAATGAGTAAAATGGCATATTTCAATCAGTAGCTGCAGTTTCAAGCTTTGTAACTATAAAAGCTATAGATGACTTTAATTTTTTAGCTCGGATTCGTGTTTGCCAATTAATTGTAAGCAAGTAAAGTCATAGTACTAGGATTTACAAGGATAAGCTTTGAACCTACAGAATTAGAATGAGTAAAATGGCATATTTCAAGCAGTAGCAGCTGTTTCAAGCTCTGTTAGCTATAAACGCTTTTGATGAATATATTTCTTTTGCTAATTTTAACCAAGAAAAGTCATAGTACTGGGATTTACAACCATAAACTGAATGATGTTAATTACTGCCATCGAAATTCTGTAAAGTCGGAACTTCTCAAACTGCCGGTTCAGGTTTGAAATATATTTTGTGTGTCGCCAATGCTTTTTTTAACCCTAATGAAAATAACTCTGCAAAGCTATATCAAGTATATTCCCTTGTAGACTCTTCGAGAAGAGCATCCAACGAGAGCACATGCAGCTTACACATGCCGCTCGACGTCTCCATCGCCTCCGCTTCAGCCTCTACCGCCACGCTCCCCTTAAACACAATCTCCGGTAACATCTCAGCTAAAAACCGGGCGCAATCGACCCTCAGCCTAAACTCCGCCAAAAAAACCATCTGGGATCATGAAACCGTCCTCAATGGCATCGAGGAGAACCCAACCAGCGCGATCAACAGGTTAGCGCAACGCAGAGGCTCGTTACAGGCGGAAAGGGTGAGTTTATTTTTGTAACGCATTTTCCCGCACGATACCAGCCCCCATGTCGGCTAAATTTAGAAAAAGCCAGCTGCAGGATGTTCGATTATTAAAGAGGCGCTTGTTCCGGGAAGCAATTACCACCCTATGGCAGCGACACACGATATATACACCACCCCCGATAAGATCTAATAGTGTGTAATGTGTACGTGCAGACAGAGCTGAAGATACTGAAGCCAGCAACAGCGCTTTATAAGGACGCGTTTGGGCCTCAGCTCAGTGGGGAGAGTATGGGCACGTTACCGGGGACTCCTCTGCCTTCATTAGTGCAGGATAATGAAGAGCTGGATTTTACTGAGATTCCACCTGTTACACCGGTGGAGGTGTCCAAAGATGAGGCAAGTTTTTGTGAAATATAGTTTTGAATTATTATTTATATAATAGCAATATTTCTACCCAGCACTAGTGGCTTATTGTCGTTGTCCGTCTCATACTGAACATTAGAAAGCGATAGTTCAAACCCTGTTGTGAGTGAAATTTCGGGAATCACCTCTCATAGTTTTTCAGAGGTTTTATATAACGTTAGGGTAAATACCGGGTTATAAACACCTCTGAACTTCTTCCTTTATCAGTGGAAAAGCTCTCAAGATTCTTTTCTCCGTTACTCCAGCAAATCATGCGACGCGATGTGTTTCGGTCGTATTGCTATCAATTCTATTTATTTCATGACCCTGTGGACATTTGTCAACCAAGTGGCTAGAGGTCTTCCTCTGCCCTTTTTTATTGAATCCATGAAAAGGCACTTTTTAAAAACATTATCCTCTGGTCTTCACATTACATGACCGTACCATCTTAGTCAGGATTCCGTTATTTTCTCCATTATAGGTGCAACAACTTTAAACCTTTCTCTTATTTATTTCTCGCACACTCTATGTTACAGGGTAATTCCTACTGATCTTAACATTTCTCTCGTCAGACTTTTACCTCGGGTTGATAAAACTAGAAGATTTACGTATACAAAGCTGTATTTGCTAACACACAAATTGTTATGAGCTTTTTAATACAAGAAATTCAAATTTGGATTAGTTAATGTCTAGAGTTTCGACATTTGAAAGATTACGAATTTAAGTAAAATTCTTTAAAATAAATGTATATCTCTAAATATATTCAACACACGATTTTCAAAAGTGAATTTTTTATTTATTTTTGTAAGATAGCAGGAATTCTATAAGTGTAATACTTGTGTATACTATAAAATATACGTTTAAAATAAATTTTTTAGGCAGCAAAAATTCCAATTTGATATTTTTTTTCTGTAATGAGTTTTCGTAAGTAAAATTACAAACCTTTATGTCTCTCACTAAAAGAATGAACGATTCCATGCCAAATAATTAACTAGACATTTAAACGCGTGCGTTTATAGAAGTGAACCCTCAGACCGTCTGTTTCATCAAAGACGTGTCCCTCATCAATAGCTAATAAGCTCGGGATCGATGGCGTTAATCAACGGAGACCTCAATTGTCGTGAGCGTTTCGGTTTGAGGGCCCTAAATAATTCACAGACCACACGAGGTCTTTCCATCGCGCAACTTATCATTAGTCTTTAAAATAGAGACATTCCGAGGAGCCAGCAACAATTCCGTTGTATACTAATCGCGGCTGCGGGTCATAAATAATTCAAACCCCCCCGTGTGTTTGCTGGCGGTTATAATTAATATATTATGACACCGTTTATACATGTGTGGGTATCGATCGGTGTGAATATATGTCGCAGCGTTTTGTTTAAACAATGGGGTTTTGTTTTCACAGCCGCCCGATCCTGATAGCCTGTACTTTCGCGATAATAGGAGGCTGATTGATATGGTTTTGGTTTATGAGGAGGAGGAGCTGGGCGTTATGACTGAGGCGGAGGCGCGACGACGGGATAACAGGAGGATATTTCAGGTATGAAAACACCTTCAGAATATTCAAATATTTTATGAATTGAAGAAACATAAGAGAACTAAAACGTTAAATGTAACAGTAACAACAGTGCTATTAACTATTTTTTAAATATGAACAAATAAAATGAACAGTTGTTTAGAGTTGCTACAGTCAAAACAAAATGTTAATGTAATACGTAAGAAGATAGTTTCTAAAAATGTTGGTATGCATAACTCAAAATATAAGGTGGTTTAGAGGTCTAAATGTAAAAACTAATAAATATAATGAAATATAGACAAACAAAATTCGTGGTAGTTCGAGTTGGTAGTCAGAAACAGAATGCAGTTAATCTAATACGTAGCTAGATAGTTGCTTATAATTTTTGAAAAATTTGCTATGCATATCTCAAAAAGTAAGGTGCTTTAGAGATGTAATTGTAAAAAGAATACCAAAAATCGAAACATAGACTACCAAAAATTGAGGTAGTTTTAGTTGCTACAGTCAAAAACAGAATGAAGTTAATCTAATACGTAGCTAGATAGTTTCTTATTCTTTTTGAACATTTTGGCGTGCATAACTCAAAAAATAAGGTGGTTTAGAGGTCTAAATGTAAAAGCAAATAAATACAATGAAACATAGACAAACAAAATTCGTGATAGTTTGAGTTGGTACAGTCAGAAACAGAATGAAGTTAATCTAATACGTAGCTAGATAGTTGCTTATTATTTGTGACAAAAATGTTCATAACTCAAAAAATAAGGTGGTTTAGAGTTCTAAATGCAAAAATAATAAAAACAATCAAATATAGACTAAAGAAATTCGAGGTAGTTAAAGTTGCTACAGTCGAAAACAGAATGAAGTTAATCTAATACGTAGCTAGATAGTTGCTTATTATTTCTGAAAATTTTGCGATGCATAACTCAAAAAATAAGGTGGTTTAGAGGTATAAATGTAAAAACTAATACATACAATGAAATATAGACACACGAAATTCGTGGTAGTTCGAGTTGGTACAGTCAGAAACAGAATGCAGTTCATCTAACACGTAGCTAGATAGTTGCTTATTATTTTTGAAAAATTTGGTATGCATCACTCAGAAAGTAAGGTGGTTTAGAGATGTAAATGTAAAAAGAATACCAAAAATCAAAACAGAGACTAACAAGAATCGAGGTAGTTCGAGTTGCTATTGTCAAAAACAGAATCAAGTTAATCTAATACGTAGTTAGATAGTTGCTTATCGTTTCTGAAAATATTGGTATGCATAACTTAAAAAATTAGTTGGTTTAGGAATGTAAATGTAAGAAGAATAAAAAAATCAATACACACCTAACTAACAAAAAACGAGATAGTTCGAGTTGCTACAGTCAAAAACAGAATGAAGTTAATGTAGTACGTAGCTGGATAGTTGCTTATCATTTCTGAAAATATTGGTGTTCATAACTCAAAAAATTAGATGCTTTAGAGATCTTAATGTAAGAAGAATACCAAAAACCAAATCATAGACTAATAAAAATTTAAGTAGTTCGAGTTGCTACAGTCGAAAACAGAATAAAGTTAATGTAATACCAAGCTAGATAGTTGCTTATTCTCTCTGCAAATGTTGGTATGCATAACTCAAAAAATAAGGTGGTTTAGAGGTATAAATGTAAAAACTAATACATACAATGAAATATAGACACACGAAATTCGTGGTAGTTCGAGTTGGTACAGTCAGAAACAGAATGCAGTTAATCTAATACGTAGCTAGATAGTTGCTTATTATCTTTGAAAAATTTAGTATGCATCACTCAAAAAGTAAGGTGGTTTAGAGATGTAAATGTAAAAAGAATACCAAAAATCAAAACAGAGACTAACGAGAATCGAGGTAGTTCGAGTTGCTATAGTCAAAAACAGAATGAAGTTAATCTAATACGTAGTTAGATAGTTGCTTATCATTTCTGATAATTTTGGTATGCATAACTTAAAAAATTAGTTGCTTTAGAAATGTAAATGTAAGAAGAATAAGAAAATCAATACACAGACTAACAAAAATTGAGATAGTTCGAGTTGCTACAGTCAAAAACAGAATGAAGTTAATGTAGTACGTAGCTAGATAGTGGCTCATCATTTCTGAAAATATTGGTATTCATAACTCAAAAAATTAGATGGTTTAGAGATCTTAATGTAAGAAGAATACCAAAAACCAAATCATAGTCTAATAAAAATTGAAGTAGTTCGAGTTGCTATAGTCAAAAATAGAATTAAGTTAATGTAATAACAAGTTAGATAGTTGCTTATTCTTTCTGCAAATGTTGGTATGCATAACTCAAAAAATAAGTTGGTTTAGAGGTATAAATGTAAAAACTAATACATACAATGAAATATAGACACACGAAATTCGTGGTAGTTCGAGTTGGTACAGTCAGAAACAGAATGTAGTTAATCTAATACGTAGCTAGATAGTTGCTTATTATTTTTAAAAATTTGGTATGCATCACTCAAAAAGTAAGGTGGTTTAGAGATGTAAATGTAAAAAGAATACCAAAAATCAAAACAGAGACTAACAAGAATCCAGGTAGTTCGAGTTGCTATAGTCAAAAACAGAATCAAGTTAATCTAATACGTAGTTAGATAGTTGCTTATCATTTCTGAAAATATTGGTATGCATAAATTAAAAAATCAGTTAGTTTAGGAATGTAGATGTAAGAAGAATAAAAACATCAATACACACTAAACTAACAAAAAATGAGATAGTTGCTACAGTCAAAAACAGAATGAAGTTAATGTAGTACGTAGCTAGATAGTTGCTCATCATTTCTGAAAATATTGGTATTCATAACTCAAAAAATTAGATGGTTTAGAGATCTTAATGTAAGAAGAATACCAAAAACCAAATCATAGTCTAACAAAAATTGAAGTAGTTCGAGTTGCTACAGTCGAAAACAGAATAAAGTTAATGTAATGCCAAGCTAGATAGTTGCTTATTCTTTCTGCAAATGTTGGTATGCTTAACTCAAAAAAATAAGGTGGTTTAGAGGTCTAAATGTAAAAACTAATAAATACAATGAAATATAGACAAACAAAATTCGTGGTAGTTCGACTTGGTACAGTCAGAAACAGAATGAGGTTTCTCTAATAAGTAGCTAGATAGTTGCTTATTATTTTTGAAAAATTTCCTATGCATGACTCAAAAAGTAAGGTGGTTCAGAGATGTAATGTAAAAAGAATACGAAAAATCGAAATATATACTAACAAAAATGGAGGTAGTTTCAGTTGCTACAGTCAAAAACAGAATGAAGTTATATTTAGTACGTTAGCTAGATAGTTGTTTATGATTTCTGAAAATATTGGTATGCATAAGGTGGTTTAGAGATGTAAATGTAAGAACAATAGAAAACATCAATACATAGACTAACAAAAATCGAGGTAGTTCGAGTTGCTAGAGTCAAAAATAGAATGAAGTTAATCTAATACGTAGCTAGATAGTTGCTTATTAGTTGTGAAAACAAAATTGTATTCATAACTCAAAAAATAAGGTGGTTTAGAGTTCTAAATGCAAACATAATAAAAACAATCAAATATAGACTAACGAAATTCGAAATTCGAAATTATTTTACCAAAAATAAATACACATACTAACAAAAATCGAGGTAGTTCGGGTTGCTACAGTCAGAAACATAATAGAGATAATCTAATACATAGCTAGATAGTTGCTTGTCATTTCTGAAAATATTGGTATGCATAACTCAAAAATTTAGATGGTTTACAAATGTAAATGTAACAAGAATACCAACAATCAAAACATAGACTAACAAAAAACGAGGTAGTTCGAGTTGTTACAGTCAGAAACAGAATGAAGTTAATGTAATACGTAACAAGATAGTTGCTTATTATATCTGAAAAATATGGTATCTATAACTCCAAAAATAAGGTAGTTAAATGTAAAACTATTAAAAACGAATAAATATAGACAAACGAAATTCGATTTAGTTCGATTTGCTACAGTCAGAAATATAATAAAGTTAATCTGATACATAGGTAGATAGTTATAAGTAGCGAGATAGTTGCTTATTATTTCTGAAAATATGTGTATGCATAACTCAAAAAATTAGCTGGTTTAGAGATGTAAATGTAAGAAGAATACAAAAAATAAATACATAGATTAACAAAAATAGAGGTAGTTCGGGTTACTACTGTCAGAAACATAATGAAGTTAATCTGATACGTAGGTAGTTACTAGTTAGTTTACTTAATATTTGTGAAAAATTCGGTATGTATAATTCAAAAAATTAGGTGGTTTAGAGATGTAAATGTAAGAAGAATGCAAAAAATCAATAATATAGACTAACACAAATCGAGGTAGTTCGAGTTGCTACAGTGAAAAACAAACTGAAGTTTTTCTAATACGTAGATACATAGTAGCTTATTATTTCTGAAATAATTTGGTATGTATAACTCAAAAAGGTGGTTTAGAGGTAAAAACTAATCAATACAATGACATATAGACAAACAAAATTCGTGGTAGTTCGAGTTGGTACAGTCAGAAACAAAATGAAGTTAATCTAATACGTAGCTAGATGGTTGCTTATTATTTTTGAAAAATGTAGTACGCATCACTCAAAGAGTAAGGTAGTTCAGAGATGTAATGTAAAAAAAATAGGACAAATCGAAACATAGACTAACAAAAATTCAGGTAGTTTCAGTTGATACAGTCAAATGCAGAATGAAGTTAATCGAATACATAGCTAGATAGTTGCTTATGATATCTGAAAATATTGGTATGAATAACTTAAAAAATGAGGTGGTTTTGAGATGTAAATGTAAGAAGAATACAAAAAAACTATACATAGACTAACGAAAATAGAGGTAGTTCGAGTTGCTACAGTCAAAAACAGAATAAAATTAATCCAATACGTAGCTAGATAGTTGCTTATTATTTCTGAAAATGTTGGTATGCTTAACTCAAAAAATAAGGTGGTTTAGAGGTATAAATGTAAAGACTAATAAATACAATGATAAACAAACAAAATTCGTGGTAGTTCGAGTTGGTACAATCAGAAACAGAATTAATCTAATATGCAGCTAGATAGTTGCTTATTATTTTTGAAAATTTTGTTATGCATCACTCATAAAGGTGGTTCAGAGATGTAAATGTATAAAGAATACGAAAAATCGAAACATAGACTAACAAAAATTGAGGTAGTTTCAGTTGCTACTGTCCAAAACTTAATGAAGTTAATCAAATACATAGCTAGTTAATTGGTTATGATTTCTGAAAATATTGGTATGCATAACTCAAAAAATTGGTTGGTTTAGATATGTAAATGTATAAAGAATACAAAAAATAAATACATAGATTAACACACATCGAGGTAGTTCGAGTTGCTACAGTCAAAAACAGAATGAAGTTGATCTAATACGAAGCTAGATAGTTGTTTATCATTTCTGAAAATATTGGTATGTATAACTTCAAAAATTAGATGGTTTAGAGATGTAATTGGAAAAAGAATACAATAAATCAATACATAGATTAACAAAAATCGAGGTAGTTCGAGTTGATACCATCGAAAACAGAATTAAGATAATCTACTACGTAGCTGGATAGTTGCTTATTATTTGTGAAAAAAATGGTATTCATAACTCGAAAAATAAAGTAGTTTAGAAGTCCAAATGTAAAAATACTAAAAGCAATCTAATATAGACAAAAGAAATTCGAGGTAGTTCGAGTTGCTACAGTCAGAAAAATAATAAAATTAATCTAATACGTAGGTGGATAGTTACTTATTATTTTCGAAACATTTGGTATGCATAACTCATAAACTTAGGTAGTTTAGAGATGTAAATGTAAAAAGAAACAAAACTCAAAACATAGACTAACAGAAATTGAGGTAGTTCGAGTTGCTAAAGTCAAAAACAGAATGAAGTTAATCTATTACGTAGCTAGATAGTTGCTTATTATTTGTGAAAAAAATGGTATTCATAACTCAAAAAATAAGGTGGTTTAGGAGTCTAAATGTAAAACTAATAAAAGCAATCAAATATACACAAACGAAATTCTAGGTAGTTCGGGTTGCTACAGTCAGAAACAGAACGAAGTTCATCTAGTACGTAGCTAGATAGTTTCTTAATATTTCTGAAAATGTTGGTATGCATAACTCAAAAAATACGGTAGTTTAGATCTCTAAATATCATCATAATAAAAACAAACAAATATAGACAAACGAAATTCGAGGTAGTTCGAGTTGCTACAGTCAATAAAATAATAAAATAATCTGATACGTAGGTAGATCAGTAGACTCAAAAAATAAGGGAGTTTTAAAGTTATAATACCAAGAATCAAAGATAGACAAACAAAATTCGAGGCAGTTCGAGTTACTACAATCAGAAACATAAGGAACTTATTCTAATATGTAGGTATATAGATACTTATTATTTATAAAAAATTTGGTATGCGTTACTCAAAAAATAAGATAGTTTCGAGCTCTAAAGGCAAACATAATACCAAGTAAATGCAATATTCGAGGTAGTTCAAGTTGCTACAGTCAGAAACATAATGAAGTTCATCTAATACGTAGGTAGATAGTTGCTTATTATTTTTGAAAATTTGTGTATGCGCAACTCAAACATTAAGGAAGATTCGAGCTCTAAAAGTAAAAATAACACCAAGAATCAAAGATATACATACACAATTCGAGATAGTTCGACTTGATTAAGGCAGAAGCATAACGAAGTTATTCAAGAATATAGGTAGATAGTTATTTGTTATTTGTGAAAAATTTGGTATACCTAACTAAAAAAATAAGCTCGTTTTGAGCTCTAAAGGTAAAAATAATAACAAAAATCAAAAATAGTACAACTTATCGCCTAGGAGGAAAGTTATACGCCATCTGGCGGCACCACATCAATTAGCAATGCACACCCATCTAATCTAATAAGATCGAAATCTAGATATGTAGATTGCTAAGAGGTGGGTTCACACTTATATATGTTTCACAAAAATCAATGATAGACATACAAAATTCGAGGTAGTTCGAGTTCTTAAAGTCAGAAACATAATGAAGTTAATCTTATATTTATGTAGATAGTTACTTATTATTTTTGAAAAAGTTGGTATGCGTAACACAAAAAATAACGTCTAAAATCTATGTTTGATTCTTGTTAGTATTTTTACCTTTACAGTTCGAAACAAACTGTAAAGATAAAAATACTAACAAGAATCGAAGATAGACAAACAAAATTCGAGGTAGTTCGAGTTGCTGCTTAAAAATATAATGGGTCATTTGTGATTTTAAATCGTTTTTGACGGTTTACTCAGTTAGGGGTGGTTTCTGAAAAAATATTATACGTTCATGTAATGAGTGTCTTGTGATTGCAAACACTTTATCTTTATAACATTTTTGCCAGAGAAACATAATGAAGTTTAGTTGTAGTACGTACCTAGATAGTTACTTATTATTTTTGAAAAATTTGGTATACATACCTCAAATTTTAGGTGTTTTAGGGCCCTACAAGCAAATAGAATACCAATAATCAGGATATATACATGCACAATTCGAGGTAGATCTCAAGCTACCTCGAATTTTGTATGCTACAGTCAGAATATAGCCAAGTTTATGTAATACGTAACTAAATAGTTACTTTAAATATTGAATTGTTAAGGCGTGTAGACTGTAGCATACAAAATTCGAGGTAGATTCAGATCTACCTCGAATTGTGTATGTATATATCCGATTGTTGGTATTCTATTTGCTTGTAGAGCCCTAAAACACCTAAAATTTTAGGTATGCATACCAAATTTTTCAAAGATTCTGATAATTCATTTTAAAAGATAAATAAAATGATTTTTATCACACTTCAGTTACACTTTGCAACTAGTTTCGGCTAAGCTCTAGCCATTCAGTCATCGGAATAGTTCGAAAATGGCCAGAGCTTAGCCGAAACTAGTTGCAAAGTGTAACTGAAATGTGATAAAAAACAAAGTACAAAATCGTTTTATTTGTCCTTGTAAATAGTTACTTGTTAATTGCAAAATTTCGTTGGTGTATCAAGAACATTTAATTGCTTGATGGCGGTACAAGAAAAACAAAGGTTGGCCTCCCAAATGAGTAGCTACAGAAGTCAACAAATATTCTGATTTTAAGAAAAAGAATAAAACCTGCCGCTTAGACTAACAAAATAAAAATTGAAATCATCACACTTCAAAAGTGTTTTTTTATTGCTATAAACCTAATTATAAATTTATTGATGATTCCAATCTGATAAACTAACACGCTTGTAAACATTAATGCACTGTATAATCGATACACCGCAACAATTGTGCGCCCCCATTACTATTGACCGGAAATGGTTGACCTCCAAAGCGACGCCATTCGCGAGAAATGGTCGGCCAATAATCAAAATTGGTAACGTTTAGTCGTAGGGGGCGGCAAGTTATGACTTGTATAGCCGACTATTGTACGAACATCAGACAATGTACAAAATACTTGTGTAGACAATTGTGTGGGTGGGCGGTTGGTCGTATAATATCGATTATTGGTGTTGTAAACGAGTTTTCAAAGTTGAAGGTAATTGTAATGAAAGAAAATGCATTTGTTGATTGTTTTATGGAAAAATAAAGGTAACTATTATGGTGATTGTTAGGTATTATGGGGCGATATGTATGAGTGTTTTTTAAACACTAACCCATTTTGGGATTGTAATAAAATCAAGAGAAAATACTCGAAATTTGTGGGATTTTAATTGGATCGGTTGTTTGATGAATGGAACAATCACCAATATTAAATAATAATAATTAATTTTCAACAACCTGTTATATATTTAGACAATATAATGGGATATAGTTACTACGAGAAGGTACGCAGTAACTATATCCCATTAAGGCACCTTGCACGATCAATATTACTGTCGATATTTTAGAATAATGACAGTATTACTGTATGATAATATGTTTAAGATGTTCATTATTCGAAAATATTGCCAGTATTACTCACCGTGTAATGTATATTAATGATGTAATGAAGAGAATACTGATCTTTATCCGGATAATTGATTACTTGATAAATATACAAGGAGGATTGAAGCAAATATTGACAGTACTAGGATTGACAGTATTATTGACCGTATAAGGTGCCTTATAGTATTAGCTAAATATATTATAGGTTGTTAGAAATTCTTGGTTCCGCCGGAGGTTCGTAGCATGATTCTAGATCAATAAAGATAACTGAGGATATCATTAATTATCTAGAAATTCAACCGTCTCGCTAGCATTCGCGGTTTTAAGCAAGATCCAACAAATGCATGTACCATCAGATTACAAAGTAGGATTTTAGGTTCCACGATGTTTTTTTTTTACAGGAAAACATAATCAAAGAAGGTTTGGAACTAGAGCTTGAACACAAAGATGTATCTTTCGATGGGAAGACATGGTTCTTGAAGGTCCACCTGCCCTGGAAGACGAAAACAAGATATGCCTCGTTGATGGGCATGAAAATGCCTATCAAGAGGTTCATCACTATTTCAGTGAAGGCTTGGGTAAGATTTATCCTGTATTTTTGTAGTTATAACTAGTAAAAAACTGTGTAGATGTGCTGAATATTGTGGGTTGGACTTCAAGCTAGAACCCGTGCATATTAAGAAGAAGAAAAAAGATTTATTTATGCAGTCTTGCGAAGCGGCAAATAGAACAAGAAACAATAAGGCCGTAACAGCCCAGAGTGATAAACGCAAGGCACGTTTGTCCTCTCTGCTCCACTCTCCCCTGTAGTATCTCGGTACTATCTCGGGAAATTCCCCTGCGCTTACAACTCTACGTAGCCAGAGTTGTACGACCATTCAGTCATGGTGCAACTCAATATACCTCATTCTCTAACTTACCTCAGTTCCTAGGCTTCCCCTGTTTCTCAGCTTCTCCTCTATCCACACCTCAGGCATACTCACTCTTTCATAAATCCTTCCACTACCCTTTCTCCATCTACTCTCCGTCTTTCTCCTATACCTCATCCATTCCTTCTACACCAGTCTTTCCTCATCCAAATCCTGCTATATTTCTTCCAAGTTCATAACCATCACATATGACTCCCACCGCATACTTATACAGTTCGCCTTTTGTAACAGCACTGCCGCCAGTGTCCACGTTTCGAGACCTAACAGGCTCTCACCTTGGTCACATTCTATTACTTCCCACATAGGCATTCCAGGTCATGCATGCCATTACGAGGTTACTGCCGCACAAACTCCCCAATTTTCTGCTCGCAATCCCCCACGCTATTACGAGATTACAGTCCCACAAACTCTCCAATTTTCTGTTCACAATACCCCACGCCATTACAAGGGTACAGCCCCACAAACTCCCAATTTTCTGCTCGCAATCCCCCACGCCATTATGAGGTTACCGCCCAATAAACTCCCCCATGTTCTGCTCGAAATCCCCCACGCTATTCTCTAAATCGCCTGGAGTGTTTGTACTCCACATGCATCCTAGACCCTCCTCCACAGTAAAACCAAAAGCCTAAATATTTTAAGCGATTCACTCTTTCAATCATTCTTCCCATCCACCTATTTCTAAACATCATCAACTTGGTCTTTTTCACATTCATTACTAGCCCCGTCCTATCCAGGTACCTTTCCATTCTTCCTAACATCTCATGCATTTCTTCTACTCTTTTGGCCACCAGCACTACGTCATCTGCATACGCCAATATTCATATCTTGGCTCTATCTACTACGGTCCCTCCTGTCTGTACTCTCCTCAGCAGCTCCTCCAACTCGCTCGTGTACGGATTAAATAGGGGCGGGCTCAGCGGGCACCTCTGCCTTACTCCGACATTCACCCTAAATTTCTGCGATACTTCACCATTCATTATTGCTTTTGCCCACGACTCTTTATATATCCTTCTCACCCACTTCTCTCCTTCCTATTCCATACCCAATCTATGCATACACTCAACCAGTTTCCCCCTATGAACTGAGTCATACGCCGCTTTTAGATCCGCAAACACCGCATACACTTTCCCTTTGCATTCCATCGCTTCCTTTGCAATTCTCGCTAGTGTGAAAATCTGCTCCCTCGTGCCTCTTGCCTTTCAGAACCCAGCCTGGAAATGCGGCAGCAGCTCTTTCCTTTCCATTCTGTTCTTCACCATTGTCATCATACACTTATGTGTTACACTCACAATAGTGAGTCCTTTATAGTTCCTTACGTCCGAGGCCGCTCCTTTAAGTACTAGAAAAACCACATCCCCCCATACGCCACTTTGCCGTCATTTCCTTTTCTCCCTCTTTATGTACCGAGACCACACCTCCCCATACGCCACTCTTCCGGCATCTCTTCCTCTCTCTCTTTACGTACCGTGACCCCCCCCCCCATACGTCACTCTTCCGTCATCTCCTCCTCTCCCTCTTTACGTACCGGGACCACCACCCCCCATACGCCACACTTCCGGCAGCTCTTCCTCTCCACTCCACACCCTATTAATAGTCTGCAGCAATTTTTCTCTTCCTTTCTCCGGTAGCCTTTTGAATGCCTCTGCCTTCAGTCCATCTTCTGCCGCCGCTTTTCCCAGTTCCAGCTGTTTCACAGCCACTTCCACCTCTTTTCGCGTTCTCTTACCACCTGTTTCGAATTCCCTAGCTCCACCTCAGATCCTGTCATCTGTCTGCAGCTCTTCTGCCAACTCTATATTCGCTTTGCCTTGCTTCTCCATTAGCTACAGGATCGTCCACTTCTCCCTTCCTTTCAGGATCGCCCACAACCCTTTCTTACTACACACTTGCTCAACCTCTTTTCCACTTTTTGTAACGCTTCTATTTTATCCCTCTTTGCACGTTTTCCTTCCCGGGAGATGTGCAGTGGAAATGGCCAATCAGGTGAAGAGGGAATGTCTGATTGGACGTTGGAGATGACAGGGTCTGGTTCCATACCCAATCTATCTATACTCTCAACCAGTTTCCCCCTAGGAACTGAGTCATACACTGCTTTTAGATCCACAAACACCGCAAAGGGAGAGTCTTTGCATTCCAGCGCTTCCTTTACCATTCTCGATTGTGTGAAAATCTGCTCCCTTGTGTGTTCTGAAAGGAAGAACCCAGCCTGGAATTGTCGCAGCACATCTTCCGTACTTACATTTCGCCATTTAACTCCGCCACCTATTCTTCTTATCTTACACTCCTCGTCAAACCAACTCTCTCTCTCTCTGCCCCTTCCCCGTCTTCTTCCTCGCCAAGCGCAGCCACTATCACGCTCCCCAACTGGAGCATCGAATATACCTCCTCCCACTCCACATCTTTCAGTGATTTCACATATGACTTTTTAATTTATTTTTGACTATATATTGTTATGTATATGGTTCTCTCCATCCATCCAAACCAAGTATGAGGAGAGGAAGGAATAGCAGCTTCCTCTCCTCACACTTCTAACCTTTCTTCACTCTTAAGACCACCTGCACCGGTACATGATCCGAGCCGCCACATGTTTCACCTTAAAGCACTCCAACAGGAAGAGTCGGTGCTTTAAGGTTCCGATACAATTGACCACTATATAGTCTAAAATCGAAGCTCCTCCTTATCGGCAGAAAGTCTTCCTCCCTTCCCAGTCCCCTTCGCAGCAACCATTCATTACATCCCATCCCAACTTTCTCACCTTCTTCTTGTTTGGTCACTTTATCCTGTGAGTGTTTATCTCTCCATTCACCGCCCTCTCCAATCCCGCGTTCCAACTACCCACCTCACATTCCAGTCCCCGATGATCCATTCATCTACCTCCAGCCCGTCCAGTATCTCATTTAGTTCAATCCGGTTTATTTTGCAGTGCATGTCCTCACTCACACCGACCTTCTATCCATTTCCACCATTCCTATTATCATTTAGCTTCCCTCAACGACTCGTTCCATTCTCCCACTATCTTCCTCGCTCCTAACAAGATGCCTCCTTTGGCTCTCTTCATCCATGCTTCTTTCATGGCACCTTACATCACCCAGTCCCACCCTGTCGTCATGCAGTTTTCCACCTGCCTCCACTCTGTTTCTGTCATCCATGTCTCCAGTAACCCCACTCCGTCCTTTGAGGCCATCCACTCCTCCAGTTCTTTTCCCCACACTCCCTACAGTACTTTTTTTTCTTAGACCCACAACGCTTCATAAACAATGGTACAGACTCCATTTGTCGTTACTTACTTAGGAACCGTCGCAACCCTATTGGTGACAGCCAGAACCCACCAATAGGGTTGTGACGATTCACTATAGCTCTCCACTGTTGGCGTTGATGCGATTTAGTTTTCGTGACACCCATTTTTCAGAGGTTTTCCGTATTTATCTTTCGTAGTCTTCCTCTAGATCGTGTCGTGTCAAAGCTTCTCATCAGCACTTCTATGTTGATAGTATCACCACTATGCCTTTTGGTGCCATCCACTCCTCTTTTCTTTTCCCAACTTCCCAACACTCCTCGCAGTACTATTTTTCCTTATACCCGCAACGTTCCATAAACCAGTCCGTACCATTTGTTGTTACTTACCAAATGTCACAACCTTATTGGTGGGTTTTGGCAGTGTCGGATCTAGGAAATTTCTCAAGGGGGGGGGGGGGGGGGAGGTGTAGGTCAAGTCAGTTCCATGCCGCCCCTGTCGCTGTTTTCAAGTTATAAAAAATATTTATCAATTCTATTTTGCCGCCCGGGGCAGTTGTCCCGTCAATCCGGTACTGGGTTTTGACTAACTTCACTATAACCCTCTGCTGTTGGCGTTGTAGCGATTTTGTTTTTTTGACACCCATTTCTCTACAAAATCTCGCCATATCTTTTCGTGGTATTCCTGTAGAACGTCTCATGTCAAAGTTTCTGATCAGCACTTTTATGTTGATTGGATCCTCTGCCTTTCTTATTAAATGTCCTGCCCATTTAAGCCTTACTGATCTAATTGTCAATTATTTATTCCCCACCGCAGAGCTCTTTCAGTTCATACCATTTGTTGTTAAGATACAATTAACGAGAAACTCGGTTACGATTTTTTTAAGTAACACACACTATCACATAGTAGAAGGGCCAGAAGGTCGATACCCAGCTACAGAATTGTAACACATACAGTAACTACTACTACTACTACTATTATTCTCCAGGACGACGAGAAGAACAACAACAAAAACATGTCATTCTATGCGAAATGGAAGCAGCGATGGCGGGAGATGTTTGAGTACAATGAAGAGCTGATTGAGAAGGAGCCCTCGTTCTACGACGCGACTGAGGGTGCTGATAGGGAGGAACAGTAAGTACCTTGCTGTGAAGGATTTACTATCTTTATTTGCTAGCGACTAGTATATTTTCCCAGTAAATCATAAACCCAATTAAGCAGAAAAATATTAGTTTTCTATAAATTAAAGTAGTGATAATTCCGATTTAGTTAGTACGCCACTTTTTTTGTAACTCAGTCTGTATATAGCTGTGAATCCACCTCTTAGCAATCTACATATCTAGATTTCAATCTTGTTCGATCTCATCAGCTTGTATATCTTATATAAAAACCAATACCAATATGAATATTTTATTATCTTTCACAGATTCATAGTCAAAGATCGTGTGACATCCTACTCGAGCGCCCAGCGCAGTCTGATCGTGATGCAAATCCTGCTGCGTGTCAAATTCGACGACACCGACAAGGTGAGCAGTTGCTGCCGCCCCCGCCACAGCTTGTTTTATTACCCAACAACAGGTGCGACCGTTCCCACGCCTCCGCCATAAGTAAATGGGTTTAATATTAAGCTCTTGAAAAATTCAATAGCCAATGTATTGAGTATTATATATAATCAGAAGCAATTAATGAGGTTTTTTTTCTAATTATGTAGGTCGGCATCAGACGACTGCTCAATGATAACACGTACGCGGCCTGCTTCCCCCTGCACGAGGGCAGTTACGACAAGACGGAGAGCGATGGCACGACTTTAGATAGACGAGTGAGTTAAATATCTTCAAAAACTTACAGGGGGTGTTAGTTGTGACTATTACAATCTATCACAGTCTTTACTAAATATGAAAATGACCTATATTACATTTAGAAGGTGGTAAAATACATTACTCTCCACCGTATTCGCCGATGTTCCATAAATGTTATCAGTAGCTATTGAACCCATAAGTATTCGTTGTTATAGCAACAATAAATACATTATGTAGGGAATGTAGTTACTTTAGACCCTCTCTATTGGAAACACTGAAAAATTTAACAAAATATGTCATTATAGCTCCATTCACAATCACTATTCCAAGTGTTTCAGATTTGATTTGAAAATCTCTGTCACAATGACGTTTTCAATTTGTCCATTGGGACCTATAAAGTTATGGGATGTTGGTGAATACGGGCATTTGTCTATTATACGTATTTGTTAAGAGGAGTATATATTGAGCATGAACTGTAGGGTGTACTTGCTCATAATTCCCTCCTGGCTCCTCACTGCTTCGCCTCAATATTATCTATAGATGTATCAGCTGTCTCTTTATAGTTATTATATTTGGAATGGGCGCGGCCAGCAAAATGGTACAAACGGCAGCCCTTACGACTCGTTCGAAAATATTTCGGGGACAAGATCGGGCTATACTTTTGCTGGCTTGGCTTCTACACGAAGATGTTGTACGCTCCAGCAATTGTGGGCACTCTTTGCTTCTTCTACGGACTTATCTCAATGGACAGCGATGACAATATACCTAGGTATCAAGATTTATTTTAAAGCAATCACAAATGGTGCCTAATAATAAAAGTGGTCCCTAATAAATATTCTCTCTTCCTAAATAAATATTTCTTTGATTTTTTACTTGTTTATTGCCATTTGCAAATGTATTCGGCTACGCTCTAGCCATTATCAAGCTAATCCGATAACTAGGACAAGGCTAGAGCGTAGCCCAAAATATTCGCAAATAAACAAGTGAAAAAAAATCGTTTTATTTATCCTTTAAAATGAATTATCACATAGTAGACGACTTAACAAACAAAATTTGAATTTTTCTTTGTTTGTTAAAAAAACAAAGTAAAAAATCGTTTTATTTATCTTTAAAAAAAATCGTTTTATTATAATGTATTATCACGAAGTAGACCATCCAATATTCCACCTCTCTTACTTTCGCCTCCTCTATCCTCTGATAATTAAATTGTGGGACATGGTTTTTGTTGTAAACTGTTGCACGGTTAACGATATTTCCTTCTGTAGCAAAGAAATTTGTGATATAAATGGACCTGGTAACATAACCCTGTGTCCTCTCTGCGACAAGGCGTGCAAATACCAGAAGCTAATTGATAGCTGCAAGTTTGCGCGACTCACCTATTTGTTCGACAATCCGGCTACAGTCTTCTTCGCGATCTTCATGAGCCTATGGGGTGAGAGATAGTCCAAACACCGTAATTTGTTTTTCTAAGATTAATATTATTTCTAATAGCTACACTCTTCCTGGAGCTTTGGAGGCGCAAACAGAGTGTCATTCAATGGGAGTGGGATCTACAAGGGATTGAAGAGGATGAGGAACCGAGACCAGGTATGTTTTAATAATTATGTTTTTAAGCTTGTGCACTCATTTTTAAAAATTCATCTCCAAAAAAAATTTACGAATAGAAACATACTCAAGTTACACGACGATATACAGCGTATCCCTAAATATATATTCGAATAAATTCGATAAAACCTTTACTCGATTATTAATTTACCAAGTTTTAATAAAATAATAGCAAATCTTAACACTCAAATACACATATCCATGTCTGTAACTTTAAATCTGCAATGTTATCAAAATAAGGATTGCAGATTTATATTCTACATTAATTTAGCTTAACCTCCCAAAC
Source organism: Lordithon lunulatus (assembly GCA_963942505.1). Classification (NCBI taxonomy): domain Eukaryota; kingdom Metazoa; phylum Arthropoda; class Insecta; order Coleoptera; family Staphylinidae; genus Lordithon; species Lordithon lunulatus. The sequence continues at coordinate 37,670,881 of OZ012675.1, read as the reverse complement.
TTGTGGGCTAAGTGTTTTGTATTAACGGCTTAGTTAGCTACAAAATGAGATATAATATGTTTATGTAGCTAAATTATTAAGATCAGTACAATGAAAAGCGCAAAAAAGTAACCTATCAAACTTATGTGGGCTATATAAAAAAATGCAAAAAATCGTAGCTATTATTTTTGAAAATTCTAATAACAGTCGTGTATTACTAGCTTAATTAGCTACAATATGAGAAATAATATGTTTATATAGCTGAATCATTAAGATCAGAATAATGAATAGCGTAAAAAAGTAACCTCTCAAACGTATGTGGGCTATTTAAAAAAATCCAAAAAATCGTAGCAATTATTTTTGAATATTCTAATGAGAGAACTGCATTGCTAGCTTAAGTAGCTACAAAATGAGATATCACATGTTTATATAGCCAAATTATTAAGATCAGAATGATGAAAAGCATATAATAGTAACCTCTCAAATAAATGTAGGTTATATAAAAAATTTCAAAAAATTGTAGCTGATATTTTTGTAAATTCTAACAATACTACTTTAATGCTGGCTTAATTAGCTATAAAATGCGATATAATATGTTTGCATAGCTAAATTATTAAGATCAGAATAATGAAAAGCGTACAAAAGTAACCTCTCAAATTTATGTGGGCTATATAAAAAATTTCAAATAATCGTAGCTGATATTTTTAAAAATTCTGGCAATACTACTTTATTTCTAGATTATTTAGCTATAAAATGAGGTATAACATGTTTATATAGATAAATAATTAAGAACAGAATCATAAAAAGCGTAAAAAAGTAACCTCTCAAATTTAAGTGATATCTAAAAAAATTTAAAAAAATGGTAGGTATAATTTTTCAAAAATTTAATGACAGCCATGTGTTATTAGCTTAATTAGCTACAAAATGAGATATAATGTGTTTATATAGCTAAATTATTAGGATCAGAGTAATGAAACGCGTAAAAAGGTAACCTCTAAAATCTATGTGGGCTATTTAAAAAAATTGTAAAAGATTGTAGCTATCATTTTTGAATATTGTAATGAATGTTTTGTATTACCGGCTTAGTTTTCTACAAAATGAGATATAATATGTTTAAATATCCTAATTATTAAGAACAGAATAATGAAAAGAGTAAAAAAGTAACCTCTCAAACTTATGTGGGCTAATAAAAAATTGTAAAAAATTGTAGCTATTATTCTTAAAAATTCTAATAAAAGTCGTGTGTTGCTAACTTAATTAGCTACAAAATGAGATATAATATGTTTATATAGCTTAATTATGAAGATGAGAATAATGAAGATCGTAAAAAAGTAACATCTCAAACTTATATGGGCTATCTAAAAAATTGCAAAAAATGGTAGCTATTATTCCTGAAAATTCTAATAATAGTCATGTATTACTAGCTTAATTAGCTATAGAATGATATATAATATGTTTAGATAGCTGAATTATTAAGATCAGAATAATGAAAAGTAACCTCTCAAACTTATATGGGCCATATACAAAATTTCAAAAAATCGTAGCTATTATTCTTGAAAATTCATGTCATGTGTTACTAACTTAATTAGCTATAAGATGATATAGTTTTTTGGAAATGAGCAAATCATAAGATATTACCATCATTTCATGTCTATAGCTATGAAATGTGTAAAGTTATCGAAATAAGGGTTGCAGATTTATATTCTACATTCAATTAGCTTAATGAAAAGTGCATTCATCATTAAATAGCTTCAAGATAGTCCAAATTATGAAGAAGTTTCTTGAAAATAATCAAAACGTAAGATATTATTATCATTTCATGTCTGTAGTTTTAAAATCTGCAATGGCATGAAAATAAGGGTTACAGATTTTTATTCTACATTAATTTAGCTTAATGAAAAGTGCATTCATCATTAAATAGCTTCAAGAATGTCCAAGTTATAAAGAAGTTTCTTGAAAATGATCAAAACGTAAGATATTATTATCATTTCATGTATGTAGTTTTAAAATCTGCAATGGCATGAAAATAAGGGTTACAGATTTTTATTCTACATTAATTTAGCTTCAAGAAAAGTGCATTTACCATTAAATAGCTTCAAGATAGTCCAAATTATGAATAAGTTTCTTGGAAATGAACAAAACATAAGATACAACTATCATTTCATGTCGGTAGCTTTAAAATCTGCAATGTTATCAAAATAAGGGTTGCAGATTTATATTCTACATTAAATTAGCTTTACGAAAAGTGCATTCACCATTAAATCAGCTTCAAAATAGTCCAAAATATGAAGAAGTTTCTTGGAAATGAACAAAACATAAGATACTACTATCATTTCATGTCTGTAGCTTTAAAATTTGTAATGGCATGAAAATAAGGGTTGTAGATTTTTATTCCACATTAATTTACCATCACGAAAAGTGCATACATCACTAAATAGCTTCAAGATAGTCCAAATTATGAAGAAATTACTCGAAAATGAACAAAACATAATATACTACTTCCATTCCATGTCTGTATCTTTGAAATCTGTAATGTTATCGAAATAAGGGTTGCATTTTTAGATTCTATATTCATTTGGCTTTATGACAAGCGCATCCATCATTAAATAGCTTCAATAATGTCAACATTATGAAGAAACTTCTTGGAAATGAACCAAACAGATTAACACACGGCAGAAGGACCTGAAGGCGTTAGCTAGTTACATAATAGTAACAAATACAGTTATCTCAAAAATTAATACAAGTGACATATAAGTTTTTAATTATATTTCGAAAATGGATTAAATAGGCCATCTAAAAAAATGTATAATACATAGATTTATCTAATTAAGATATAGTTTTATTATCTACTGAAAAATGAGTGAAATTTCATTTTACCATAAAATTATATCCTCAGTTTTCGCGCAATATATCAAAAATATATATAATTGACATAACTATTTTTTATTATTATATCAAACTAGATTAATGGGGCTATCCAAAAATGTAACGCACATAGTTTTATATTGTGTGAAACAAGTTTTACAGCTATCTGAAAAACTGTGAAATTTTGTTTGCAGCTGACTTAATTAGTTAATAATTCAACAAGTTTTCAAAGAAATTGAAGAAACATCCTCTCATGTTCAAAATAACATATATAATACATATGCAAAATTTCATAACAATCGTGAACAAAAAATATTTTGACTCAAAAATTTTGAAGGTTAACGCATCCATCATTAAATTACGATTTTTGACAAAATTTGGCATTTTTTGGATTTGCTTTAAATTTTGCTAATTAATTACCAACGACTAAATAAACGTATTTTAGAGAATTTAAACAGTTTTATGCTTTTAATTTTTCAGTTATGGCTGAAAAACTTCAGTAATAACGGCCTTAATTTTCATCAGATATTTCCAAAAATGCATTACAAACATGAGTGTTTTTTTATAATTTTTAATAGATATATGAATGTGGCTATTCAAAACAGTCTAAATTTTAGTTTTATCTCATATGAAACCAGAGTTAGAGCTGTCTGCAATATCCTGAAAATTTGCGTTTTGGGCAAAATAGTCAAAAATTTTCAAACTTTTTCAATCGGCTTCAAACTTCAAATTTATATTACATAAGTACAAATTAATCAATTTTTACTGTTTTAGAAAAAAAAAATCAATTTATGTTTTTAGTAATGACTGAAAAACTTCAAAAATCCTGCCCTCAGTTCTCATCTAATATCTGAGAAAGTATACTACTGATATTAGTTTTTGTATTACTATGTTAAAATAGATTAATCAGGCTACTCTAAAATTTATAAAACATAGTTTTATCTCATGAGTAACTAACTTTATAACTTACTGAAAAAGAGTGAACATTTGTTTGACTGAAAAATATTTAAAATCATGGTCTTAGTTTTCATCCAATATCTCAAAAAATAATACAAGTGACATACAAGGTTTTTAATATATTCCGAAAATGGATTAAATAGGCCATCTAAAATTGTACAAATGAATCTATTTTGACTGTTTTAGAAAAAAAAATCAAATAGTTTTTTAGTAATGACTGAAAAACTTCAAAAATTTTGCCCTCAGTTCTCATATAATATCTGAAAAAATATACTACTGATATTATTTTTTTGCATTATTATGTTAAAATATATTAATCAGGCTATTCAAAAATATATAAAACATAGTTTTATCTCACGAAGAACTTTGTAACTTACTGAAAAAGAGTGAACATTTGTTTGACTGAAAAATATTCAAAATCATGCTCTTAGTTTTCATCCAATATCTCAAAAATTAAAACAAGTGACATACAAGTTTTTTATTATATTCCGAAAATGGATTAAATAGGCCATCTAAAATTGTATAATACATAGCTTTATCTAATTAGGATATATTTTTATTATCTACTGAAAAATGAATGAAATTTCATTTTACTATAAAAATATATATCCTCAGTTTTCGAGCAATATATCAATAATATATATAATTGATATAACAATTTTTGATTATTATATCAAACCAGATTAATGGGGCTATCCAAAAATATAACGCATATAGTTTTATCTTATCAGGAACAAGTTTTACAGTTAACTTAAAAACTGTGAAATTTTGTCATCAGTTGACTTAATTAACTAAGTCAAAAAGTTTTATATAATGTTAGCTACTACTATTTTCATTATAGAGTTTGAAACCAGCGTGAAGACTTATAGAACTAACCCAGTGACAAGAGAAAAGGAACCGTATCTACCAACTTGGTCCAGAACCTTGCGTTTCTTCGCCACTGGATCTGCAGTGTTCTTTATGGTAAAGTACCACGAATATACCGTTTGTTTTTATAAATATTTCTTAAATAAGAAACTTTCATAAGCCCTGACATGTTGATCTGCGTATATCAGGAATGGCCAAAGTGTTTGACTGTGTAACTATTCCTAGTCGCCCGATCATTAATAAGAAGAAACTTATTGTTTTATTTATGAACTAACGCCAAAAATAAGTTTAAATTTAAAATATACATAGATAAAACTAATACAGGGAATATAATGATTTCGACTCAATATTTTTTGAGAAGAAATCATTATTTTCCCTGTATTAGTATTATCTATGTTTATTTTAAATTGAAACTTGTTTTTGGCTTTACTACTTTGCTTATCATTTAATTATTATTATTACAATATTACAATTATTATTATCTACCAAGATTGTAATAATATATATATATATATATATATATTATTACAATCTTGGTATACCGCCGCGTATGATTTAAGAAACTTGTCGCCCAAAGTGATCAAAAGTTTTGGCCACCCCTGTTTTTTTTTCTATTGACATGAATCAAATTATTTTAGGTCATTGTAGTCCTGTGCGCTGTGTTAGGCACAATCATCTATCGCCTCTCATTGGTGTCAGTGATTTACGGCGGAGGCGGCGAGTTCTTTAAGAAACACGCAAAGATCTTCACATCAATCTCCGCAGCCGTTATCAATCTTATCATCATTATGTGCTTAACTAGGGTACACACGTAACACCAATGATTCCTGGTAATGTCTTAAAAAGCTCAATTGCAGTTTTACCACAACATTGCCATCTCGCTAACCAATCTGGAGAACCCGCGAACGCAGACAGAGTACGAGGATTCCTATACGTTCAAAATATTCGTCTTCGAATTTATGAACTTCTACTCGTCGCTGATATACATAGCATTCTTCAAGGTAAACAGAAATAAAAAAAGGCTTCTTTCATCCATAAGACTTTTCCACCGGTAATAGGAGGTTATTTTTTAATTTCATAGTTTTTCATATGTCAAAACTCTAGTTACAACAATTTCAAATTTTAATTTCTGATTGTATTGAAATGTTCATAATAATTTTTGTGTTAGCAAATAGAGCTTGTTTGTTAGAACAGCAGGAAATCCAAATTTGGAGTCATTATTGAATTTTAACAAATCATACATTAGGAAAATTAACCAAAATTATTCAAAATAACTGAATATATGAATATATTACGTATACAGTAATATATTCATATTATCAGTTATTTTGAACAATTTTGGTTAAATTTCCTTATATATGATTAGTTAAAATTCAATAATGACTACAACTTTGGATTTCCTGCTGTTTTAAGAAATCAAAATAAATTGATTTTTGCTTATATAGCTTAGAAATATAATATACATATATATATATATATATATATATATATATATATATATATATATATATATATACATTGAACAATTTTGGTTATTTTTCTAAAGTTGTCAGAGTTTTGACAGTTTAACTCGGGATAATATGTATAGTTTTCGAAACTGGTATTCGAAATCTTGCTAAAAACTTCTATCTTTAGCAGCATTTGTTCGGGAGCGGTTCAGGGCTGTTCTAAGCCTGCTAAGAGCAGCTCAGGAACAATAAACGCACTCGGCTACTATAGTCCGAGGACTTTTTGAGTGGAAAAGGGAGGTGTGAAATCTTAAAGTTACAGAAATCTTCCTGAAAAACTGTGAAAGGCGATTTGTTGCGAAAATTCAGTATATTTAGCATAAGACGGACGGCGCCTTTAACAACTAGGCCCCTGAGCTGGGTTAGAAACGTACTAATAATAATATATATTAAAATTTCATATAGAATCGAAATTTTCAAATTTTTCAAAAATCTACAATCGGCTTGAAACTTCATATTTATATTACATAAGTACAAATGAATGTATTTTAACTGTTTTAGAAAAAAAAATCAATTCGTTTTTTAGTAATGACTTGAAAACTTTAAACATCCTGCCCTCAGTTTTCATCTAATATCTGAAAAGGTATACTACTGATATTGGTTTTTGCATTACTATGTTAAAATAGATTAACCAGGCTATTCAAAAATGTATTTTATATATATATATATATATATATATATATATATATATATATATATATATATATCCGCAGTTATAGCTAATATCATAAGAATAATAATATATATTATCCATTTGCCTTTTACCTTTCGGTGTAGACTAATAATAATAATAATAATAATACTAATAAGCTTTATTAGCTCAACAGAGATAAACTCCAATTACAGGACAGCAGTATGATATATAATTAAATTGATTTCCTTCTAGCATAGAAATTTAATACAATGCAGTGTGATTAAGACATACTCAAAACGCCTGTATCGAATTGTAATAATCTCTTGAATTTAAATCTCTTCAGGGTCGTTTCTTTGATTATCCTGGTGATGATATTAGCAGACGTTCCGAGTTCTTTCGAGTCAAAGGCGACGTGTGCGATCCAGCTGGCTGTCTTAGCGAGTTGTGTATCCAGCTGGCCATCATTATGATTGGCAAGCAGGTGTTTAACAACTTTCTGGAGCTCTTCAACCCGTAAGTAAATTTAAAATTTAAAATTTGTTATTAGTAGTAGAGTTATTTCAATTTTCTGGTAAGTTTCGGTTTAGTTGTCCGCAGGGCAGCATAGCTACAGACACTTAGGCCTCAAAATGGGCCCATTGTGAAACCATAGACATAGACATAGACATAGACATAGACATAGACATAGACATAGACATAGACATAGACATAGACATAGACATAGACATAGACATAGACATAGACATAGACATAGACATAGACATAGACATAGACATAGACATAGACATAGACATAGACATAGACATAGACATAGACATAGACATAGACATAGACATAGACATAGACATAGACATAGACATAGACATAGACATAGACATAGACATAGACATAGACATAGACATAGACATAGACATAGACATAGACATAGACATAGACATAGACATAGACATAGACATAGACATAGACATAGACATAGACATAGACATAGACATAGACATAGACATAGACATAGACATAGACATAGACATAGACATAGACATAGACATAGACATAGACATAGACATAGACATAGACATAGACATAGACATAGACATAGACATAGACATAGACATAGACATAGACATAGACATAGACATAGACATAGACATAGACATAGACATAGACATAGACATAGACATAGACATAGACATAGACATAGACATAGACATAGACATAGACATAGACATAGACATAGACATAGACATAGACATAGACATAGACATAGACATAGACATAGACATAGACATAGACATAGACATAGACATAGACATAGACATAGACATAGACATAGACATAGACATAGACATAGACATAGACATAGACATAGACATAGACATAGACATAGACATAGACATAGACATAGACATAGACATAGACATAGACATAGACATAGACATAGACATAGACATAGACATAGACATAGACATAGACATAGACATAGACATAGACATAGACATAGACATAGACATAGACATAGACATAGACATAGACATAGACATAGACATAGACATAGACATAGACATAGACATAGACATAGACATAGACATAGACATAGACATAGACATAGACATAGACATAGACATAGACATAGACATAGACATAGACATAGACATAGACATAGACATAGACATAGACATAGACATAGACATAGACATAGACATAGACATAGACATAGACATAGACATAGACATAGACATAGACATAGACATAGACATAGACATAGACATAGACATAGACATAGACATAGACATAGACATAGACATAGACATAGACATAGACATAGACATAGACATAGACATAGACATAGACATAGACATAGACATAGACATAGACATAGACATAGACATAGACATAGACATAGACATAGACATAGACATAGACATAGACATAGACATAGACATAGACATAGACATAGACATAGACATAGACATAGACATAGACATAGACATAGACATAGACATAGACATAGACATAGACATAGACATAGACATAGACATAGACATAGACATAGACATAGACATAGACATAGACATAGACATAGACATAGACATAGACATAGACATAGACATAGACATAGACATAGACATAGACATAGACATAGACATAGACATAGACATAGACATAGACATAGACATAGACATAGACATAGACATAGACATAGACATAGACATAGACATAGACATAGACATAGACATAGACATAGACATAGACATAGACATAGACATAGACATAGACATAGACATAGACATAGACATAGACATAGACATAGACATAGACATAGACATAGACATAGACATAGACATAGACATAGACATAGACATAGACATAGACATAGACATAGACATAGACATAGACATAGACATAGACATAGACATAGACATAGACATAGACATAGACATAGACATAGACATAGACATAGACATAGACATAGACATAGACATAGACATAGACATAGACATAGACATAGACATAGACATAGACATAGACATAGACATAGACATAGACATAGACATAGACATAGACATAGACATAGACATAGACATAGACATAGACATAGACATAGACATAGACATAGACATAGACATAGACATAGACATAGACATAGACATAGACATAGACATAGACATAGACATAGACATAGACATAGACATAGACATAGACATTATTGTAATCATTTTATTTCATTTTATAACAATCAAGTTTTTAAACTACTCACATGAAATTATGTGTGCAACTTTCTGCAAGAATACCAAACACTATCCCTCTATATCTCTAAGACTAGACGAGTTGTTTCTAGTCAAATGTAAATTACAAAATTATTGATTTTATAATTAGATTTTCTAAAAAATTTCAATCATAAGTTGATTGTTGATGCTACCTGTATGAGAATATAGAAAAAAAGAATGTATTATTATATATAGTAAATTGTAAATAATAAAATAATACTTTGTTTCTAGTAAATTCCATAACTGGTGGCGTTGGCGTTCGCACCGTTCCAACACCAAGGACCTAACGCGCAAACATACACGTTGGGAGGAGGACTACCATCTGCAGGATGCCGGCCGTTTGGCCCTGTTTGATGAATACTTGGAGATGAGTATGAGCACCAAATATTGTACAAGTATAGTTCGATTGATTTTTTTTGCGTAGTTTTACAGTATGGATTTGTAACTCTGTTCGTGGCTGCGTTTCCACTGGCACCACTTTGTGCATTACTCAATAACATAGCTGAGATTCGACTGGATGCATACAAAATGGTAACTCAAGCTAGAAGACCGCTAGCTGAACGTGTTGAGGATATTGGAGCGTGGTATGGCATTCTAAGGGTTATTACTTATGCAGCTGTTGTTTCGAATGTAAGTGGGTTGGAATGATAAAACCAGTGTAGATTTAATTAACAAATTAACTAAAAAAACTATCCTCTAATTCTCATGTATCTCACATACATTTCTTATCGAATCGCATCTAATTATTATCTACATCTCATCTACTTCTCATCTACTTTTCATCTACTTCTCATCTACTTCTCATCTACTTCTCATCTACTTCTCATCTACTTCTCATCTACTTCTCATCTACTTCTCATCTACTTCTCATCTACTTCTCATCTACTTCTCATCTACTTCTCATCTACTTCTCATCTACTTCTCATCTACTTCTCATCTACTTCTCATCTACTTCTCATCTACTTCTCATCTACTTCTCATCTACTTCTCATCTACTTCTCATCTACTTCTCATCTACTTCTCATCTACTTCTGATCTACTTCTCATCTACTTCTCAACTACTTCTCCACTACTTCTGATCTACTTTCCATCAACTTCTCATCTACTTCTCATCTACTTCTCATCTACTTCTCATTCTACTTCTCATCTACTTCTCATCTACTTCTCATCTATTTCTCATCTACTTCTCATCTACTTCTCATCTACTTCTCATCTACTTCTCATCTACTTCTCATCTACTTCTCATCTACTTCTCATCTACTTCTCATCTACTTCTCATCTACTTTTCTTCTTATTTTCATATACTTTTTATCTACTTCTGCTCCCCTTCTCATCTTCTACTGATCTGCTTGTTATCTGCTTATAATGCATTCTTTCTTTTCTAAAGGCTGTAATGATTTTTATCTATTTTTCATCTACTTTGCATATACTTTTCATCTAATTTTCGCCTACCTTAGCCTCTACTTCACATCCATTTCTCACCAACTGCAAATCTGCTTCTCATATACCTCTTATTTACACCTCATCTACTTTTCATATGCATCAAATCTCTTCCTGATCTACTGCTTTTTTACTTTCTAATTTACCTCATAAAAGTGTTTTATTAATGATTCATTTCTATAAGTTTTACTCTTCCACTCTTTTCCTGAATATCATCGACTATACCTCTAGTTATATTCTCTATTTCTTCCTTTATCTTCATCTACATTCCATCTATTACTGCACTTTCATTCATCATCTCTCGCAGTACTCTTCAACATTCTACATTTCAAGCATTTTCCAATAACCCTGGCAATTCTTGTAAGCGAAATTCATAAATCTTGTTAACTCTTAAATATTTCTAATTATTTTTCATTCTAGGCTTTTGTCATAGCTTACACCAGCGACTTCATCCCCCGTATGGTCTACAAATTCAAATATTCCCCCAACGACAGCTTAGTGGGCTACATAGATGCATCATTATCATGTACTTAAGACATTTAATTTCTTAATTTATCACACTAACGTACTTTATTATTAGTATTCAACACTTCCGATTACAAGGTTGGCATGGGAGGCGACCACGATGAGAAAAACCCTCCACCCTCTACGTGCCAGTACCGCGGCTATCGCAACGCGTTTAATGAAACAATGCCGTATGGATTAAGCCCTGCCTACTGGCATGTGTTTGCAGCTCGATTAGCTTTCGTAGTCATCTTCGAGGTAACACCAAGAAGAGATAAATACATAACATTTCTATATATGATACATGATTATTGCTTTTTTGCAGCACATCGTTTTTGCACTAACTGGCATTATGCAGTATGTGATTCCTGATGTACCTTCTGAAGTGAGTAAAGTTTTCATACTTATCTATATTGGAGATTATTTTGTTTTGTGTTGTTTTTAAAACTGAAACTGAAAGATTTTCTTAATCAAAACGGTCCAGAACTGGTTAATATTTGAAACAGACTTTGAAGTGAATGTAATACTGTCAGTAATACCAAACACATGTTATTTATATAACTCCAATATATGTTTTGTGGGAAAAGTATATATGCAACAACAATTAGATGTACAAGAGAATTGTAGACGGCGTTGTCCTCTACAACTCTCTTATACATCTAATTGTTTTATACTTTTCCCACAAAACAAATTTTGGAGTTATATAAAAAGATAATCAAACTTCATGATACATTTCTCTTCTTGAAGCTGACAATCATATTGTGTACATCTGTTGCCCCTACTCTTCCTTGTTCTTCTAAGTAATGTTTTTCACGCAATCATTTCATAATTTGAATCGGCTTATAACGCCAGGTAGTCACTCCTTCAATCTTCTTCGGCCTTCTCATTCTCCTCCTTAAAGGTCCCTTTCGCTGATTATTTTATGTAAATTCAAACTGTTTATTGTTTTTATCCATGATTTCCGTGGTATTCCTTATTTTCGTCTTTCATTTAATAAACTGTTACTAATCTCATCGCTAATAATTCTTGTTTTAGTTGCGTACTCAAATCCAGCGCGAGGCCTTGCTCGCGAAAGAAGCCAAGTACGAGCACGGCCTCAAGAAGAGCGACTACGACTACGACGACCTGCTGAGTCTGGCGCAGGACAACAACAACGCATCCAGGCCGCTACAAACGCCCGGTAAAGAACTCACCCCGATCAGCAAACGACCCGGCTACTATTCTTGTTGTTACAGCCATCCGGGGCTCGTGGGCCAGACGTCTGAGCAAACTGTCGGACGGCCTGGACGCCCACGTAGAGGTGACATCGAGGAAGAGAAACTCTATTAACTCCACCGTGTGGGAGGTCACTTAAGTGAGAGTGACGATCCAAACATGTTTTTTTTTTAATATTCTCAATTGTACACTCTAAATGTTATTTTTAAATACTACTTTTAAGAAGAAAAAAAAATGAATGAATAAAATCCAGCTGTATTTTGATTAATAATTTTCAAAATATATTGAAATTGATGTCGATTTGTTTATTAATAGCCCTTCTATTACAGTACTATATTTGAGAATCCTAGTTCCATTATTAGTGACATTTTCGATGGTTTATATTTATGACATAGCCTAAATCAACTGTTTCTTCAAAAAACCAGCTGTGTTTTGATTAATTATTTTCAAAAATATATGAAATCATTTTCAATTTGTTTATTAATAGTCCTTCTATTATAGTACTACATTTGAGAAACCTAGTTCCACTATTAGTGACATTTTCGATGGTTTAAATTGATGATATAGTCTAAATTATCTGTTTCTTCAGAAAACCTACTGCATTTTGATAAATAATTTTCATAAATATGTGAAATTGATGTCGCTTTGTTTATTAGTAGTCCTTCTATTATAGTACTAAATTTATAAATCCTAATTCCACTATTAGTGACGTTTTCGAAGGATTAAAGTGATGATATAGTCCAAATTACCCGTTTCTTCAGAAAATCAGCTTTATTTTGATTAATAACTTTCAAACATACATTAAATTAATTTCGATTTGTTTACTAATAGTCCTTCTATTATTGTACTAAATTTGAGAATTCTAGTTCCACTATTAGTGACATTCTAGATGATATAGCCCAAATCATCTGTATCATCAGAAAACCTGCTGAATTTTGGTTAAGAATTCCCAAAAACAATTGAAATTGTTGTCGATTTGTTTACTGATAGTCCTTTTATTACAGAACTACATTTGAGAATCCTATTTCCACCATAAGTGATATTTTCGATAGTTTAAATGATATAGCCTAAAACTCCCGTTTATTTAGAAAACCTGCTGTATTTAGGGTAATAATTTTCAAAATTATATGAAATTAATGTTCGTTTGTTTACTAATAGTCCTTCTATTATAGTTCTAAATTTAAGAATCCTAGTTCCACTATTAGTGATATTTTCGATAGTTGAAATTGATCATATAGCCTAATCCTCCGGTTTCTTCTGAAATTCTGCTGTATTTAGATTAATAATTTTCAAAAATATATGGAATTGATGTTGATTTGTTTACTCATAGTCCTTCTATCATGGTACTAAATTTGAGAATCCTATTTCCACCATAAGTGATATTTTCGATAGTTTAAATTGATGATATAGCCTAAAACTCCCGTTTATTTAGAAAACCTGCTGTATTTAGGGTAATAATTTTCAAAATTATATGAAATTAATGTTCATTTGTTTACTAATAGTCCTTCTATTATAGTTCTAAATTTAAGAATCCTAGTTCCACTATTAGTGGTATTTTCGATAGTTTAAATTGATCATAGAGCCTAAAACTCCTGTTTCTTCAGAAATCTTGCTGTATTTAAATTAATAATTTTCAAAAATATATGAAATTCATGTTTATTTGTTTACTTATAGTCCTTCTATCATAGTACTAAATTTGAGAATCCTATTTCTACCAGAAATGTGAAACTTTCGATAGTTAAAATTGATGATATAGCCTAAAACCCTTGTTTCTTCAGAAATCCTGCTGTATTGAGGTTAATAATTTTCAAATATATATGAAATTGATGTTGATTTTTTTACTAGTAGTTCTTTTATTATAGTTCCAAATTTAGGAATCCTAGTTCCACAATTAGTGATATTTTAGATAGTTTAAATTGATCATATAGCCTAAAACTCCTGTACCTTCAGAAATCCTGCTGTATTTAGATTAATAATTTTCAAAAATATATGAAATTAATGTCGATTTCTTTACTCATAGTTGTTCTATCATTGTACTAAATTTGAGAATCCTATCTCCACCATTAGTGATATTTTCGATAGTTTAAATTGATCATAGAGCATAAAACTCTTGTTTCTTTAGAAATCCTGCTGTATTTAGATTAATAATTTTCAAAAATATATTAAATTGAAGTCGATTTATTGACTCATAGTCCTTTTATTATAGTTCTAAATTTAAGAATCTTAGTTCCACTATTAGTGATATTTTCGATAATTTAAATTGATCATAGAGCCTAAAATTCCCATTTCTTCAGAAACCCTGCTGTATTTAGAATAATAATTTCCAAAAATATATGAAATTGCTATCGTTTTGTTTACTCATAGGCTTTCTATCATAGTACTAAATTTGAGAATCCTACTTCCATCATTAGTGACATTTTCTATGGTTTAAATTGATGATATAGCCTAAATCAGCTGTTTCTTCAGAAAACCAACTGTATTTTGATTAATAATATTCAAACATATATTAAATTGATGTTGATTTGTTGACTAATAGTCCTTCTATTACAGTACTAAATTTAAGAATCCTAATTCCGCTATTAGTGATATTTTCGATAGTTTAAATTGATCATAGAGCCTAAAACTTTTGTTTCTTTAGTAATCCTGCTGTATTTAGATTAATAATTTTCAAAAATATATTAAATTGATGCAGATTTGTTTAATAATAGTCCTTCTATTATAGTACTAAATTTAAGAATTCTAGTTCCACTATTAGTGATATTTTCTATGGTTTAAATTCATGATATAGCATAAATCACCTATTTACTCGAAAAACCAGCTGAATTTTGATTGATATTTTTTTTAAATATATGAGACTATTATTGGTTTATGTAATGATAGTCCTTCTAATACAGTACAAAGAATTGAGAATTCTAGTTTCACTATTAGTAACATTTTCGATGGTTTAAATTGATGATATAGCCTAAATCATCTGTTTCTTCAGAAAATCAGGTGTATTTTGATTAATAATTTTCAAAAATACATTATCTTTATTTCGATTTGTTTACTAATAGTCCTTCTATTATAGTACTAATTTTGAGAGTCCTAGTTCCACTATTATTGACATTCTCGATGGTTTAAATTGATGATATAGCCTAAATCACCTGTATCTTCAGAAAACCTGCTGCATTTTGATTAATAATTCTCAAAAACAATTGGAATTGATGTCGATTTATTTAGTGATAGTTCTTTTATTAGAGTATTACATCTGAGAATCCTAGTTCCACTATTAGTGACATTTTCGATAGTTTAAATTGATCATAAAGCATAAAACTCCTATTTCTTCAGAAATCCTGCAGTATTTAGATTAATAATCTTCAAATATATATGAAATTGATCTTGATTAGTTTACTAATAGTCCTTCTATTATAGTTCTAAATTTAAGAATCCTAGTTCTACTATTAGTCATATTTTCGATAGTTTAAATTAAACATAGAGCCTAAAACTCCTATTTCTTCAGAAATCCTGCTGTAGTTAGATTAATAATTTTCAAATATACATTAAATTGATGTTGATTTGTTTACTAATAGTCCTTCTATTATAGTTCTAAATTTAAGAATACTAGTTGTACTATTAGGGATATTTTCGATAGTTTAAATTGATCATAGAGCCTAAAACTCCTGTTTCTTCTGAAATCTTGCTGTATTTAGATTAATAATTTTCAAAAATATATGAAATTGATGTCGATTTGTTTACTGATAGTCCTTCTATCATAGTACTAAATTTGATAATCCTACTTCCACTATTAGGGACATTTTCTATGGTTTAATTGATGATATAGCCTAAATCAGCTGTTTTTTTCAGAAAACCAGCTGTATTTTGATTAATAATTTTCAAAAATACATAAAATTAATTTCGATTTGTTTACTAATAGTCCTTCTACTATAGTACTAAATTGGAGAATCTTAGTTCCACTGTTAGTGACTTTTTCGATGGTTTAAATTTATGATATCGCCTAAATCACCTG
This sequence comes from Lordithon lunulatus, assembly GCA_963942505.1. Classification (NCBI taxonomy): domain Eukaryota; kingdom Metazoa; phylum Arthropoda; class Insecta; order Coleoptera; family Staphylinidae; genus Lordithon; species Lordithon lunulatus. The sequence goes on along the minus strand of OZ012675.1, from coordinate 37,654,141 downwards.
TATTTTCAGAAAACCAGCTGCATATTGATTCATAATTCTTAAAAATATATGAAATTAATGTCGATTTGTTTATTAATAGTCCTTTTATTATAGTACTAAATTTGAGGATCCTAGTTCCACTATTAGTGTTTAAATTCATGATATAGCGTAAACCACCTCATTCTTCAAAAAAAAAACCTACTGTATTTTGATTAATAATTTTCAAAATTATACCATATTGATTTTGATGAGTTTATCAATAGTCATTTTAATATAGTAGCAAATTTGAGAATCCTATTTCCACTACTAGTGACGTTTTTTAAGGGTTAAAATTATGATATAGCCCAAATCACCTGTTTCTTCAAAAAAAAAGCCGAATTTTGGTTAATACTTTTCAAAAACGTATTAAATTAATTTATATTTATTTATTAATAGTCCTATAATAGTACCATTTTTGAGAATCCTAGTTCGACTATTAGTGACATTTTCGAGGAGTTAAAATGATGATATAGCCCAAATCACTTATGTCTTCAGAAACCCTACTGTATTTGATTAATAATTTTCAAAATTATATCATATTAATTTTGATTTATTAATCAATAGTCCTTCTATTATATTAATATTGAGAGTCCTAGTTCCAATACTAGTGACGATTTCGAAGGGTTAAAATGTTGATATATTTGTTTCTTTAGAAAACATGCTGTATATTAAAAAAAGTTTAATTGAGACCAACTAATTATTGTTTATTTTTACCTCATCTATATTTTTCAAATATCTACGATGTAATTCATAATGTTAGTAACGTTTTCATTTGTATACAAACTTGTCGGATACTAGGATCCATCAAAGAGGACAACTTTTGGAGGTACAGATTCAACAGCGAGCTGTATACATTCTCTATTGTCAGATTTCAACTGGCTACAATGGCTACGTGGCATGGATGTAGGATGGCAGACTGCCAAAGAGAAATTTTACAGTCTAATATACGGGAAAAGGTGACCCCAAAAATGAGGTATGTGGAAGCCCCTCCCTAACCTGGGCGGAGGAGAGCGGCGACATACAGAGTGTATTGGAGACAGAACCTACAGGAGGCCGATTTAAGGGGTTATGGTGCCATAGAAGGAAGATTCTAACTTGGACATTATATATCTTGGGTTATCTTGGGGGCTTCTGGGCGAGATAAATACGGATGTGCATCACCTTTTGAGAATCCGAGTCTGGGGGAGAGCGGCGACATACCGAGTGTATTGGAGGCAGAACCTGCAGGAGGCCAATTTGAGGGGATGTAGTGCCATGGAAAGAAGAAACAAACTTGAACATAATATATCTTGGGTTACACCTAGATGAGAGACTCTGTTGGAAATTCCATATTAAAAAAATAAAGAGAACAACTCAATATAAAATTCAGAAAGCTATACTGGATGCTAGTCTAACATTTCAAACCATCCATCGACAACAAATTGTTGATTGATAAACTAATACTAAGACCGGATATGGGATGGGTTAGAATTAGGCCCAATTCACACATAGGAGGCGAAGAGGTGAAGGCGCGGTGCCGGCGCGGGGAGAGTCACGACGCTTTCACGCCCCCTCTATATAAACATATGGTGCAATGCCCATTCAGGTGACGAGGCGCGGGGATTTGCCTCTCGCCGTGCCGGCACCGCGCCTTAGTTTCTTCGCCTGAGACACGGTTGGTGCGCCGCCTCTATGTAAAGATATAATGCGCCTGCACCTCGTCTGCACCTCGCCTACACCGCGCCTCTGCCCGACGCCGCTTATATGTGAATTAGGTCTTAGAATTTATCAAAGATAATGTACAGCTGGGTACAAAATGTCAACGTTGTTGTTGTTATATATCCACAATTAGCAAAACTACTATGATTTTCATTTCTAAAGATGTAATTTATGGGGTGTATATAATATTAATTATAAATAAAGTTGAGTTCCTTCTAGCATAATAGTATTTGCATTTCTAGCTATATAGAGATATGCAAATACTATTAAGACTTACCTTTTGCTTGGTATATTAATAAATAAACTCAGGAACAAAATAATGCTTGCAAAACTGTCCCTCCCAATATGTTAATAATAGTTTTTATTCATTTTCAAGGACATGGTGCATTACATAAACTCTGAGTACAAAAGATTTCGTTTACAAGCAATTTAATGTCGGCCCCTAACCTTAATACCTGTTGTTCCTCTCGAAGCGGAGCTCAATGGTGGAGAAATCCGTGTTGGACTTGAAGTAGTTGGGCAAGCTACGCGGTTGCAGATGCTGTTTGCGGTGATTCTCGCGCGACATCTGCACCTCATTCGTGATGGGCAACCGTGTTGCCTCCAACCCCAAGGAGCGACGGTGCCGCAGTGTGGACTCTTCCAACTCTTTCAGCTCTTTAGCATCCTCTGCTTGCGTGGGCACCTCCGCGAGCAGTCTCCGGTCTACTGTCGACATCTGGCGTAACGGGAAGTGTGCGGAGTTGAGGACGGATAAGAGGTTACGGGCTGCGCGCAGAGACATTTTTGAAAATTTTGAGCGCAATTTGATGGGAGACGGGAAATATAAGACGTTTTGTTATGTAACTATGGGGACGGAATTGGCACACATACTATGATTTAAATTTGGTTCTAAAGTTTAAATAGTCTGCCGTTTGGTGAAACAATAAATAGCTTATATTTATATCAACTTGAAAACAAGGCGGTGGTTGATCCTCCAACTCCTGAAGGCGCGTAAAGTGAGAAGCACAGACGAGCCGAATCGCCTTAACTTCACAGAAACCCTCAGTGAAAGGTGATTCCCAAAAATTAGCCCCGGTGGGGTTTGAACGCACGTTCCCCAATGCTCAATACGAGACAGACGGCGCCTCTAACTACTACACCACTAATCTGGGTTCAAGAGTACATTTTAGAAGGTTTTCAACTTCACTTAACTCGATGAAGTCGAAATATGTTTGGAAATGTAATAGACCCTCAAAATAGTAACCGACGGCCATGAAATTTCGAATAATCGCAGTACGCCGAACACCAAGGCAACGCAGTTGTTTACTTCCGGATATGTCAGTAGCAACGTAAAAAAGTCGGACGTGCACTTTTCGGCAAACATGGCCTTTCGCTTGGCCGCCAAAATTAACAGTTTATTATTAGACAGCGTTAGCAAGCAGGTGAGTTCGCTTCAAACGTGCAAACGCATTACATAATTGCTCAACTTGTTTTTTTTTCAGATCTCACGCCGCTCACTTGCTGTAGGGGCCACAAACCAGGTGCGACCCCAGGTGCAGCAACGCCCCGAAGATGTGGCTAAAAAAGGCGAGGCACCTAACGAGCCTCAAACCGCCAAACCGAGTGAATACTCGACATGCCGCTACCAGGTATGCAAGCCCCGCATACCTGTCACGCCGTTCAAGCTGAACGTCAACCAGAATTTAGATGTGAGCAAGACTATGACGATGCCTGAATGCTGCGCGGGGCGTCAATTGGCTGAGCTAGGGCCGGATGCAAAACCAATCCAACACCGGTGATCATTCAGAATTTTAAAACTAAACATCAAAATAAACCCGTTTCTGTATTGACAGAGCGTCTGCTACATATAGAAACGTCATCCTTCCCCTGAGAGCGGTACGGCTCGCCAACCCATTCCCCGAACCTGTTAAGAGCCAAATCTCCGACTGTCTGTCCGACGCGGACAAGGCAAAGGCAATGTTGGAAGCTCGTCGAATGTACGATTCAGTTGGGCAACGACGCTCCTACCACACGACAACAACGCTTTTCGCACACCACAAGAAACATAAATCGAAAAAATGCAAGCCGCCCGGCTGCAAGAAGTTTGTATTAGGCGATTGTAAGCAGGCCAAAAAGCCGAACTGCAACAGGATCTATATTGTATGTAAATATTTCGCACTTTGAGATGACAAATTTAACTTCCAAAATGAATGTTCAGGATAAATAAAATTATTTTTTACTTTGTTTTTTTTATCACACTTCAGTTACACTTTGCAACTAGTTTCGGCTAAGCTCTAGCCATTTTCGAGCTCCTCCGATGACTCGAAAATGACCAGAGCCTAGCCGAAACTACTTGCAAAGTGTAACTGAAGTGTGATAAAAAAACAAAGTAAAAAATCGTTTTATTTATCCTTTAAAATGAATTATCACAAAGTAGACGCCTTAACAATCCAATATATGAATGTTCAGGTGTTGATATTTGTTTTCATGATTCTTATGTAGATTTTAATGTTCCTATAATCTTTTTTTTGCGTTTAGAATGAACCAAATTATTATTTAAACAAAAAAATAGATAACATACTCAATAATTATTGCAATCTATTTATCAAAAAAAAAACCTGTTTTGGAAGTTACAATTGTTGTCTCAAGGTGCGATTTGTTTGGTCTAAAAAGTATATACTAAAACATTTTTATTTGTATATAGTATAAAGATTGTAAGAAAAAAGAAGCTCCATACCCGTGCTTTAGCGAGACCTGCTATGAGGACCCATATAGGAAGCCGAACGAGTGCAGGATGTGCCCGTGGAAACCTGAGGAGCATCCCACGTTTAAGCCACCCAAAAAGAAGATGCACACAATGGCTGGTATGACTAGCGTGAGGTTCTATTCGAAGTGCGACAAGGATATGCTGGATGATAGCGATGTGAGTTATATATGAATTAAAACCCCTATTCTCTTCAATTGTGAATCCTATAAAATATTTATAATGTTTAAAGGGATTAACTTTTTTGTTCATCATTATAAATCATAACATTCTTGATCAATCCAGTAAAAGTATTTATTTCAAAGTAATTGCTGGACACTTCAGTTGATTTTGAGGATAACTAACATACATTGCGTTTCCAAAGGGAAAATACAAAAAAAACTTCTATCTATAATTATAAACCCGCTGGTAAAGGGAGAGGATTGTAATCGCACCTGTATTCTTCCGGGAAGTCATATTTTGGGTAATTATCTGCGCCGCGGGGTCTGCAATGTACACGGAGCTGACTTTTGACATACATATATTACACTAGCATTCGTGGAACATGGGGCACACCAACAATTGTTTATTTAAGGCGCTTTCGTTTTACTATGTTTAATCATTGCTAGTCGCCCTTGTGGCGTGCAGAATCGCTCAGGTCTTGCGGTCATGCGCCGCCTGTTGCCGAGGGAGAATTATGCGCATCGGAAGCGGCAAAAAGAACAAGAAACAATAAGCCCGCACCGGCCCAGAGTCATAAACGAAAGGCACTTTAGTTGATATGGATAACAGGCCGGTTTGAACGAAAACGCCTTTTATAACATGATTTCGTCCCGGAACGAAAGTGCATTCTGTTTCTTTTTACATGAGTAGACATGACATAGTGTATGACTTGAATGGACTTGACATGACAGACGTTTGACACTTCACATGACAGACGTTTGATGACTTGACATGACGACGTTTGAAGACTTGACATGACAGACGTTTGACGTATTGACATAACTTTACATGACTAGACGTCACTTTACACTATTTGACGTAACTTTTTAGGACTGTTGCTTACGGTATATCGCTCATCTAACATGAGTTATTCATGGAATAGTTTGTTGTATGCATTTAGATGACTTGAGTTCTCTTGATATAACTTGTTAACGTAGCTGACGAATCTCAAGGACAGCTTCAGTGTAAGGTTACAGGTACTTAGCTTGACTTGACGTGACTTTACATGATTACTACAATGAAAGTGGCTTGGCGTTAGTTAGCCTGATTTGACGAGACCTTACATGCTTAAACGTAACTGTATATGATTTGACGCCACTTTGGACGTTTTATACGTGCGGGACGTTGAACCTATAAGATGATTTCTTCTACGAAAATTAGTGCTGTTACTTTTTTACATGAATAGACATGACATGGGACTGTGCATGACAACAAGTGACGAGAAATATATGAAATTGATATCGATTTGTTTATTGATAGTCCTTCTATTGCAAAACTAATTTGAGAATTCTAGCTCCACTATTAGTGACATTTTCGATAGTTTAAATTGACGATATAGCCTAAATCACCTATTTATTCTGAAAACCAGCTGTAATTTGATTAATAATTTTCAAATATATATGAAACAGATGTCGATTTGTTTATTGATAGTCCTTCTATAGCCGTACTAAATTTGAGAATCCTAGTCCCTTTTATTTAGAAAACTGGCTGCATTTTGATAAATAAATTTAAAAAACATTTGAAATTGATGTCGATTTGTTTATTAATAGTCCTTATATTATAGTATTAATTTAAGAATCCTACTTACATTATTAGTGACATTTTCGATGGTTTAAATTGATGATATAGCCGAAATCACTTATTTATTCAAAAAACTATCTGTATTTTGATTACTAATTTTCAAAAATATATGAAATAGATAACGATTTGTTTATTGATAGTACTTCTATTGCAGTACCAAATTTGAGAATCCTAGTCCCACTATTAGTGACATTTACGATCGTTTAAATTTATGATATGGCCTAAATCACCTATATATTCAGAAAACTATATGTATTTTGATTAATAATTATCAAAAATGTATGAAATAGATGTCGATTTGTTTATTGATAGTCCTTCTATTGCAGTACTAAATTTGAGAATTCTAGTCCCACTATTCGTGACATTTTCTATGTTTAAATTGATGATATGGCTTAACCACCTATTTATACAGAAAACTATCTGTATTTTGATTAATAATTTTGAAAAATATATGAAATAGATGTCGATTCGTTTATTGATAGTCCTTCTATTGCAGTACTGAATTTAAACATCCTAGTCCCATTATTGGTGACATTTTCGATGGTTTAAATTGATGATATATCCTAAATCACCTATTTATACAGAAAACTATTTGTATTTTAATTAATAACTTTGAAAAATATATAAAATAAATGTCAATTTGTTTATTGATAGTCCTTCTATTGCAGTACTAATTTTGAGAATCGTAGTATCACCATTAGTGACATTTTCGATGGTTTAAATTGATGATATTATATATTTATTCAGAAAACTATCTGTATTTTAATTAATAATTTTCAAAAATATATGAAATAGATGTCGATTTGTTTATTGATAGTCCTTCTATTGCAGTACCAAATTTGAGAATCCTAGTTCCACTATTAGTGACATTTTTGATGGTTTGAATTGATGATATAGCATAAATCACCTATTTATTGAGGAAACCAGCTGTAATTTCATTAATAATTTTCAAAAATATATGACATAGATGTCTATTTGTTTATTTATAGTCCTTCTATTTTAGTACTAAATTTGAGAATCCTAGCCTCACTATTAGTGATATTTTCGATGGTTTAAATTGATGATATAGCCTAAATCACCTATTTATTTAGAAAACCAGCTATAATTTGATTAATAATTTTCAAAAATGTATAAAATAGATGTAGATTTGCGTATTGATAGTCCTTCTATTGCAGTACTAAATTTGAGATTTCTAGTTACACTATTTGTGACATTTTCGATGATTTAAATTGATGATATAGCCGTAAATCACCTACTTATTCAGAAAACTAGCTGTATTATGATTAAAAATTTTAAAAACCATTAAATTAATATCAATTTGTTTAATAATAGTCCTTCTATTACAGTACTAAATTTGAGAATCCTAGTCCAACTATTAGTGACATTTACGATGTTTTAAATTGATGATATAGACTAAATCATCTATTTATTCGGAAAACCAGCTGTAATTTGATTAATAATTTTGAAAAATATATGACAGATTTCGATTTGTTTATTTATAGTCCTTCTATTTTAGTACTAAATTTGAGAATCCTAGCCCCACCATTAGTGATATTTTCGATGGTTTAAATTGATGATATAGTCTAAAGCAAATTTATTCAGAAAACCAGCTATAATTTGATTAATAATTTTCTAACATTTATAAAGTAGATGTAGATTTGTTGATTGATAGTCCTTCTATTGCAGTACCAAATTTGAGAATCCTAGTACCACTATTCGTGACATTTTCGATGGTTTAAATTCATGATATAGCCTAACATTAATAATTTTCAAAAATATATGAAATGGATGTCGATTTGTTTATTGATAGTCCTTCTATTACAGTACTGAATTTGAGAATCCTAGTCCCACTATTAGTAACATTTTCGATAGTTTAAATTGATGATATACCTAAATCACCTGACATGAGATATACCTGAAGAATCTTAAGGACACATTTAGTGTAAGGTTACAGTTATATCATAATTTCTTTAATGGTAATTTTTTTTGTTTACTTTTTAATAGCTTGGCGAGACTTAACATGACTTGACGTGACTTTGCACGTCTTGTACGTCTGGAACTTTGATTCTAGAACATGATTTCTTTCAGGAAAGTTAGTTCTGTTACTTTTTACATGAGTAGACTGACCTAGCATAACTTGAAGGGACTTTGGATGATAAGAGCCATTTGACTACTCGACATGACTTTACATGACTAGACGTTATTTTACACGGTTTGGAGTAATTTTACACGGCTTGACGTAATTTTACACGATTTGACGTATCTTTACACGGCTTGACGTAACTTTACACGGCTTGACGTAACTTTACACGGCTTGACGTAACTTTACACGGCTTGACGTAACTTTACACGGCTTGACGTAACTTTACACGGCTTGACGTAACTTTACACGGCTTGACGTAACTTTACACGGCTTGACGTAACTTTACACGGCTTGACGTAACTTTACACGGCTTGACGTAACTTTACACGGCTTGACGTAACTTTACACGGCTTGACGTAACTTTACACGGCTTGACGTAACTTTACACGGCTTGACGTAACTTTACACGGCTTGACGTAACTTTACACGGCTTGACGTAACTTTACACGGCTTGACGTAACTTTACACGGCTTGACGTAACTTTACACGGCTTGACGTAACTTTACACGGCTTGACGTAACTTTACACGGCTTGACGTAACTTTACACGGCTTGACGTAACTTTTACACGACTTGACGTAACTTTTACACGGCTTGACGTAACTTTTACACGACTTGACGTAACTTTTACACGACTTGACGTAACTTTTACACGACTTGACGTAACTTTTACTCGACTTGACGTAACTTTTACTCGACTTGACGTGACTTTTACACGACTTGACGCGACTTTTACATGACTTGACGCGACTTTTACATGACTTGACGCGACTTTTACATGACTTTACGCGACTTTTACACGACTTTACGCGACTTTTACACGACTTGACGCGACTTTTACACGACTTGACGCGACTTCACATAAGTTGATGAAATACCTGAGGAATCTTAAAGGCACCTTTAGTGTAAGGTTATAGTTATATCATAATTTCTTTAATGGAAAGGTTGATTACTTTTTAAATAACTTGCCATTACTTAGTTTGACTTGACGTGACTTTACATGATTACGTGACTTTACATGATTACGTGATTAATGTACCTATGTATGACTTCACATGACTGTGCATGTCTTGTACATATAATCCTATAACACGAGTTCTTCTACGAAAGTCAGTTCTGTTTCCTTTTACATCAGTAGACGTGACATAGCATGACTTGAAGGATCTTTGCATGACAATAAGAGAGTTTGAAGACTTGACATGACTTTATACGAGTTGACGTATATTTTTGGGACTGTTGCATATGGTATATCGCTCATCTAACATGAGTTGTTCTAGGAATAGTTTGTTTGTGTGCATTTAAATAACTTTGACGTGACTTCACATGAATTGATGATATAACTGAGGAATCTTAAGGACACTTTTAGTGTAAGGTTATAGTTATATCATAATTTCTTCAATGGAAAGTTTGTTTGTTTACTTTTTAAATACTTGACGTTACTTAGCTTGACTTGACGTGACTTTATATGATTAAACGTATCTATGTATGCTTGACGTGACTGTACATGTCTTGTACGTATGAACCTATAACATAATTTCTTCTACGAAAGTAAGTTCTGTATCTTTTTACATCAGTAGACGTGACATAGCATGACTTGAAGGATCTTCGCATGACACGAGTTGACGTATATTTTTGGGACTGTTGCATATGGTATATCGCTCATCTAACATGAGTTGTTCTAGGAATAGTTTGTTTGTGTGCATTTAGGTACCTTGACGTGACTTCACATGAATTAATGATTTACCTGAGGAATCTTAAGGGCACCTTTAGTGTAAGGTTATAGTAATATCATAATTTAGCTTGACTTGACGTGACTTTGCATGATTAAACGTACATGTGTATGACTTGACGTGCATGTCTGGTGCGAATGGGACTTTCATCCTATTACATAATTTCTTCTACAAAAGTAACTTCTGTTTATTTTTTTGGGACTGTTGTTCTAGTCACATGACCATGAAATGCTGGATTCCGACTCATCTAGAGTCGACCTAATATCGAAACGCACACCTATTTTCCACATCCAGGCTTGGGAACGCTGCTGCATTACTTCAAACCTGGCGGATCTCCTCAGGAGTATCTGCCTTGTTGTCATTCTATCCCATCCCGCTCATTAGGGCGCATTACTACGCATATAAAGGCTGCTATGGTCTTCCTATTTTCTAAGTTCTCAACTATTTTATACGTTAAGGTTTTTAGACCCAGGCTTGGTACCGAGCTCAGAGTTCAGTGTGCTCCACCGTGAGCACTCAAACAGCATTTGTTCCACGTCGTCTATTACATGGCTGTAATAGGTTCAGGCCTCGTCGGTGGCCTTGCCAATCATGTGCTGCACCCGTATCTCATGAGGGGTTGGATTAGGTAGAAATCCAGCACCCCATCTCTCCGTGCCGCTCAAGGCCTATAATTTGGAATCACCTTCCTTCCCCACTTGGCAGCCCTGCAGCGTCCATCCATATCTCATGCTACTCCTCCAGGACCCTATCCGTAGCAACCCTAGGCCTAGTTAGCTTCAGCAGTTGCCCTGGGGTGCGATTCTTGAAGCCACTCGTTTCGAACGTATTCGTTTAACTGTATCTAAGCAAAATACGGACAATAGCTAGTCTTAACGAACACTAATAAACCAAAATGTATTCATTGAACAAACACAAATCTTGAATACCCGTATTTTGGAGAACGACTTTTGCAGATAAACGAATACATTCAAAATTAGTGGTTTCAAGAATCACACACCTAAACAGTGTGTGAAGAAAAGTGGGACTGTGGCTTTTCTTCTTCTTACAACGCCGTCTCCCTCCGAATGTTGACTATCCCACTGGCTATGATGGTGGGCAAGATCTGGATAGTTGGCTGGAGGGTAGCATAGCAACAGACACTTGGGTCCATTTTGAAACCTCCCTTTAAGGCTACTCACTCGTCCCACCAGTCAACTTTGCGTGCGAGCTGCAAAACTCTGGCGGGTGAGGAGTTGCCAGTGCAGGCCATACTAGGCCAGAACTAGTCTAGTATTAGATGTCTAGTGTTTACTAGAGATGGGCGGAGGCATATTACATGCTCTGCTTCTTATTTTTTAAGTTGTTTAAATAATCCAAAACTTCTATAAAATGAAAAATACGCGCGCGTGTGTTATCCATTTGTAATGACTTGAACTATCACTATATTATTTTGTAGTTTCAATGATTACTCATTTCATTAATTTATTTCATTTCATTTCTTGATTTATAGAAAATTATAGAAATGTAGTGAATAATTTAAATTGTTTCAAATGATATATAGTTTGTGATTTTAAAATTGCATCATTGAAATCTATCTCAGTGTATAAGAAGATATAAATATTAGTGCGACTATTTGTTTTAAGTTTATATTTTATGAATAAGAAACAAAGCGTTTATCAGACTTGTTAATTTTGATCTTTTTCAGTTTGTGCTAACGTGGGTGAGTGATTTTTTAGTGCGGGCGTGTCTTTTCTGGTGCGACGAGTGGGAAAACGCGAAACACCCTAAGTACAAATTGAGATGGCCAATAATTGACATAGTTCTGATAACAGCTGATGATGTTTTTAATGGCAAATATTTTCATTTGTTGCAGGCACTATGGAGCAATTTAATTAGAATGAGTTGTAAACCGCAATTGGTGAGCTGCTTGAAATGTGTATGTATTAGCTTATAATTAGATTTTGTTAGTTTGAGGACGCTCATCTATTAGAGAGGTATATCACGAAAGATAATCAACTTCCGGGATGTGAGAGTGGTACCCCATGCACTAAAGTATATAAACTGTAAATAATAGTTATGTATGTAGTTTTATGGTTTGTAATTTTAGTTTCCCTTCAAAAAGGAAACTTATAAAATTCCTGGCGAACGAACGGCTAAAAAGCCTGAGGGATGCCCAAAAAAACATAGAAAACTAATCAAAGACTGTCCACCGCCCCATAAAGAATGCCAAATAAACGGCTTGATATCTGGAATGATTTTGAAAGATACAAAATGCCCGAATATTGACGACTCGCTTTGCACGGTACAGTTTTTAAAATTAATTAGATTATTATTAACTACCACAAAATAACATATGGTACATATTCTATTCTTTTTTATAGAAGCGTGAGAAAAAGAAGTGTCCCAAGAAGAAGAAGCGCGATTCCTCATGTGAACCGAACCTGATCAAGGACTTGTACAAAGGCCCGATTAAGAAAAAACGCACACAGCCGACACAAATTCACCCCCAAATGCATTAACCAAAAATTTTTGAATCTCGTCTCATAAAAATAGCAATAAAGTCGCATCCGTTTGAAAAGCCTAGCTTCATTTAAATCCGGCCCCGCATTAGCCATCGCCTGCTTTAATTGTTGACGTTTTATTTTTTTTAATTGCAGAAGGTGAGGAACAAACAGAATTGCCCCAAACATCCTAAAAAATTAAAGCAATGCCCAAAAGAACCTATCGTGCCGCCTGACCCTTGCAAACACCGCAAAGGGAAGAAGAAGAAGGACAAAAAGAAGCACAAGAAGTGATATTGTGTGTTATGAGTGCTAATAAAGAAAAATCAGCTATTTTAAATGAAATATTGTTATTGAGTTTCCCAAAAAAAAAAAACATCCGGCACACATGAATGTTGGTTGTTTCAAATTTAATGTTTTTGTTTGTTGCAGATCACCGCTAACGCCGCCGAAGACACCAGAGGACAAGTGTGTATATCTGGTAGAGTCTAGTTGAGCTTTTTGATATTTTAATTCTGTTGTAGCATATTCCATTAAGTACACCTGTTATGAATTGGTTGACTGAAATGCAGCAAGATGGCTGGCAGCTTAAGAAAAAAGGACATAAGCATAGGAATAAGCCATGCAGAAAGGTAATGTTTTTTTTAACAAAAAATTATTACTCATTATTTAAAACTAATTATCTTAATAATATATTATCTATTTGCCTTTTACCTTTCGGTGTAGGCTATTACATTTACATTATTTAACATTATACTTTATAATTATTGTTGTTTATATATTTGTAAATTCTTGTCACTCTTTTCTGTTCTTTGCCAGGCCTCTTGTTTGTTTAAACTGTCTTTCCTTTCTTGATTATTATTTCTTCTATTCTGTTGTCCCACTCTTTTCTTGGTCTACATATTCTTCTTTTATTTCCAGTTTTTGCTTCCCATACCTGTTTTGTTTGATTCTTTTTGTCCATCCTAATTAAATGTCCCCACCAGTTTAGTTGTTTCTTTTCTATATACTTTTTATAGCTTCAATTCCCAATTCTTCTCTGATGTCATAATTTCTTATTCTGTCTCTTCTCGTAACTTGTTTTACTCCTGTGAGATATTTCATTTCCATTGCCTGTATTCTACTTTTGTCCCTCTTCGTTAGTTTCCACGTCTTGCTCCCATATGTCAGTATAGGTCTATATATGCTTTTATATATATTTATTGTTGTCCATCTGCTGATCTCTTTCTTGTTAATCAGTGTATTGCTCAATGCGTGGTAGGTTTTAACTGTGTTGTTTATTCTGTTACCAAGTTCACCTTCCATTTTCCGTCTTCTGTAATTGCTACTCCTAGGTATTTGAATTGTTCTACTTGCTCTATTTTGTGTTGTTCTATCTCTATATTTATTTGTTCTTTCTGGTTTCCCATTATCATCATTTTTGTTTTGGTATAATTCATTTTCATATTATTCTTTTCTAGATGCCTATTCCATACACTCATGTTGTGCTGCAGATTAGCTGCTATCACTACGACATCATCAGCGAATGCTCTTTCCGATATCTTTACCATTTGCATGTTTTTGTACACTATATTTGCTTTATTGATTTCTGGTTTCATGTTCTTCATTATTATTATTGGTTTCTTGGAGGTTTTTTATAGTTACATCCCCGGTTCCGACAGTGGTAATTTTAGCAACCAGATTATTGATCAAGCAATCTAGAAATACAGCAATAGATTGCTTGATCCTTAATCTGGATGTTAAATTTACCACTGTCCTTCCGTGTGCGTGGACACCCAACACTTATAAAGTGACAATAACATATGATAACGTAGTATCATCAATATTTGCTATTTGTTGTTATTGATAATGCCATTTACTCACTCACCCAGTAGCCTTAACATGTGTGCTATGTTTTCCAATGTTGTGATATATGTTGATATCAGTGCCTTCTATTGTAGATCTACACCACTGCTATTGTAGAAGGTGGATGCTTGATTCTGATTTTTGTTCATATATGATTGATCATAATGTTCTTATAATTAGATGCTAAACAACACCAAAAGAAAACGATATCTGACATAGTTTAGAATTTTGATACAAAAAAAAGACCTTTATTTGGCATATCAGCCCAACCCTTCCCTTTTACACACATTCCCAAACCGTACTTTCACAGAAAGAAATCAATAAAGACACACAAAAAAGAATACAAATTAACATAAAATACATTTTTCTCTATTTATTAAACTAAACCCCCTCTGCCCTCGCCAATTTCCTCTCCCACGTCAGCCTACTCCAGATTTTCACGCCTTTCCCATCCTCTCCTAACCATTCGTTCAGCTTTCTGCACTCTCCAACCCACTCTTCTTTCACTCCCTCACATTCTTTGCTAAGGTGCCACCACGTGTCACTCCCCTTCCTAGACAGCGCACACGCGGTGTACCCCAGCCCCATCCACACTTTTCTTCCTCGCTCTTCTGAAACACACCTCGCTCTTGCCATGCATACTTTGTCCTCTCTGCTCCACTCTCCCCTGGCTAAGTACCTCGGGAGTTTCCTCTGCACTTGCCACTCTACGTAGCCAGGGTTGTATGAGTTCTCAGCCATTCTCACTTGCCTTTCTTGCCACTCAATATCCCTCAATCTCTCCCTTCCTAGGCTACCCCTTTCTTTCAGCTTCTCCTCTACCCACACCTCAGACATACCCACTCTTTCATACATCCTTTCTTTATACTACCTCCATCTACTCTCTGTTCTACTCTTACACCTCATCCAAACCTCCCATACCAGTCTTTCCTCGCCCAAATCCTTGAATCTTTCCTCAACCCTCATACACGACTCCCACCATATACTCATACGATTTATCTCCTGCAACAGCACTGCCCTCGGTGTCGACCTTTCGAGCCCTAGCAGATTCTTCAGAAACCAACCTTGCTCCCTTTCTATTACCTCCCATTCACGCAATCCCCACACTTCCACTCCATACAACAATATAGGTTTTACACATGTATCCCATATCTTGCACGCCATTACTAGGTTACCACCCCACAAACTCCCCCATTTTCTGCACGCAATCCCCCAAGCCATTCTTGCTTTCGCCTGCATAAACTCCACATGCATCCTAAGCCCTCCTCCACAGTCAAACTAAAAGCCCAAATATTTAAAGCCATTCACTCTCTCAATCAGCCTTTCCTTCCATTTCAGCCCTTCGTCCTTACCCCGCCTGCCCCTATTCCTAAACAACATCCATTTGGTCTTTTCCACATTCACCACTAGCCCCCTCTTATCCAGGTATCTACCCATTCTATCCAACATCTATTGCATCTCTTCCACTCTCTTGGCCACCAGCACCACGTCATCTGCATACGCCAACATCCACCACGGCCCTCCTTGCCTGTCCTCTCCTCAGCACCTCTTCCAACTCGCTCGTGTACAGATTAAACAGGAGGGGGCTCAGCGGGCACCCCTGCCTTACTCCCACATTCACCCTAAATTTCTCAAACATTTCTCCATTCACTCTTGCTTTCGCCCATGACTCTTTATACACCCTTCTCACCCACTCCACTCCTTTCTCTTCCATACCCAATCTATCCATACATTCCACCAGTTTCCCCCTAGGAACTGAGTCATACGCCGCTTTTAAATCCACAAACACCGCATACACTCTCCCTTTGCATTCCAGCGCTTCCTCCACCATTCTCGCCAGCGTGAAAATCTGCTCCCTCGTCCCTCTTCCCCTTCTGAACCCACCCTGGCATTCCGGCAGCAGCCCTTTTTGTTCCACTTCCCTATCCATTCTATTTTTCACCATAGTCATCATCAATTTATAACCGGCACTCATAATGGTGATCCCCCTATAGTTTTTTACGTCCGAAGCCTCTCCTCCTTTATGCACCGGGACCACCACCCCCACACGCCACCTTTCCGGCACTTCCTCCTCTCCACTCCACACCTTGTTAATACTCTGCCGCACCTTTTTCCTTCCTTCCTCCGGTAACTTTTTGAAAGCCTCTGCATTCAGCCCAGCTTCCCCCCCCCCCTGCCTTTCCTAGTTTTAACTGTGCCTGGGCCACTTCCACCTCTTTCCGCGAAAACGGCTCCCTTCGTACCACCTGTCTTGCACTCGAACTGCCCAGCTCCACCTCAGACCCCGCCATCTATTTACAACTCCTCTCCCACTCTGCTAGCTCTATGCTCACTTTACCCTGATTCGCCCTTCCCTTTAAGATCTCCCACATCGTTTCTCCATCACACACTCCCTCAACCTCTTTTCCACTTGCTGCAACTCCTCTATTTTTTTTCCTCTCGCACGTGCTCTCGAACTCCCTTTTCGCCTGATTAACCCTTTCGACTGCACATCTGCCGTACCTCCAATTCGCCATTTCCCTCCGCCACCTCGTCTTCTTTATCTTACACTCCTCGTCGAACCAACATTCCCTCTGGCGTCCACTCTTCTTCCTCACCACCAACGCAGCCGCCATCACTCTCTCCAACTGTAACATCGACTGCACCTCCTCCCACTTCATGCCCGTTAGGTTTTTCTCATACACCGCAATTTCTACTTCGCTCCATCCAAACCCTTGCTGTCCCTTTTTCTCCTCCCTCTTCAAACCTTTTGTCCTTCTCAAGACCACTTCCACCGGCACATGGTCCGACCCCCCCACATTTTCCACCTTGAAACACTCCAACTCCTCCCTTCCGATACCTTTGACCACCACATAGTCCAAAACCGAATTACCAATCCCGCCGCTTCCCTCGAAGACTCTCTGATCCATTGTCCCACTGACTTCCTTACTCCTAACTAGATTCCTCCTTTGGCTCTCCCCATCCTCGCTTATTTCGTTGCACCTTGCATTACCCAGTCCCACCCTGTCGGCATGCAGATTTCTACCTGCCTCCACTCCTCTTCTGTCATCCACGTCTCCAGTAGCCCGACTATGTCCTTTGAGATAACCACTTTTCCAGTTCCTTTTCCCACACACCCCCTAGCACTTTTTTCCTTAGACCCGCAACGGAATTTTGATACAAAATGTCGCTCCAAATCACCAATTTTGCACTGTACCTCGATATATAGCTAAAATATATAATTTTCTATTCAGTTCAGTACTGTTTACTTTACAGGTCCGAAAATCTTAAAAATATCATATGAAAGAAAGTCAAGAGCCCGCATGGAAAAATTAAAATTGTTTTGTAACAAATCAAAAACTTTAAAGCTGTTTCATTTACTATTTTAAGCATACATTACGATGTAAAAGCCTCGTCCATGAAAATACTATTGTTTTCAATAATAATGTATCATTTTAGTTCCCGTTCAAGCCATTTAAGTACCCTAAGCGAAACAATATCGACACACGGAAGAAGACGGGAAAGCCGGTGAGGATTAAGGTGAAAGACTGTCCACCGGAAAAATGCAAACACGCGGCCTCGTCTGATGCACCAGCAATGGTGATGCATGACCGTGATAAAGTTGATAAGTCGCGGTGTCCCGATTTCAACAATCAAGAACAAAATGTAATTATTTTTTAGTATTTGTGGTCCTTTCTGAGGACTATATGCGCCGGTATCAGAGTCAAACAGGCAATGTTTTATATCACCAATGCGAAATTTTTATTCAAAACCAACGAAACTATGCCCATTCACTATTTCAAATGACTTGAACTCTTAAACTGCATTATTCCCTATATATTTTTAAAATTAGGTCTAAAATAATAAATGAAATTGATTGAATTATAGAAAGTTATGGATAATAGTGTAGTGCAGAGTTCAAGCCATTTGAAATAGTGGACGGGTGTAGTTTGGTTGGTGAAGACATGAATGCTCAACGACTATTTACTAATAACTTTAGAGTTTATTAGACCTGTAATGATTTAGTTATGAGACCTTTTGTAAGATACCAATTTGAAAGTATGAAATGTTTAATGTTTGACCATTCAAATCCTCACGTATTATGTGAGTTATAGTTTTCAAAATTAGCACAATGAAAAAAATAAATGTTCAAGAGAATTTACTAATGATTTTGAGTGTATTTGACCTGTAATGATTCAATTAACGAGTCCTTTTGTAACTAACCAATGAGAAAGTATGAAATGAATATTTAACTAAAGATTTTTATTTTATTTGACTTGTAATGAATTGAAATTGTGCAGTGTAATCATCCAAAATCATCACAGCAAACCTCTGAAAATTGTAGGAGGTGATTAGCAAAACTCTGAGCTCTATCCATTGAATATCCGAATGCGTAGTCACCTCAATTTATTATTTGGCAAGCCAACCTCTAAATGGCTTATGATATTCAATCTTGATTTAAATTATTTTGAACAATATTAAAAGCATCCTTAGAAGATATATCCTTAATACTTTAATTTTCTCCTTTTCATTAACCAATTTTCTTTTTAATTTACTAATTTTTGAGATGATCTGTTGGTGAATGTTATACATTGTCTATGCCCGTACACTATTTGAAATGACTTCAACTCTGCACTACACTATTATCCGTTATTTTCTATGATTCAATTAATTTCATTTATTAATCTAAGACGAATTAAAAAAAATAATGAATAATAATGTAGTGTATAGTTTTTTTTTATATTAGGCGTAAATGAATAAATAAAATTAATTGAATCATAGAAAATAACGGATAACAGTGTAGTACAGAGTTGAAGTCATATCAAATAGTAAAATATAAAGATAAAATATATAGTGTATAGTCATTTGAAATAGTAGACGGGCATAGTCTGGTTAGTAGGGTCCACCTACCCACCCCACCTTCGCTCGCATACATTTTTCAATGGATACAGACGTTTTATATTGTTTAATCTATTCCAAGCAGTGTTATCCTATGGAAAAACTATGCTAGCAAAGGTGGGGCGGGTGGGCGGCCCCTATCAACAAAACTATACCCGTCCACTATTTCAAACGACTTGAACTATGTACTACATTGTTTCTCATATTTTTTTACGAATCAGGCGTAAATTATTAAATGAAACTGAATCATAGCAAGTAACGGATAACAGTGTAGTGCATAGTTCAAGTAATTTGAAATAGTGGACTGGCATAGTCTGGTTAGTAGGGGACACCCGCCCGCCTCACCTGTGCTCGCATAGTTTTTTCATAGGATAACACTGTTCTTGGAATAGTTTAATCAATATAAAACGTATGTATCCATTGAAAAACCCACTCGAGCGAAGGTGGGGTGGGTATGTGGGACCCTACTAACCAGACTATGCCCGTCCACTATTTCAAATGACTTGAACTATTCACTACGCTGTTATCCATTACTTTCTATGATTCAATTAATTGCATTTATTAATTTACGCCTGATTCATAAAAAATATAAGAAACAATCTAGTACATAGTTCAAGTCATTTTACATAGTGGACGGGCATAGTCTGGTTGAATTTTTTACTGGCTAAAATATTTGCGGTGCTCTAGTAGGATTTAAGAATGTATTCTCCAATGCAACGACTAAAGTTATTGTTGTTTCACAAGGATTATAAGCACAAGCGATGTCCTAAGAAGGTTCGGAAGGTTGGCATTTGCAAGAAGGATATGGAGAAGACTATTAACCGTGGTCCCATTAAGGAGAATTTTACCGTCTTGGTGCTGCCTGATATTAAGGAGACACCTACTAAACCGCAAAACATGCTATAATGAAAAACAATAAATATATTTGTATCCTTTATTGAATTCCGAAATAAAGTTGATAGTCCGCAATGCTTGTTTATGGTTTCAATTTTTATGGACTGAATTATAAGGACGAAATGGTGTTTAAATACTCAAAACACTAGGTATTTTATATATTAGTTTTCAAAATAAGCAAACCGAAAACATGTGAATATTCAAGACTAGTTTCTAAAGGTTTCGATACGATTTGACCTGCAATCGCTCAATTATGGAGCCTGTCCTACGCACGAAATTATGAAATATTTAAAATGATACAACTAACCCCCTAGGAGGAAAGTTAAATGCCATCTGGCGGCACCACATCGATTAGCAATAGACACCCATATGGTAGATTTGGCCTTGTGCTGATATCTCAAGCACTCTGTTGGAATATTAATCCATAAAGGGCACTATCCGGTGTCCTGATGGCATGTTAACGGTTATTATCATATAGGTGTGCATTGCTAATTGATGTGGTTCCTCCAGATGGCGTTTAACTTTCTTCCTAGGGGGTTCGTTGTATCATTTTTGTATATAACCACTCGAGATATTGTGTGAATTCATCATCACTAGCTAAGCTACACTGATGAGATCTAATTAGATCGAAATTTAGATATGTAGATTGCTAAGAGGTGAATTCACACCTCTTAGCAATCACATATATATATATATATATATATATATATATATATATATATAAATGCAAATTCTCTAAAAAATTTTTTTAGAGAATTTGCATTTACATATTTATAGACACATTTGGCAATAATAACAGTCATTATATATATATATATATATATATATATATATATATATACATGACTAAACATGTGCAAAACGAAAACATGAATATAACATTCCGTAATGCTGTATTTGTTTTTTTTTGTTATATTCATAGTACGCATGTTTCAAAAATAATAAAAAGTTGGAATTAAATACTTTAAATTGCACTTCCATCCGCAAAAATACTTGCAAAATTTGTCCGGTCTATCGGTGCAACTCGATAACAAAAAGAGTGGTATAGGTACCTACCATAAAATATTACTAGTAATAAGTGTCTCATAACCATAAACATTAGTTGTATTTAATTAATGATTAAACATTGTAATTTCTCGAGATTTCTGATATCACACGCGTTTTTTAAGAAACCATAAAACACACATTGTTTACAAATATTCTGTATGACTCAATCAAAAAATATGATGTGCATATAATACAAGCTCCATATGGCATATTCTTGTGCAATGGCAAGTCAACATCTTTCGTCAGTTGTCTATAAATAATTTGGTGATTACGGAAGTTGCACGCACCAATTTTTTCGGTTCTTTGTTATTTTGATAAGACGAAATGCGCGTGCTACCCGCGGGACGATATTGTACTATTCCACTCTTGCCAAAACACATGCGGGTCAAGGATGATGCTGGGAATTAAAGCATTATATCGGATAAATCAAACCGTCACTAAGTAAAATAACGCTCAAATTAACAATTTTGCATTGTTACGTAAAATTATGCGCTAATCTCGCGATAAGATTAGGTTGACCCCGATGGATTGCGAACCTTTTGAGAAAGTACGATAATCCGAAATGTTGTTACCAAGTACGTCAATTTTAATTGGTTGGAGTCATTTTTCAAATAAATTGAACCACCGGAGTTATCCGGTATTGTGAATTTTATCACTTATTAATTGAGCGTATTGAGCTAAGTATATTTTAGCTAAATATGAACTAACTACCTAGATATGCCATATGCAGGTAAACAATTTGATAGGGAATTTTCTAATTAATTAATAAGCCGCCACTGATCGAGGGTTACAGTTTCTGGAAGCTAACCCATTGTGTTCTGCAATGAGGATAATTTTAGACACCTCCAACCTTATTTCGAATGCTGCTACGAAGTCATTGATTTATGCTAATAAACCAGCAGTAATCTATGCCTCGGAATACTATTTTCAAGGTCCTGGCAAGAAAAGCCTCAATTAATCTCAGAAAGCATTTGCATCACGAACAGTCAGATGCTGCCCCCAGTAACTCATTCAAGTACGACCTTGCCCTCTTCCCAATGTCCTTCACAGAGGAAGGTAAGCATGAAGGCAGAAAGTCAATGTTGCACGAGGTTTTCAATCCCATACAAGAAGAAGTAGTAGACTGTGGCAACAACAAGTGTGCAGTCATTGATGGTGGTTACCTGCTTCATAAGGTTGTATGGAGCAAATCAACAGAAACCACATTTGATTTGGTGGGTACCTCCTACGTTGATTATGTGCAGCGACACTTAGGTACAAGGCTATAGTAGTTTTTGGCGGGTATACTGTTGACCACCAAAGCAGCCGAACGATATGGACGGTCACTGCTGCACTCGTCGACAAAGTTTGTGTTTTTAAAGACAACGCCCTGTGGCACAATTGCACAAGATATACCTCGATTTCTATAGAGCTTGGAAGACAGATAAAGAATAGTATGTCTTCCAGTTTTATGGAAATTCATAGAGTTTAAGGCAAATTATAGAGATTACTAGATGTCTGTAGGTCTCTCTACATTTCTACAAAGTTTCATCCCTTCTTTAAAATAACATTCAAGAAATTCCTTGGTTTCTATAAAGCTTGGAAGATAGATAGAGAATAGTATTTATTTGCATGTAATGGAATCCAGTTTTATATGGAGATTAATGGAGTTTAATGCAAATTATAGAGATTAATAGATGTTTGTAGGTCTCTCCACACTTCTACTAAGTTTCATCTCTTCTTTAAAATAATATTCAAGAATTACCTCGATTTCTATAGAGCTTGGAAGACAGATAAAGAATACTATGTGTTTGCATGTATTGGAATCCAGTGATATGGAAATTCATGGAGTTTAAGGCAAATTATAGAGATAACTAGATGTCTGTAGGTCTCTCTACATTTCTACAAAGTTCCATCTCTTCTTTAAAATAACATTTAAGAAATTCTTTAGTTTCTATAAAGCTTGGAAGATAGATAGAGAATAGTATTTATTTGCATATAATGGAATTCAGTTTTATATAGAGATTCATGGAGATTAATACAAATTATAGAGATTAATAGATGTATGTAGGTCTCTCCACACTTCTACTAAGTTTCATCTCTTCTTTAAAATAATATTCAAGAATTACCTCGATTTCTATAGAGCTTGGAAGACAGATAAAGAATAGTATGTGTTTGCATGTAATGGAATCCAGTGATATGGAAATTCATAGAGTTTAAGGCAAATTATAGAGATAACTAGATGTCTGTAGGTCTCTCTACATTTCTACAAAGTTTCATCTCTTCTTTAAAATAACATTCAAGAAATTACTTGGTTTCTATAAAGCTTGGAAGATAGATAGAGAATAGTATTTATTGGCATGTAATGGAATCCAGTTTTATATGGAGATTAATGTAGTTTAATGCAAATTATAGAGATTAATAGATGTTTGTAGGTCTCTCTACATTTCTACTAAGTTTCATCTCTTCTTTAAAATAATATTCAAGAAATACCTCGATTTCTATAGAGCTTGGAAGACAGATAAAGAATAGTATGTGTTTGCATGTAATGTAATCTAGTTTTATGGAGATTCATAGAGTTAAATGCTTTTTTTATTTATTTTTTAGTTCTTTCTGTGAAAGTATTGTTTTTTTTTGCGGCTGGAATTTGTAAAGGGAAGGGTTGGGCTGATATGCCAAATAAAGGTCTTTTTTTTAGAGTTAAATGCAAGTTATAGAGATAAATAGATGATTGTAGGTCTCTACATTTCTACAAAATTTCATCTTTTCTTTAAAATAAAATTGATGTAATTCCTCGATTTCAATAGAGCTTGGATATGAGATTAAGAATAGTATGTGTTTGCATGCAATGGAACCCAGTTTTATAGAGATTCACAAGGTTTAAGGCAATTTTGTGGTAATTGGTGGAAGTTTAAGGAAATTAATAAACATTATTAGAGCTTTGTAGCTCTTATAGTCTTCCACATCCCATCCTCTATTCTATAAAATCATTTGCATGAGCTTCCTCAACTTATATAAAGCTTAATTTCTTAAGTTCAAATGAATTTATAGTGATTAATAGAGGTTTGCACCTCTAAATAAACTTATTACCTTTTCCTCTATCCTTTGCAATAATGACCAAAAGAGCTTCGTATATTTATATTGAGCTTGAATGCCTGACTTATCCTATATTTCTTTCTATCCTCCACATAATTTTTTGTGACTTTATACAATTAAGCCTCTAGTACCCACCTCTACTCTCACCGCCCCTACAGTCTCTCCTCGCCACATCCGAGGAGTGGACATAAAGTTGAGATTATGGACACCCATGTCAACCAAATATTGGAATAAAAAATGCGCTTTGTCGAGAAAAGCCTTCCTTGAATCCAAAAACACAAACTAGAAGTCAGTACCACAAACACTTACTGAGATACAGCTGGAAAAGTGCGTTTTTCAAATGATAATTTCAAGCAAATTTTCACGAACTTTCAAGGGTTGTGACGCGAAAACGGAAAGAGATATCAACTAACGGTTTTCGGATTTTTAATTAGGTTCATAATGAGTATTGATTGGTAGCATAAAATGAATTTACATATTTTTAGTTATTATTGTAAAAAAATTCACATCTAACCCTTTGATCATTTCTCTGTTTTTCACATGTCACGTTAATAGTAATGAATGAAGGTTGGGAATAATAGAGTTCTAGATTCTAGATTCTAGATTCAGCGGGTGGCTTTCCATATGGAGCCATATGGAAAGCCACCCGCTGAATCCAAAAACACAAACTAGAAGTCGCTGCGACAAACACTTACAGAGATACAGCTAGAAAAGGGTGTTTTTGAAAAAAGCAAATTTTTACAAACTTTGAAGGGCTGCGACGCGAAAACGAAAAGAAATATCCACTAACGGTTTTCGCATCTTTAATTAGCATTCCTCAGAAGTATTGATTGGTAATATAAAATTAATATTTAATTCTTTGATTTTGATTGTACAAATTTTGCCTCTAATCCTTTGATAATTTCTCAGTTTTTCGCATGTAACTTTAAAAGTAATGAAGGGAGATTGGGAATGGTAGATCTATCGTATGGAAAGCCACCCCATGGATCCAAAAACACAAACTAGAAGTCGCTACGGCAAACACCTACCGAGATACAGCTCGAAATGTACGTTTTTGAAATGATAATGTCAAGCAAACTTTGAAGGGTTGTGAATCTAAAACAGAAAGAGATATCCACAAACGGTTTTAGGATTTTTAATTAGCATCCTAAGAAGTATCGATTGGTAGCATAAAATGTTTTTTTTTTTATTTATTGTAATAATTTTACCTCTAACCCTTTGATAATTTCTCGGTATCTCGCATGTCACGTTAAAAGTAATGATGGAAGATTATGGATAATAGAGTTCTCGTTTGGAAAGCCACCCGCTGAATCCAAAAACACAAACTAGAAGTTGCTACAACAATCACTTACTGAGATACAGCTAGAAAAAGGCGTTTTTGCAATGGTAATTTCAAGAAATATTTACAAACTTTGAAGGGTTGTGACATCTAGTAATCTACATATTATACATTTCTTCTTAGATCTCACATCGATTTGGCTGAAAGTTTTTTATCTTTTTGTACCCTATGCAAAACGGTTCTCAGAATATTTTTTATCCACCTCAAAAAAATTATAATTTTTCAAAAAAACAATTTTTCAAATTGCCATAGCTTTGTCAAAAGTTGGCCGATAGATACGTTTTTTTTTCTTCAAAACTTTCGTAATTAAATGTACTATTAAAAAAAACAAACTACAAAAAAAACTAGATAATAAAATCTAGGAAATTTTCGCCCTTTTTAAGAAAAACCATCAGTTTTTTTAAGTTTGTCGTTTTAAATTTTTTTAAATTTTTTCCTAAAAATCATTTCTGCGGTTTTCCCCGCCAATTCCAATATGGGCCGAATTTTTTTTCTATTTATTTATTTAATTTAAAATAATTTTTTGTTTTTTATGTTTTGCTAATAAATGGCGAATATTTTGAAGTTGAACGGTGAATAAATGTCGGGTTACGGTGTAATAAAATGGAACAAGGTACAAAGGGCGCTAAGGCAGGTATAATGAACATGGTAGATGGTGTAGACTACAATAAAACCATCCCTGTCCGCTTAGATCGGTAGACACCCCTCCACCAAAAACAAGTTTTGTCCCAGCAATTTTTCTTTAGTATTCGTTTAGAACGTGCCTCATCTATCTCGACAGTATGAAAACAAATGTATTTGTTACTTCAATATCTCAACCGCGCGAGGTGTTAATACTCAAACATGAAATTAGTATTACCCAAGAGAAAAAAAATCCATGTCCTACCCGATGTTCTTTTTATTGAACACATTTTACGTATCTAGTTTCTGATTAATTAAGCGATTAAACGCATATACATTTTAAAGTGACTGATAAAGAGTACGCAATCAATTATCTATCTTACCACTATCATTGATAAAAGACGCGCAGTCACCCCGGTTCAGTATCAGCGCAACTGTATTCGCGTGCAAACGCCTTTTTTTTTTGGTGTTGCAGCAGGTTGCAGAACATTAAAATAACGAAGTTCAGTGATTTGTATTAAACAGTCGTCGTTATGAAGGTAGAAATGGAGAAACAGGAGTTCATAGAACAACGATCAACGCTATTACAGGTATGTTATTACACAAAATTCTATCTTTTTAGTGTTAATCTATTCCAATAGAATTCAATGAATAAAAATTTCTATTTTACTTTTTTTTATTCATTCATTTTATATCATTATTAAATTATACACCAATAACACATATGTACAACATCTAGATAAACATAAATACATAAATTATGGATATAAATTTTTTTTTAAATACTTCCAGCTCAGACATTTTATTACTTCACAGTAACCCTTTTTTCATGTAGTTTCTATTTTATATGGCGGAACATGACCAAAAATATTACTGCCTACTGAAATATTGCTTATTTCAACGAAATACACAGCAGTCCTGTATTCTATCTTGTCTTGTTTGACCGTTATCATGTCTTATGTCTGCAGGCCGTCAGTATGCTTCTGCTTCATCACTTGGGTTGAAAATTTTGCAATAGCGTCCCAGTGGACAATCCTACTAACTCACTAAATAACACATATCTCGATCATATAAAGCAGATAACAAGGAGTACATTTCCAATCTATTCCTATTATAATCATGAAGATATGTTAATTAACCAGTAATCACTTGCTACAGTTCGCTTTTATATAACAGAGTTTGACGAATTTTAGCGGATGTGAAAATGGCCAAACATTTGATATCAGAGGGCTTAAATGTTGAAACCTTGATGTTTACAAAATAATCTACGTACAAATTTAATAATCATAATTCACCGCTGTCGTAATCATCATTACCATAGATAATTCATGTGCAAACAAGCGTCTAATCCGGTCCAGATCTAATCAAAAGAGTAATCTCCGTGAAAGAAGCAAATCTTTAGAAACGCTTTAACTAGATGCTGTTTATTCAAGAATTTTGATAAGCACGAGATTAATAAAAGTTTAGTCACATTACTATCCTCCATAATTCTTATCTTTATGGTACACTAAAGGATTAGGATTCATTCGTCATTAACGGTAATAAAATAATATACCAGTATTTAGTATTGATTTTTATACGCCTTTTGTTCCGTCTATGGAACATAAGTGATGTGTTTACACGCCGTCGGGGCTAGATAATTAATTGGTCCCTAATTAATTACTGCAATTGTGTTATGAAATTTATACCATAAACATTACTTTTAAAACAGTAAATTACATTAATATCAGGCTACTTTAATTAGAATTTTATAATTTATACGAGTATTATTAAAACATTGCTATCCTGCTCAATGGTCGAGTGGTTAAAGACGTCTCCCGTCTCGTACTGAGCATTGGGGAGACTGATTTCGCACCCCATCGGGGCGAATTTGCGCGTGTCATCTTTCATTGTTTTTCAGATGGTTCATATACTTGTGTAAATACATTAAATATATACTAATAGTTTAACTTTTAACAAAAGTTCAATACTATTTAAAATTAAAATATATAAAGACTTTTTTTGACATTTCTCTCACAAAAATTAGCTCTATCTCTCTATCTCTATCTTTCTATTATCTCTATATCTATCTCTATCTTAATATATTTGCGCGTGTCATCTTTCACTGTTTTTCAGAGGGTGAGTGTATTCACCCAGAATTATATTATATATATATATATATATATATATATATATATATTTATATATATATATATACATATATATATATATATATATAATACTGGGTGAATACACTTCTCTGTGCTTCTTCCTTGACCGGTGGCAAAGCCTTACGGTAGGACTATCAGCCGTGAGGCTTTTCCGTCTGTAGTAGGTGAATATAGAAGTTTTTTCCATCGCTATAAATAATAATAAAAATAATAATAATTCTTTCTCATAGTTTGATTGTTCCTCCTGAGTTCTAAGCCTGACCACTCTGGTTGCTACCTACTTTTTCATAGCTTGATTTCTGCGTCACGGTATTTCTAGGTTCATTTTAATTCCCACAAAGAAGTGATCGGAGTCTAGATGTATTTTCTCGATGCATTAACTAGTGATCAATTTGGTTTACAATTCGGGGATATGTATGTGCCACGATAACTATAGCTACCTTCAAATATAATGCTAATTTTTTAAGTAATTGTAGCAAACGAGAAGAACTGAGTTTAACTGATTGAAACCATAGTAAATAACTTAGCTACAAGTTTAAGCTGTGCATTATTATAGCTATAGCTATACTAGAAGATATTAATTAAGTTTCAAGTAATTCTAGCAACCAGATAGCGATTTATAACAGATTTTGTTAAGATAATGCATGTAAATCAAGAAGAACTAAGTTTAACTGATAAAAACTATAGTAAATAATTTAGCTACAAGTTTGAGCTATGGACCACTATAGCTGTAGCTATATTAGATGATATAGGTAAAGTTTCAAGTAATTATATCAACCAGTTAGCGATTTATAGTAAATTTTGTTAGAATACTGCATGCAAATAAAAAAAAAATGAGTTTATCTGATTAAAACTACAGTAAAAAATTTAGCTACAAGTTTAAGCTATAGACCACAATAGCTATAGTTATATTAGAAGATACTAATAAAGTCTCAAGTAATTTTAGCAACCAGATCGCGATTTATAGCAGATTTTGTTAAGATACTGCATACAAATCTAGAACAACTGCGTTTAACTGATTAAAACTATAGTAAATAATTTAGCTACAAGTTTGAGATATGGATCACTATAGCTGTAGCTATATTAGATGATATAGGTAAAGTTTCAAGTTATTATATCTACCAGTTAGCGATTTATAGTAAATTTTGTTAGAATACTGCATGCAAATCAAGAAAAAATGAGTTTATCTGATTAAAACTACAGTAAATAATTTAGCTACAAGTTTAAGCTATAGACCACAATAGCTATAGTTATATTAGAAGATACTAATAAAGTTTCAAGTAATTTTAGCAACCAGATCGCGATTTATAGCAGATTTTGTTAAGATACTGCATACAAATCTAGAACAACTGCGTTTAACTGATTAAAACTATAGTAAATAATTTAGCTACACGTTTGAGCTATGGACCACTATAACTGTAGCTATATTAGATGATATAGGTAAAGGTTTTAATAAAAAAAATTGAGCATTATTACTGTCAATCTTAGAACTGTTCTAAATAAAACACAGTTTTTTTAGTGTAATTTTGACAATTGTAACTCGATTAATGACGATTTGAATCGAACGTCAGAAATATTTGGATGCATAATTTGGAAAATTCATAAAAAAAAAAGTTTTTAAGGAACTAAACTGAACATTGTAAATATCAATCTTGAAATTGTTTTAAATAAGAACAAGTTTTTTTTGGAGTAATTTAGACTATTGTAACTCGACTTATGACGATTTGAATCGAGAAACGTCCGAAATATTTGGATGAGTAACTTTGAAAATTCTTAACAAAATCACTTTTTAATAAAAAAAAAACTACACATTGTAAATATAAATTCTGAAACTGTTCTAAATAAAACAAACAAAAATTCATAAAAATAAAAGTTTTTAATGAAAAAAATTGAACATAGTAATTATTAATCCTAGAACTGTTTTAAATCAAAACAGTTTTTTTGGTGTAATTTTGGCTATTATAACTCTAGTTATGACGATTTGAATCGTGCAACGTCCGAAATATTAGGATGAATAATTTTGAAAATTCATAAAGAAAAAAGTTTTTAATGAACAAAATTAAACATTGTAAGTACAAATCCTGGAACTGTTTTAAATCAAAAAAAGTTTTTTTGGTGTAATTTTGACTATTATAACTCGAGTTATGACGATTTGAATCGAGCAACGTTCAAAATATTAGGATGAATAATTTTGAAAATTCATAAAAATAAATAAGTTTGTAATGAAAAAAATTGAACATTGTAAGTACAAATCCTGGAACTGTTTTAAATCAAAAAAAGTTTTTTTTGTGTAATTTTGACTATTATAACTCGAGTTATGACGATTTGAATCGAGCAACGTCCAAAATATTAGGATGAATAATTTTGAAAATTCATAAAAATAAAAGTTTTTAATGAAAAAAATTGAACATAGTAATTATTAATCCTAGAACTGTTTTAAATCAAAACAGTTTTTTTGGTGTAATTTTGACTATTATAACTCGAGTTATGACGATTTGAATCGTGCAACGTCCGAAATATTAGGATGAATAATTTTGAAAATTCATAAAGAAAAAAGTTTTAAATGAACAAAATTAAACATTGTAAGTACAAATCCTGGAACTGTTTT
Source organism: Lordithon lunulatus (assembly GCA_963942505.1). Taxonomy (NCBI): domain Eukaryota; kingdom Metazoa; phylum Arthropoda; class Insecta; order Coleoptera; family Staphylinidae; genus Lordithon; species Lordithon lunulatus. The sequence continues at coordinate 37,623,085 of OZ012675.1, read as the reverse complement.
AAATCAAAAAAAGTTTTTTTTGTGTAATTTTGACTATTATAACTCGAGTTATGACGATTTGAATCGAGCAACGTCCAAAATATTAGGATGAATAATTTTTAAAATTCATAAAAAAAAATAAGTTTTTAATGAAAAAATTGAACATTGTAAATATTAATTCTGGAACTGTTCTAAATCAAAAAAAAGTTTTTTTGGTGTAATTTTGACTATTATAACTCGAGTTATGACGATTTGAATCGAGCAACGTCCAAGATATTAGGATGAATAATTTTGAAAATTCATAAAAATAAAAGTTTTTAATGAAAAAAATTGAACATAGTAATTATTAATCCTAGAACTGTTTTAAATCAAAACAGTTTTTTTGGTGTAATTTTGGCTATTATAACTCTAGTTATGACGATTTGAATCGTGCAACGTCCGAAATATTAGGATGAATAATTTTGAAAATTCATAAAGAAAAAAGTTTTTAATGAACAAAATTAAACATTGTAAGTACAAATCCTGGAACTGTTTTAAATCAAAAAAAGTTTTTTTGGTGTAATTTTGACTATTATAACTCGAGTTATGACGATTTGAATCGAGCAACGTTCAAAATATTAGGATGAATAATTTTGAAAATTCATAAAAATAAATAAGTTTGTAATGAAAAAAATTGAACATTGTAAGTACAAATCCTGGAACTGTTTTAAATCAAAAAAAGTTTTTTTTGTGTAATTTTGACTATTATAACTCGAGTTATGACGATTTGAATCGAGCAACGTCCAAAATATTAGGATGAATAATTTTGAAAATTCATAAAAATAAAAGTTTTTAATGAAAAAAATTGAACATAGTAATTATTAATCCTAGAACTGTTTTAAATCAAAACAGTTTTTTTGGTGTAATTTTGACTATTATAACTCGAGTTATGACGATTTGAATCGTGCAACGTCCGAAATATTAGGATGAATAATTTTGAAAATTCATAAAGAAAAAAGTTTTTAATGAACAAAATTAAACATTGTAAGTACAAATCCTGGAACTGTTTTAAATCAAAAAAAGTTTTTTTGGTGTAATTTTGACTATTATAACTCGAGTTATGACGATTTGAATCGTGCAACGTCCGAAATATTAGGATGAATAATTTTGAAAATTCATAAAGAAAAAAGTTTTAAATGAACAAAATTAAACATTGTAAGTACAAATCCTGGAACTGTTTTAAATCAAAAAAAGTTTTTTTGGTGTAATTTTGACTATTATAACTCGAGTTATGACGATTTGAATCGTGCAACGTCCGAAATATTAGGATGAATAATTTTGAAAATTCATAAAGAAAAAAGTTTTTAATGAACAAAATTAAACATTGTAAGTACAAATCCTGGAACTGTTTTAAATCAAAAAAAGTTTTTTTGGTGTAATTTTGACTATTATAACTCGAGTTATGACGATTTGAATCGAGCAACGTCCAAAATATTAGGATGAATAATTTTGAAAATTCATAAAAATAAATAAGTTTGTAATGAAAAAAATTGAACATTGTAAGTACAAATCCTGGAACTGTTTTAAATCAAAAAAAGTTTTTTTTGTGTAATTTTGACTATTATAACTCGAGTTATGACGATTTGAATCGAGCAACGTCCAAAATATTAGGATGAATAATTTTGAAAATTCATAAAAATAAAAGTTTTTAATGAAAAAAATTGAACATAGTAATTATTAATCCTAGAACTGTTTTAAATCAAAACAGTTTTTTTGGTGTAATTTTGACTATTATAACTCGAGTTATGACGATTTGAATCGTGCAACGTCCGAAATATTAGGATGAATAATTTTGAAAATTCATAAAGAAAAAGTTTTTAATGAACAAAATTAAACATTGTAAGTACAAATCCTGGAACCGTTTTAAATCAAAAAAAGTTTTTTGGGTGTAATTTTGACTATTATAACTCGAGTTATGACGATTTGAATCGAGCAACGTCCAAAATATTAGGATGAATAATTTTGAAAATTCATAAAAATAAATAAGTTTGTAATGAAAAAAATTGAACATTGTAAGTACAAATCCTGGAACTGTTTTAAATCAAAAAAAGTTTTTTTTGTGTAATTTTGACTATTATAACTCGAGTTATAACGATTTGAATCGAGCAACGTCCAAAATATTAGGATGAATAATTTTGAAAATTCATAAAAATAAAAGTTTTTAATGAAAAAAATTGAACATAGTAATTATTAATCCTAGAACTGTTTTAAATCAAAACAGTTTTTTTGGTGTAATTTTGACTATTATAACTCGAGTTATGACGATTTGAATCGTGCAACGTCCGAAATATTAGGATGAATAATTTTGAAAATTCATAAAAATAAAAGTTTTTAATGAACAAAATTGAACATAGTAATTATTAATCCTAAAACTGTTTCAAATCAAAAAAGTTTTTTTGGTGTAATTTTGACTATTATAACTCGAGTTATGACGATTTGAATCGTGCAACGTCCGAAATATTTGGATGAAAAATTTTGAAGATTCATAAAAAAATAAGTTTTTAAAGAAAAAAATTGATATAGATCACTATAGCTGTAGGTATATTAGATGATATAGATAAAGTTTCAAGTAATTATAGCAACCACATAGCGATTTATAGCAGATTTTGTTAAGATAATGCATACCAATCTAGAAGAACTGAGGGTAACTAATTAAAACTATAGTAAATAATTTAGCTACAAGTTTGAGATATAGATCACTATAGCTATAGCTATATTAGATGATATAGGTAAAGTTTCAAGTATTTATAGCAACCAGATAGCGATTTATAGCAAATTTTGTTAAGATACTGTATACAAATCTAGAAGAACTGAGTTTAACTGATTAAAACTATAGTAAATAATTTAACTACAAGTTTTAGCTATGGACCACTATAGCTGTAGCTATATTACATAATGTAAGAAAAGTTTCAAGTAATTATAGTAACCAGATAGCGGTTTATAGTAGATTTTGTTAAGATACTGCATACAAATCTAGAAGAACTGAGTTTAACTGATTAAAACTATAGTAAATAATTTAGCTACATGTTTGAGCTATGGATCACTATAGCTGTAGCTACATTAGATGATATAGGTAAAGTTTGAAGTATTTATAGCAACCAGATTGCGATTTATGGCAGATTTTGTTAAGATATTGCATACAAATCTAGAAGATCTGAGTTTAACTGATTAAAACTATAGTAAATAATTTAGCTACAAGTTTGATCTATGTCTCACTATAGCTGTAGCTATATTAGATGATATTGGTAAAGTTTCAAGTATTTATAGTAACCGGATATCGATTTATAGCAGATTTTGTTAGGATACTGCATGCAAATCTAGAAGAACTGAGTTTAACTAATTAAAACTATAGTAAATAATTTAGCTACACGTTTGAGCTATGGACCACTATAATTGTAGCTATATCAGATGATATAGGTAAAGTTTCAAGTATTTATAGCAACCTGATAGCGATTTATAGCAGATTTTGTTAAGATACTGCATGCAAATCAAGAAGAAATTAGTTTAACTGAATAAAACTATAGTAAATAGTTTAGCTACAAGTTAGATCTATGGACCACTATGGCTGTAGCTATATTAGATGATATAGGTAAAGTTTCAAGTAATTATAGCAACCAGATATCGATTTATATCAGATGTTTTTATGATACTGCATACAAATCTAGAAGAACTGAGTTTAACTGATTAAAACTATAGTAAATAATTTATCTACAAGTTTGAACTGTAGACTACTATAGCTATAGCTATATTAAAAGATATTTTTCCAGTTATTGAACGCACCGATGAGCAATTTATGGCAATTCTTGTCTGTAAAATAAATCTACTGTGTTTAATAATCTGAAAGTATTATAACAAATTTAGCCACAAGTATCAAGACAGTCCAATACCTTCTATTATATATTTTTTCTTTTTGTTTCAGATCTTTTTGGGTCTAATAGCCTATTCGGCGACCATAGCGCCTAGCATGAGTATAGGCTTCTCCGCGGTCGCCTTGCCTGCCCTTCTAAACCCTAACAACGATCACCATTTAACTGCCAGCCAGGCGTCTTGGGTTGGTGAGTATTGCATATCATAATAACTGACTGTAATTGCTAAATGCACCACGACGATAACAGCATGATAGCGGCATGATACCAAAATCATAACAACACACAATTGCGCACTGTATGAATTAGCAGCCGATAAGTATGCCTGGGCGTAATTTAAAAACGTTTAATATGTACATTCAAAATTAATTGATAATTGGCAGTTTCTGCCGATTTTGGTTTTAATAGATGCTGTTGATATCAGTAAACGTGAATGATGCACACACAAACGTGAAGTTATAAACGTCGAAATAAATTAATTCTCTTATCAATATTTGTCATAATTAAGCACCTACACACGATGGGTCTGGTAGACAGCCTGTTGTGCAGAGGGTGCAATGAATAACTAGAAACAGCAGAGCCTCTGCCCAGCTCTAGTAAACTCTAGGCAGCTACTACTAGGGGAGTGCTGACCTAGTATGGCCAGCATTGGCAACTCCTCACCCGCTAGAGTTTTGCAGCTCACACGTAGACCGGTGGGACGAGTGAGTAGCCTTAAAAAGGGAGGTTTCACAATGGGCCTATTTTGAGGCCTAAGTGTCTGTAGCTATGCTACGCTCCAGCCAACTATCCAGAACTATCTAGAATATTTCTATTAAACTCCTTCTACCAATATCTAAACCTTAACATTTACTATATATATATATATATATATATATATATATATATATATATATATATAATAAAACTTTTATTTATTTGATAGTCAAAAACAGATGCAGTGTAATTAAAATAGCATTCAAAAGAAAATAGTTATTATTGAATATACTAGATATAGATGTGTATCTGAATACCCAATTATCTTTTTCAGCTAGTATAGCTTCTGTAGCAACTCCCATCGGCTGCTTCGTATCCGGCCCAATTTCGGATCGTTTCGGACGCAAAGTAGCCCTATTGATTATAAATGTGGTTACATTTATGGGCTGGGTGGTCATAGCTGTAGCCCACGATAAGCAAGAATACCAGTACCCCATTCTATTAACAGGCAGACTGCTAACAGGCCTCTCCACAGGACTAGCCAGTATGCCAGCTGCTGTTTATATGGCTGAAATATCCAGTCCAGCCCTGCGTGGCGTTTTCACCACCGCTAGTGGGGTTTTCTTCGCGTTCGGCGTGATGGTGGTCTACTGTCTTGGTTACATATTTCAGGTATAAATCAAATCAAAATAAAATACAAATTCTCTTACATAACCATAACTAGTATTCTAATTGCTTAAAGATGTTCAAATCTTGAGGATATGTAACTGAATAGTTATTTTAAATCCTCCATAGCTTATAATTAGTAACAAAAACTGCGTAACTATATTTACCGGGATATAAAATACAAACAAGTCAATTCAGTAACTATTCAACTTATAGAAACAGTCATAACTACTATTCTATAAATGTGTTAGTCTGTGTCTACAAATATGTTAGTTACCTACTTGTACTAAATCTTGATTATTAATTTTAGGATGATTGGGGAACAATTTCAACAGTCACCGCAATCATCCCCTGCTGCGCTATGGCCCTGGGAATGTTCCTGTTGCCCGAATCACCAGCCTGGTTGGTATCCAAAAACCGAATCGACGAGGCTAGTAAAAGCATGCGAAAGATTTACGGATACAAAGAGCACAACCAAGAAATCTTTGAAGACGTACAAGCGTTAATCCGCAACAGAGACGCCTCTAAAATCAGCAACGATAAACCCCAGAAGAAAACAATCGCTACGTCTCTAGCCAAAAAACTACGCTATCTCCGCCGCCCCTCGTGCTTCAAGCCATTCATCCTCGTCCTCTCATACTTCTTCTTCCAACAGTTTAGTGGCACCTTCGTAATAGTCTTCTACGCCATCGATATTGTGAAAATGGCCGGTGTACAGATTGACCCATATAAAGCGATTGTTATAATCGCATTCACTCGTTTCATCGCTGCGATTTTAGTGGCGTACGTTTCGCGCCGCTACGGCCGACGACCACCCTCAATCCTATCAGGCGCTGGCATGACTGTATGCATGTTCTCACTTGTAATCTACCTCTATCTTAAAGCAACTGGTAGAATTAACGCTACAACCGCCACTGAACTATCCTGGATACCAATGCTCTGCTTAATAGCCTACTTCTTCACCAGCACCCTCGGATTTTTAACCATGCCCTTCGCAATGGCCGCAGAGTGTTTCCCAGCAAAAGTACGCGGATTGGCAACTGGTTTAATTACTTGTACTGCATATATCTTCAACTTTATAATCGTTAAAATTTTCCCTACAATGGTTCAAGGGATGGGGCCATATGGGGTGTTCGCATTCTACGGTGTTGCCTGTCTTTTTGGCACTGTCTTCATTGTGGCGCTGTTGCCCGAAACAAAAGGCAAAACGCTGGCGGAGATTGAGGAGTATTTTAGCCAGAAGAAACCGCGTAGTGGCGAAAAGGGGCGGCCTATTATAAAAAGCTGAGGACACAAAACAAATCATATGTAGTGCAAATGGTAGATCTCACAATTATTTAAGTTATAACCCGTTTTTATTTGTGATGAAAAATGGTTAAAAATTACATATTAGATTCTACAAATTGTTTTATGTTTTTTGTTAGGCAATAACTGTGATATAGATGTGCGATTTTTAATGTGTACATGTAAGTTATTTAATAATAAATAAAATATGTTTTTATTTAATTTAAAAAATAACATTTTTTTTAAAGAAAAGTTTTATGAATCTTTATTTGTATGTTGATTACTCCCAGTAACACTCAATACAGAACAATTTCTAATGGTAGCTTTAAGAATTTACATTGCAATCTAATTAATCCATTTCTACATTTTTCTTGTAGCCATTAGATGATATAACTGTTCTTGTAACCATTATAGGTTACAAGAACAGTTATACCAAATTTAATTATATTTTCAGACTGAAACTATTCGGAATTAGGATAATTATCTAATGATTTATAATGCAGACATAATTAACTTACATACAACTTCAATTGGACCATTTCTGATCTTAATCCTCTAATAATATTAGAGAAATTAGATTATACAAACTGAATTCACATCAGTATTAATAGAAATTTGACTATAAGCGGATAAATTGTATTCTAAAGACAACAGATATGTCAGAGTTGCGACAAATTAGATTATAAAGAGGCAGAGACATCTGTATAAAGAGAAATTGGATTGTATTAACTAAAAAGACACCAGAGATGATCTATTTGAGTAAGATAGCAAAAGAGACATCAGGTTTCAGGTAAATTGTATTATAAAGACAACAGATATATCAGAGTTGGTAGAAACCGGATTATTAAGATGCAGAGCCATCAGCATTAAGATAGATTGGATTGTACAGACTGAAGAGACATCAGGCTTCAGATAAATTGTATTCTAAAGACAACAGATATGTCAGAGTTGCGAAAAAAACGGATTATAAAGAAGCAGAGACATCAGTATAAAGAGAAATTGGATTGTATTAACTAAAAAGACACCAGAGATGATCGATTTGAGTAAGAAGGCAAAAGAGACATCAGGCTTCAGGTAAATTGTATTATAAAGACAACAGATATATCAGAGTTGGTAGAAACCGGATTATTAAGAAGCAGAGTTATCAGCATTAACATAAATTGGATTGTACAGACTGAAGAGACATCAGGCTTCAGATAAATTGTATTCTAAAGACAACAGATATGTCAGAGTTGGTAGAAACCGGATTATTAAGAAGCAGATCCATCAGCATTAAGATAAATTGGATTGTACAGACTGACGAGACATCAGGCTTCAGATAGATTGTATTCTAAAGACAACAGATATGTCAGAGTTGGTTGAAACTGGATTATTAAGAAGCAGATCCATCAGCATTAAGATACATTGGATTGTACAGACTGACGAGACATCAGGCTTCAGATAAATTGTATTCTAAAGTCAACAGATATGTCAGAGTTGCGACAAATTGGATTATAAAGAGGCAGAGACATCTGTATAAAGAGAAATTGGATTGTATTAACTAGAAAGACACCAGAGATGATCTATTTGAGTAAGATAGCAAAAGAGACATCAGGCTTCAGGTAACTTGTATTATAAAGACAACAGATATATCAGAGTTGGTAGAAACCGGATTATTAAGAAGCAGAGCCATCAGCATTAAGATAAATTGGATTGTACAGACTGAAGAGACATCAGGCTTCAGATAAATTGTATTCTAAAGACAACAGATATGTCAGAGTTGCGATAAATCGGATTATAAAGAAGAACAGATATCAGTATAAATAGAAATTGTTTTGTACTAACTGAAAAGACACCAGAGATGATCGATTTGAGTAAGAAGGCAAAAGAGATATCAGGCTTCAGGTAAATTGTATTATAAAGACAACAGATATATCAGAGTTGATAGAAACCAGATTATTAAGAAGCATCGCCATCAGCATTAAGATAAATTGGATTGTACAGACTGACGAGACATCAGGCTTCAGATAAATTGTATTCTAAAGACAACAGATATATTAGAGTTGGGACAAATCGAATTATAAAGAACAGAGACATCAGTATAATGCTAAATTGGATTGTCTATACTGAAGACAGATTAGAGTTCATAGAAACTTGATAAAAACTCTAAAGAGACATCAGGCTTAAAAATGATTAATGTAACTTTCCCGCCATATAACAGCGACCTTGGTGGATGTAGGTAAGAACTATGCCCAGACCGCCATCTACTGGCTAATGTCTTCAACTACCTGCTATCGTGGTAAAATAGGCGCGGGTTTTACCAGCCCACAAACAAAACATAACCTACGTTTACGTTCACAACACGTTTGTGTTTACATGTGTGCGGTCTGTTCTTAAAAACGCGGTAAAAGTTATAAAATACACGTAATGGACGCGGATTTGTATGATGAGTTCGGTAACTATATCGGGCCGGAACTGGACAGCGATGAGGACGAGGAGGAGGAAGTGGAGAATTTCCAGGACGAGGAGGAACACCGGGAATATGATGTAAGTGATATATAAAAAATTGTTTAAAATTATTGTTTGCAACAATGTTTACGAATAATTGCACGTTGGTAAACGTGATGGGCGGTTTATTATTGGGGGTGGCAATAGGTAGAAAGGAATTTGTATGTTATTTAGACACTTTTAATAGCCTGAAGCTTACAATTTGTAATTTTGTCATGTAATAAATATTAATACAGTTGAAAATCGCATTATTAATATTTTGTAATGTGAAATAAATTAATTTTCCAGTTGAAAATTTAACGAACTACAAGATTACGTCATGAAATCGTTGATTTTCAAAACGGTTTTCATTTTATAAAGCTTGAAACTTGTCGCTGGAAATTAGTTTATGTATAAAAATTAACCTATTGGAAAATCTACGTTTTAAAGCATGGATTATATATTATAATATGAAATAAATACATTTTCCAGTTGAAAATTTAATGAACTACAAGATCATGACGTGAAAATGTTGATTTTCCAAACGGTTTTCATTTTATAAAGCTTGAAACGTGTCGTTTGTAATTAGTTTCTGTATAAAAATTGACCTATTGGAAAATCTTCGTTTACAAGCATGGATTATATATTGTAATATGAAATAAATACATTTTCCAGTTGAAAATTTAATGAACTACAAGATTATGACGTGAAAAAGTTGATTTTCCAAACAGTTTTCATTTTATAAAGCTTGAAACGTGTCATTTGTAATTAGTTTATGTATAAAAATTGACCTACTGGAAAATCTTCGTTTTGAACCATAGATTATATATTGTAATATGAAATAAATACATTTTCCAGTTGAAAATTTAATGAACTACAAGATTATGACGTGAAAAAGTTGATTTTCCAAACAGTTTTCATTTTATAAAGCTTGAAACGTGTCATTTGTAATTAGTTTCTGTATAAAAATTGACCTATTGGAAAATCTTCGTTTACAAGCATGGATTATATATTGTAATATGAAATAAATACATTTTCCAGTTGAAAATTTAATGAACTACAATTATGACGTGAAAAAGTTGATTTTCCAAACGGTTTTCATTTTATAAAGCTTGAAACGTGTCATTTGTAATTAGTTTATGTATAAAAATTGACCTACTGGAAAATCTTCGCTTTGAACCATAGATTCTATATTGTAATATGAAATAAATACATTTTCCAGTTGAAAATTTAATGAACTACAAGATTATGTCGTGAAAAAGTTGATTTTCCAAACAGTTTTCATTTTATAAAGCTTGAAACGTGTCATTTGTAATTAGTTTCTGTATAAAAATTGACCTATTGGAAAATCTTCGTTTACAAGCATGGATTATATATTGTAATATGAAATAAATACATTTTCCAGTTGAAAATTTAATGAACTACAAGATTATGACGTGAAAAAGTTGATTTTCCAAACAGTTTTCATTTTATAAAGCTTGAAACGTGTCATTTGTAATTAGTTTCTGTATAAAAATTGACCTATTGGAAAATCTTCGTTTACAAGCATGGATTATATATTGTAATATGAAATAAATACATTTTCCAGTTGAAAATTTAATGAACTACAAGATTATGACGTGAAAAAGTTGATTTTCCAAACGGTTTTCATTTTATAAAGCTTGAAACGTGTCATTTGTAATTAGTTTATGTATAAAAATTGACCTACTGGAAAATCTTCGTTTTGAACCATAGATTCTATATTGTAATATGAAATAAATACATTTTCCAGTTGAAAATTTAATGAACTACAAGATTATGACGTGAACAAGTTGATTTTCCAAACAGTTTTCATTTTATAAAGCTTGAAACGTGTCATTTGTAATTAGTTTCTGTATAAAAATTGACCTATTGGAAAATCTTCGTTTACAAGCATGGATTATATATTGTAATATGAAATAAATACATTTTCCAGTTGAAAATTTAATGAACTACAAGATTATGTCGTGAAAAAGTTGATTTTCCAAACAGTTTTCATTTTATAAAGCTTGAAACGTGTCATTTGTAATTAGTTTCTGTATAAAAATTGACCTATTGGAAAATCTTCGTTTACAAGCATGGATTATATATTGTAATATGAAATAAATTCATTTTCCAGTTGAAAATTTAATGAACTACAAGATTATGACGTGAAAAATTTGATTTTCCAAACAGTTTTCATTTTATAAAGCTTGAAACGTGTCATTTGTAATTAGTTTATGTATAAAAATTGACCTATTGGAAAATCTTCGTTTACAAGCATGGATTATATATTGTAATATGAAATAAATACATTTTCCAGTTGAAAATTTAATGAACTACAAGATTATGACGTGAAAAAGTTGATTTTCCAAACAGTTTTCATTTTATAAAGCTTGAAACGTGTCATTTGTAATTAGTTTATGTATAAAAATTGACCTACTGGAAAATCTTCGTTTTGAACCATAGATTATATATTGTAAGATGAAATAAATACATTTTCCAGTTGAAAATTTAACGAACTACAAGATTATGATGTGAAAAAATTGATTTTCCAAACGGTTTTCATTTTATAAAGCTTGAAATGTGTTATTTGTAATTAGTTTATGTATAAAAATTAACCTATTGGAAAATCTTCGTTTTGAACCATGGATTATATATTGTAATGAAATAAATACATTTTCCAGTTGAAAATTTGATGAACTACAAGATTATAATGTGAAAATGTTGATTTTCCAAACAGTTTTCATTTTATAAAGCTTGAAACGTGTCATTTGTAATTAGTTTATGTATAAAAATTGACCTACTGGAAAATCTTCGTTTTGAAGCATGGATTATATATTGTAATATGTAATAAATACATTTTCCAGTTGAAAATTTAATGAACTACAAGATTATGATGTGCAAAACTTGATTTTCCAAACGGTTTTCATTTTATAAAGCTTGAAACTTGCCATTTGTAATTAGTTTATGTATAAAAATTGACCTATTGGAAAATCTTCGTTTTGAAGCATGGATTATATATTGTAATATGAAATAAATACATTTTCCAGTTGAAAATTTAATGAACTACAAGATTATTATGTGAAAAAGTTGATTTTTCAAACGGTTTTCATTTTATAAAGCTTGAAATTTGTAATTGGTTTATGTATAAAAATTGACCTACTGGAAAATCTTCGTTTTGAAGAATGGATTATATATTGTAATATGAAATAAATACATTTTTCAGTTGAAAATTTAATGAACTACAAGATTATGATGTGAAAACGTTGATTTTCCAAACAGTTTTCATTTTATAAAGCTTGAAACATGTCATTTGTAATTAGTTTATGTATAAAAATTGACCAATTGAAAATCTTCGTTATGAAGCATGGATTATATATTGTAATATGAAATAAATACATTTTCAAGTTGAAAATTTAATGAACTACAAGATTATGATGTGAAAAAATTGATTTTCCAAACGGTTTTCATTTTATAAAGCTTGAAACTTGTCACTTGTAATTAGTTTATGTATAAAAATTGACCTAAATCAAATCTTCGTTTTGAAGCATGTATTATATATTGTAATATGAAATAAATAATTTTTCCGGTTAAAAATTTAATGAACTACAAGATTATGATGTGATAAAGTTGATTTTCCAATCGGTTTTCATTTTATAAAGATTGAAACTTCTTATTAATTACTTTATGTCATCAAAATTCATCCTGTGGGAAATCCGCGTTTTAAAGCATGTAGTATATATTATTATATGAATGAAATACATTTTCCGGTTGGAAATTTAACGCACAACAAGATTATATTGTGAAAATCCTAAATCGCCTTCGTTTATGGCTTAAGGTACTTGAAACTCCATGCAAATCTATGTTTACTCTAAATTTTAGGATTTTCAAGTGATATATATTTAATTTTCTAGTTGTATCTATGTTTTTGTATCGTACTTAATACAAAAACTTATATATCAAGAATTAGAGAATTAGATTGAACAACAGTAACGTGTAATTTTTAAAGTTATTGTCTTGTTACGCCTCTCGGAAAATAAAAATTGTCTTACAGGACGAGCACATGGAGGACGCAGAGCCTCAACCCATGGCCATAGTCCTACACGAGGACAAAAACTATTACCCTTCCGCGTTACAAGTATATGGTCCTGATGTTGAGACTATAGTCCAAGAAGAGGACGCACAAGCCCTCGACGTGCCTCTGGTAGAGCCTGTGAAAAAGAAAAAGTTTCAGCTCAAAGAGCAAGATTTGCCCGAAACTGTTTATAACATGGAGTGCGTTAATTAATTTAACTTACAATCCCACATCGAATTAACTAATTGAAGGATTTTATAGATACTTAGCTGACATGATGGATAACACTTCGTTGATACGGAATGTTGCGCTGGTAGGGCACCTCCATCACGGCAAAACGACGTTTGTCGATTGCCTAATCAGGCAAACGCATCCGGGTTACCAGGATAACGAGGAGAAAAACTTGCGGTATACGGATATTCTGTTTACAGAGCAAGAACGGGGGTGCTCTATTAAATCAATACCGGTTACGTTATTGCTGCCTGATGTTAAGAATAAAAATTATTTAATGAATATTTTTGATACTCCAGGTGAGTACATTTGTGATGAAAACTTAAAACAGTTTATCCTCACTAGTTTATAATCAAGACCAGCGGTGGGCAACTGTAATGGATCTAGGTGCCACTTTTTTGAAGAAAAAAATCTTTTAAGGGATCAACACAGCACGTTTTCTCAGCCGATTTCTAAATTTATTCACAATCCATTCAGCTCTTTCCCGTAATTTTGTTCACAGACGTCCATACATCCAAACATAGACCCGGATGTTTTTTAAATATCATGCAATGCATAGATTTTTGTTTACGTTCCACCTAGAAACGACTCGCGTGCCACGCAGTGCCATAGGTTGCCGACCGCTTATCTAGACCAATCTAGATTTGTAGATTGTTAACTTATATAGCAATTGTTTAAAATAATTTAGGTCACGTGAATTTTTCCGATGAGGTAACCGCTGCCATGCGGCTATGCGATGGGGTTGTATTATTTGTGGATGCCGCTGAGGGTGTAATGCTTAACACCGAGAGGTTGTTAAAGCACGCAGTGCAAGAACGTCTACAGGTTACTATTTGCATAAATAAAATCGATCGGTTGATTTTGGAGCTGAAGTTACCCCCGCAGGATGCTTATTATAAGTTGAGGCATATTGTGGAGGAAATTAACGGGTTGTTGACGTGAGTTAGCCGTAAAAAATAATGAGGAACGTTGGTTTACTATTCGAATTTTTTTATAGGTTGTACTCTGATGACGTTAATCCGCACATTGTGTCGCCTGTTTTGGGAAATGTTTGTTTTGCCAGTGCTCAGTACGGGGTTTGTTTCACTCTGAAATCTTTTGCGAGTATTTACAGCCAGTATTACGGGGATGTTAACGTCGAGGAGTTTTCTAAACGGTTGTGGGGTGATATCTATTTCAACTCTAAAACGTAAGTTACAAAAATAGAAATACGTTTTTTTGTAGTAACCACACAAGCTTCATTTATATACCAGCTAAAAGATAATTAATTTCTCTTTAAGGATATATTTAATTTTATGGGGACAGAATTTTGAATTAAGTTTGAATAACAAAATAGTTTAAGTCAATTTTTCGTATGTGCGTAAATTCTTCGTACGTCTTAATATTTGTATACACGTAAAATCACTGCAACTCGAGTTGTGGTTATTTAAACAACTCAAAATCAACAACATTTATTAAATATACATACAGCAATGCACCTATGAATTTACAAAGATGTATTATAATTTTTGATATTTTTTACGAATTTCTAAACTTGCCCGTTTATGTCTGAATATTCGTATACAGGTAAAATCACTGCAACTCGAGTTGTGATTGTTCAAACAACTCAAGATCAACAACATGTATTAAATATACATACAGCAATGCGTGTATGAATTTACAAAGATGTATTATCATTTTTGATATTTTTTATGAATTTCTAAACTTGCCCGTTTATGTCTGAATATTCGTATACAGGTAAAATCACTGCAACTCGAGTTGTGATTGTTCAAACAACTCAAGATCAACAACATGTATTAAATATACATACAGCAATGCGTGTATGAATTTACAAAGATGTATTATCATTTTTGATATTTTTTATGAATTTCTAAACTTGCCAGTTTATGTCTTAATATTCGTATACAGGTAAAATCACTGCAACTCGAGTTGTGATTGTTCAAACAACTCAAGATCAACAACATTTATTAAATGTACATACAGCAATGCGTGTATGAATTTACAAAGATGTATTATAATTTTTGATATTTTTTATGAATTTCTAAACTTGCCAGTTTATGTCTTAATATTCGTATACAGGTAAAATCACTGCAACTCGAGTTGTCGTTGTTCAAACAACTCAAAATCAACAACATTTATTAAATATACATACAGCAATGCATGTATGAATTTACAAAGATGTATTATCATTTTTTATATTTTTTACGAATTTCTAAACATGCCAGTTTATGTCTGAATATTCGTATACAGGTAAAATCACTGCAACTCGAGTTGTGGTTGTTCAAACAACTCAAAATCAACAACATTTATTAAATATACATTCAACAATGCATGTATTAATTTACAAAAATGTATTATCATTTTTGATATTTTTTTACGAATTTTTAAACTTGCCAGTTTGTCTGAACATTCGTATACAGGTAAAATCACCGCAACTCGAGTTGAGGTTGTTCAAACAACTCAAAATCAACAACATTTATTAAATATACATACAGCAATGCGTGTATGAATTTACAAAGATGTATTATCATTTTTGATATTTTTTACGAATTTCTAAACTGGCCAGTATATGTCTTAATATTCGTATGCAGGTAAAATCACTGCAACTCGAGTTGTGGTTGTTCAAACAACTCAAAATCAACAACATTTATTAAATATACATACAGCAATGCATGTATGAATTTACAAAGATGTATTATCATTTTTGATATTTTTTACGAATTTCTAAACTGGCCAGTATATGTCTTAATATTCGTATGCAGGTAAAATCACTGCAACTCGAGTTGTGGTTGCCCAAACAACTCAAAATCAGCAACATTTATTAAATATACATATAGTAATGCGTGTATGAATTTACAAAGATGTATTATCATTTTTGATATTTTTTTACGAATTTCTAAACTTGCCAGTTTATGTCTGAATATTCGTATACAGGTAAAATCACCGCAACTCGAGTTGTGGTTGTTCAAACAACTCAAAATCAACAACATTTATTAAATATACTTTCAGCAATGCATGTATGAATTTACAAAAACGTATTATCATTTTTGATATTTTTTACGAATTTTTAAACTTGCCAGTTTATGTCTTAATATTCATATGCAGGTAAAATCACTGCAACTCGAGTTGTGATTATTCAAACAACTCAAGATCAACAACATTTATTAAATATACATACAGCAATGCGTGTATGAATTTACAAAGATGTATTATCATTTTTGATATTTTTTATGAATTTCTAAACTTGCCAGTTTATGTCTTAATATTCGTATACAGGTAAAATCACTGCAACTCGAGTTGTGGTTGTTCAAACAACTCAAAATCAACAACATTTATTAAATATACATACAGCAATGCATCTATGAATTTACAAAGATGTATTATCATTTTTGATATTTTATACGAATTTCTAAACTTGCCAGTTTATGTCTGAATATTCGTATACAGGTAAAATCACTGCAACTCGAGTTTTGGTTGTTCAAACAACTCAAAATCAACAACATTTATTAAATATACTTTCAGCAATGCATGTATGAATTTACAAAAACGTATTATCATTTTTGATATTTTTTACGAATTTTTAAACTTTCCAGTTTATGTCTGAATATTCGCATACAGGTAAAATCACTGCAACTCGAGTTGTGGTTGTTCAAACAACTCAAAATCAACAACATTTATTAAATATACATACAGAAATGCATCTATGAATTTACAAAGATGTATTATCATTTTTGATATTTTTTACGAATTTCTAAACTGGCCAGTATATGTCTTAATATTCGTATACAGGTAAAATCACTGCAACTCGAGTTGTCGTTGCCCAAACAACTCAAAATCAGCAACATTTATTAAATATACATATAGTAATGCGTGTATGAATTTTCAAAGATGTATTATCATTTTTGATATTTTTTACGAATTTATAAACTTGCCAGTTTATGTTTGAATATTCGTATACAGGTAAAATCACTGCAACTCGAGTTTTGGTTGTTCAAACAACTCAAAATCAACAACATTTATTAAATATACTTTCAGCAATGCATGCATGAATTTACAAAAACGTATTATCATTTTTGATATTTTTTACGAATTTTTAAACTTGCCAGTTTATGTCTTAATATTCGTATACAGGTAAAATCACTGCAACTCGAGTTGTGGTTGTTCAAACAACTCAAAATCAACAACATTTATTAAATATACATACAGCAATGCATGTATGAATTTACAAAGGTGTATTATCATTTTTGATATTTTTTTACGAATTTCTAAACTTGCTAGTTTATGTCTTAATATTCGTATACAGGTAAAATCACTGCAACTCGAGTTGTCGTTGCCCAAACAACTCAAAATCAACAACATTTATTAAATATACATACAGCAATGCATCTATGAATTTACAAAGATGTATTATCATTTTTGATATTTTATACGAATTTCTAAACTTGCCAGTTTATGTCTGAATATTCGTATACAGGTAAAATCACTGCAACTCGAGTTTTGGTTGTTCAAACAACTCAAAATCAACAACATTTATTAAATATACTTTCAGCAATGCATGTATGAATTTACAAAAACGTATTATCATTTTTGATATTTTTTACGAATTTTTAAACTTGCCAGTTTATGTCTTAATGTTCGTATACAGGTAAAATCACTGCAACTCGAGTTGTCGTTGTTCAAACAACTCAAAATCAACAACATTTATTAAATATACATACAGCAATGCATCTATGAATTTACAAAGATGTATTATCATTTTTTATATTTTATACGAATTTCTAAACTTGCCAGTTTATGTCTGAATATTCGTATACAGGTAAAATCACTGCAACTCGAGTTTTGGTTGTTCAAACAACTCAAAATCAACAACATTTATTAAATATACTTTCAGCAATGCATGTATGAATTTACAAAAACGTATTATCATTTTTGATATTTTTTACGAATTTTTAAACTTGCCAGTTTGTCTTAATATTCGTATGCAGGTAAAATCACTGCAACGCGAGTTGTGGTTGTTCAAACAACTCAAAATCAACAACATTTATTAAATATACATACAGCAATACGTGTATGAATTTACAAAGATGTATTATCATTTTTGATATTTTTTATGAATTTCTAAACTTGCCAGTTTATGTCTGAATATTCGTATACAGGTAAAATCACTGCAACTCGAGTTGTGATTGTTCAAACAACTCAAGATCAACAACATTTATTAAATATACATACAGCAATGCGTGTATGAATTTACAAAGATGTATTATCATTTTTGATATTTTTTATGAATTTCTAAACTTGCCAGTTTATGTCTTAATGTTCGTATACAGGTAAAATCACTGCAACTCGAGTTGTCGTTGTTGAAACAACTCAAAATCAACAACATTTATTAAATATACATACAGCAATGCATCTATGAATTTACAAAGATGTATTATAATTTTTGATATTTTTTACGAATTTCTAAATTTGCCCGTTTATGTCTGAATATTCTCATACAGGTAAAATCACTGCAACTCGAGTTGTGGTTGTTCACACAACTCAAAATCAACAACATTTATTAAATATACTTACAGCAATGCACGTATGAATTTACAAGGATGTATTATCATTTTTGATATTTTTTACGAATTTCTAAACTGGCCAGTATATGTCTTAATATTCGTATACAGGTAAAATCACTGCAACTCGAGTTGTCGTTGCCCAAACAACTCAAAATCAGCAACATTTATTAAATATACATATAGTAATGCGTGTATGAATTTTCAAAGATGTATTATCATTTTAGATATTTTTTACGAATTTCTAAACTGGCCAGTATATGTCTTAATATTTGTATGCAGGTAAAATCACTGCAACTCGAGTTGTCGTTGCCCAAACAACTCAAAATCAGCAACATTTATTAAATATACATATAGTAATGCGTGTATGAATTTACAAAGATGTATTATCATTTTTGATATTTTTTACGAATTTCTAAACTGGCCAGTATATGTCTTAATATTCGTATGCAGGTAAAATCACTGCAACTCGAGTTGTCGTTGCCTAAACAACTCAAAATCAACAACATTTATTAAATATACATACAGAAATGCGTGTATGAATTTACAAAGATGTATTATCATTTTTGATATTTTTCACGAATTTTTAAACTGGCCAGTATATGTCTTAATATTCGTATGCAGGTAAAATCACTGCAACTCGAGTTGTCGTTGCCCAAATAACTCAAAATCAGCAACATTTATTAAATATACATATAGTAATGCGTGTATGAATTTTCAAAGATGTATTATCATTTTTGATATTTTTTACGAATTTCTAAACTTGCTAGTTTATGTCTGAATATTCGTATACAGGTAAAATCACTGCAACTCGAGTTTTGGTTGTTCAAACAGCTCAAAATCAACAACATTTAATAAATATACATACAGCAATGCGTGTATGAATTTACAAAGATGTATTATCATTTTTGATATTTTTTACGAATTTGTAAACTTGCCAGTTTATGTCTTAATATTCGTATATAGTTAAAATCACTGCAACTCGAGTTGTAAAATGTATAAAATTATTCACTAATATAAAGAGGATTTAATTGTCTTTATTGGTGATATCTTCTACAACATTTCTGTTTTACATTTCAAGTCGAAAATTCACTAAAAAGGCGCCGCACAATTCAGCCCAGCGTAGTTTCGTCGAATTCATCCTTGAGCCGCTATACAAAATATTTGCTCAAGTCGTGGGTGATGTAGATAGCACTCTACCAGCAGTGCTGGATGAACTAGGTATTAAACTGAACAAACAGGAGCTGAAATTGAACATACGTCCGTTACTGCGGTTGGTGTGTAATAGGTTTTTGGGAGACTTTAGCGGTGAGTTCAAAACTGTTCTCTGTAAATCTCGGAATTTTCTACAATGTTAATGTTTTGTAGGATTTGTTAATATGTGTGTTGAGCATATAAACTCTCCTTTGGATAACGCTAAAATTAAAGTGGATCATATATACACGGGGCCCAATACGAGCACTCTGTATGAGGATATGAGAAAATGTGATCAGGATGGTTTATTAATGGTATGTTTAATTTATTTTTAATGGATTTTGGCATTCATTCTTTAATTTGTTTCATTATTCATTCGTTGAAAGTATTTCTTCATTCGTTCATTTACTCAAGATTGAGTTCCTTGTTTAATTCATTTCTTCGCTCGCTATTTGTATACTTCTATCTATAATCATCATTGATTTATTCATTCCTCACAATACAATCAAAATTAGAAGAAAAACATACGTAACATAAACATTAAAGGACTAAAGTAGATCGAAAATGGCTACAACTAATACTAAAGGATACAACTTACAGGTGCACAGTTCCAAAATGTACCCAACAGACGATTGTACGTTCTTCCAAGTCTTAGGTCGCGTTATGAGCGGCACTCTGCATGCCGGCACTGATGTCCGCGTGCTGGGCGAAAACTACACCCTTCAGGACGAAGAGGACTCGCGAATCCTCACTGTGGGCCGTTTGTGGGTTTACGAATCGCGCTATAAAGTTGAATTAAATCGCGTGCCTGCTGGAAATTGGGTGCTCATTGAGGGAATCGACCAGTCCATTGTGAAAACCTCGACCATCACGGATCTTGTGATCCATGATGATCTGTATATATTCAGACCATTGAAATTCAACACGCAGAGTATTATTAAAATAGCAGTTGAGCCCGTTAATCCTTCTGAGTTGCCAAAAATGTTGGACGGGCTCAGAAAGGTGAATAAATCTTACCCTTTGCTGACTACGCGCGTGGAGGAGTCAGGTGAGCATGTGGTACTTGGAACGGGGGAGCTTTATTTGGACTGCGTGATGCACGATCTGCGGAAGATGTACTCTGAAATCGACATCAAAGGTAAGATTGTATATTTGTATTAGTTAAATGCGTTAAAACTCGAGTTATTACACGCGGTTTATAAAATTCACCAACAATTCAAATTGATGGATAATATTTTGAAAATTTTCAGTGTTTATTGTGAACATATTTTGTACATTATTAGCGAATTTGGTTGAATTATCTCCATTATAACTCGAGTTATACTTTAAATAGCACAACATGTACCGTTAAAAAGTATGCCTTGCCTTTTATAAAATTCACCAACAATTCAATTTGATGAATAATATTTTGAAAATTTTCGGTGTTTATTGTGAACATATTTTGTACATTATTAGCGATTTTGGTTGAATTATCTCCGTTATAACTCGAATTATACTTTAAATAAAACAAAATGTACCTCTAAAAAGTATGACTTGCCGTTTATAAAATTCACCAACAATTCAATTTGATGGATAATATTTTGAAACTTTTCGGTGTTTATTGTGCACATATTTTGTACATTATTAGCGATTTTGGTTGAATTATCTCCATTATAACTCGAATTATACTTTAAATAAAACAAAATACACCGCTAAAAAGTATGTCTTGCCGTTTATAAAATTCACCAACAATTCAATTTGATGGATAATATTTTGAAAATTTTCGGTGTTTATTGTGAATATATTTTGTACATTATTAGCGAATTTGGTTAAATTATCTCCATTATAACTTGAATTATACTTTAAATAAAACAAAATGTACCTCTAAAAAGTATGACTTGCCGTTTATAAAATTCACTAACAATTCAATTTGATAGATAATATTTTGAAAATTTTCGGTGTTTATTGTGAATATATTTTGTACATTATTAGTGAATTTGGTTAAATTATCTCCATTATAACTCGAATTATACTTTAAATAAAACAAAATGTACCTCTAAAAAGTATGACTTGCCGTTTATAAAATTCACTAACAATTCAATTTGATAGATAATATTTTGAAAATTTTCGGTGTTTATTGTGAACATATTTTGTACATTATTAGCGAATTTGGTTGAATTATCTCCGTTATAACTCGAATTATACTTTAAATAAAACAAAATGTACCGCTAAAAAGTATGACTTGCCGTTTATAAAATTCACCAACAATTCAATTTGATGGATAATATTTTGAAAATTTTCGGTGTTTATTGTGAACATATTTTGTACATTATTAGCGAATTTGGTTGAATTATACTTTAAATAAAAGAAAATGCACCGCTAAAAAGTATGAATTGCCGTTTATAAAATTCTCCAACAATTCAATGTGATGAATAATATTTTGAAAAATTTCGGTGTTTATTATGAACATATTTTGTACATTATTAGCGAATTTGGTTGAATTATCTCCGTTATAACTCGAATTATACTTTAAATAAAACAAAATGTACCGCTAAAAAGTATGACTTGCCGTTTATAAAATTCACCAACAATTCAATTTGATGGATAATATTTTGAAAATTTTCGGTGTTTATTGTGAACATATTTTGTTCATTATTAGCGAATTTGGTTGGATTATCTCCATTATAACTCGAGTTATACTTTAAATAGCACAACATGTACCGTTAAAAAGTATGACTTACCGTTTATAAAATTCACAAACAATTCAATTTGATGAATAGGATTTTGAAAAATTTCGGTGTTTATTGTGAACATATTTTGTACATTATTAGCGAATTTAGTTGAATTATCTCCATTATAACTCGAGTTATACTTTAAATAGCACAAAATGTACCGTTAAAAAGTATGACTTGCCGTTTATAAAATTCACCAACAATTCAATTTGATGGATAATATTTTTAAAACATTCGGTTAATTTTGCAAACATATTATATATATATATATATATATATATATATATATATATATATATATATATTATATATAATTTCAGTTGCCGACCCCGTGGTTGCATTCTGCGAAACCGTCGTCGAAACCTCCAGTTTGAAATGCTTCGCCGAAACGCCGAACAAAAAGAACAAAATCACAATGATTGCGGAGCCTCTAGAAAAGGGGCTCGCTGAAGACATTGAGAATGAAAACGTGCAGATAAACTGGAACAAAAAGAAACTGGGCGAGTTTTTCCAGTCGAAGTATGATTGGGATTTGCTTGCTGCTAGGAGTATTTGGGCGTTTGGGCCGGATACGACCGGGCCTAATATTTTGGTGGACGATACTTTGCCGTCGGAGGTGGATAAAGGGTTGTTGAGTTCGGTGAAGGATTCGATTGTGCAAGGGTTTCAGTGGGGGACACGCGAGGGGCCGCTATGCGAGGAGCCTATTAGGAATACGAAGTTTAAAATTCTGGACGCGGTGATTGCAAACGAACCGCTGCACCGGGGCGGAGGGCAAATTATTCCGACTGCACGTCGAGTGGTGTACTCGGCGTT